>CM076584.1:188866225-189411225 GCA_034641835.2 Pinus albicaulis
GTTATTCGAGTTGTAACGAACGGGCCATAACCATTAACATGGTTCGGTGTAAATTGAATTTATAGAGATCTATTTGTAACGGTGCAGAAGGCAGCTTCTTTTGGGTTGCAGTCCACATAATTTCTGGACAAGGGGTGATAATTTTTTTCGTCTCAACCCAACAGACTTCTTTATTCTATTGTTTGTTCCAGAACGCATTCCATGAAATATGTGTATTCTATAAAATAGTGGGTAGATTTAAGCAAACGTTGGTCCAGATGTAGATCTAATATGCATAGCCAGTAGATTGCATGTTTGTGGTATGTTACCAGAACGGAACTAGAGGCAAGGAAGAGTGTTTGGCCCAATATGAAAATATTGGGTCTAAAACACAATGTGATGATATTAGGTGAAGAAAGAGAACGAACCAAAGGTTCGCCTTTAGCTAGGATGGATCAACTCAAGAGAATTTACCTTACCTTTCCAGGTATTCGGAATATCCGTAGTACTTGCCACTTCTATGGTTCAAAAATAGGTTCACTGCACATAACCTATTGTAGAGAATCCTAGTTGATCAAGATCTTCGCCCCGATATTTAGCAAAGGGATAGATACAGCCGGGATTTTCGATTGAACGGAAAAGGATTTTGTTAAGCCCCAACGGAATGCGTTGCGTTTGGATGGAGCTAAAAGCCACATGTCCGATCGATACTTTGACTGCACGATGGATTGCTTGGAACATATGATATTCGAGAGAACTCTCGAATTTTTCGAAGAACTAGCAATAAAAATGAAAAAAAAAAGAGTTTATAGGTGTGATCATCTGGTATCGGATCAATCTCGATCGATCCAAAATACTAATCTGCCTGCTCTGGTCCAACGTTCCCATCCATCGATCTCGATAAGGACATGAGATTGATATGATCTGAAAGACTTTTCAAGTCCAAGTCATAGGGACTATGAGGGGATATATATATATATAAATAGTATCACTTAGTGGAATTTATAGGGCTATACGGGCTCGAACCGTAGACCTTCTCGGTAGAACAGATCAAAGTTCTTATTATCAAAATAAATTGAACTGTTCCAAGAACCCAACATGCATTTTATCGCATTGGGCTCTTTCATTAACTGATGGAAAGATCGGTTAGTCTGCCATTCTCCTCTTTCCCGGAAGATACTAATATGGCTCCGTGTGCTCCAAATTATTGCCCTTCGGAAGCAATCCCAAAGTTATTCAAAAGGTTTATTTGACGTAGGTCTGCCTTGCTCGGGCATAGATTGACTCAAATAGAGTCTCTTCTATCGCTCCAAAAGTAAAATATGAACTTCATACACCTAAAAGTTCATAGAGCGAAAAGAATCTATTTTGAGGTCCCCGTATTATACTCATTATGCCTGGCATTGAACGGAGCTGGGATTGACCATATCAATTAGATCCGTAATTCGAATCAGATCGAACTCCATCTTTGTCATGCTATTGTTCCCCAGAGAAACAAATGGATAGAGTAAGACTATTTCACATAGAATCTATTTAGTGGATCGGACGAATCGATAAACTCTCCCGAAAACCATTGGCGCACGTGTAAACGAGGTGCTCTACCTTGCTGAGCTATAGCCCTTCCTTGCCAGTCTTGTTGATACACTACTATACTAACCAGATGGATCACTTTCTGTCAAGGTAGATATTTCATGATCCAATACTATGATCTAATACGTTCCAATAAGTTCGATCTGTGCCAGGGACACATACATTGTCTATACATTTAATTCGATTTAGAATCGTTTAGAAATCCAATTCTACCGATGAGAATAAATGACCCACTTAACTCAGTGGTTAGAGTATCGCTTTCATACGGCGAGAGTCATTGGTTCAAATCCAATAGTAGGTAAACTTATTAGATACCATTGAAGACTCGATGGCATCTAATAAGTTTTACTCCACTTGTTTGGATCTAGGCGGAACATTGAATCCATTTTTTTCAGATCATTATAGGAAATGTTAATTAGAGTCGGAGGGGCTAGCATTGATAGCCTCTAATAGTGTTCTAGCTCTTTTCAGAGCTACATCAGCCTCAATTACTTGTCTTTTGCCTTCGGCTTGAGCTAAGCAAGCTTTAGCTCTTCGAAAAGTTTCCTGGGCTTTTTGGAGATCGATGTCAACATCTCTCTCTGCATTATTTACCAATATAGTGATTCTATCCTTGTCTATCTTGGCGAAACCGCCCATCAAAGCCATAGTTGACCACTTCCCATTGAGACGTGTTTTCATAACTCCTATATCTACAGCTGTCACAAGTGAAACATGATTGGGTAATACGCCCATTTGACCACTATTAGTAGATATAATTATTTCTTGAACTTCTGAATCCCAAATGACTCGATTAGGAGACAGTACACGAAGATTTAGGGTCATGTTATAAATTAATTTTCCATGTTAGAGTTTATAGCCTTCACGGTAGCTTCATCAATATTACCCACCAAATAAAAAGACTGTTCGGTAAGACCATCTAATTCTCCAGAAAGGATCATTTGAAACCCTCTAATTGTTTCCATGAGACCAACATATTTGCCGGGGAACCTGTGAATACCTCTGCTACGAAAAAGGGTTGTGATAGGAAACGTTCAATTTTTCTTGCTCTTGCCACGATTAAACGATCTTCCTCCGATAATTCATCCAGTCCAGGAATAGCTATAATGTCTTGAAGTTCCTTATAACGTTGTAAAGTTTGCTTAACCCCTTGTGCAGTTTCATAATGTTCTTCGCCTACGATCCAAGGTTGGAGCATAGTCGATGTTGAATCTAAAGGATCCACTGCTGGATAGATACCCTTCGCAGCTAATCCTCTCGATAGTACGGTAGTAGCATCTAAATGTGCAAATGTCGTAGCAGGAGCAGGGTCGTTCAAGTCGTCAGCAGGTACATAAACTGCTTGAATCGAGGTTATGGATCCCTTTTTTGTGGAAGTAATTCTTTCTTGCAAAGAACCCATTTCCGTACTAAGAGTTGGCTGATAACCCACGGCGGAAGGCATTCTGCCTAATAGGGCGGATACCTCTGATCCCGCTTGGACAAAACGGAAGATGTTATCAATAAATAATAGTACGTCTTGCTCATTGACATCTCAGAAATATTCGGCCATGGTTAGAGCAGTTAAACCGACTCTCATACGAGCTCCTGGTGGTTCATTCATCTGACCATAGACCAGAGCCACTTTTGATTCTGAGATTTTTTGTTCATCAATTACTCCCGACTCTTTCATTTCCATGTAAAGATCATTCCCTTCACGGGCACGCTCTCCTACTCCTCCAAATACAGATACCCCTCCATGAGCCTTAGCAATGTTGTTGATCAACTCCATAATAAGTACTGTTTTACCCACTCCAGCTCCTCCAAATAAACCGATTTTTCCCCCACGGCGGTAAGGAGCAAAAAGATCTACTACTTTAATGCCTGTTTCGAAGATGGATAATTTTGTGTCCAACTCTGTAAAGGCGGGAGCAGTTCTATGAATAGGAGATGTTATGCGAGCATCTACAGGACCCAAATTATCGACGGGTTCTCCAAGAACATTGAAAATTCGTCCGAGAGTAGCTCCACCAACTGGAACACTTAGAGGAGCTCCCGTGTCAATCACTGTCATTCCTCTCGTCAACCCATCTGTAGCACTCTTAGCTACAGCTCTAACCTTATGATTTCCTAATAATTGTTGTACCTCACAAGTAACCTGAATTTCCTGACCGGCTGTACCTTGACCCTGAACTTTCAATGAATTGTAAATATTAGGCATATAACCTGGAGAAAAAGAGACGTCCAGTACTGGGCCAATGATTTGAGCAATATATCCCACATTTTTTTCTACAAGTGCGGAAACCCCAAGAACAAGAGGATTGGTTCTCATATCATACAAAAATGGAAAGAATTTCCATGAAGAATATATAACAGAAATATTATTTTGCCAATATCATCAAAAAAAAAAAAAAAAAAAAAATGTTCCATATCGGGTTGATCAGATCAGTCAATAAGAAATGGAAGTGACCACCTTGGTAATATTCTACTTTATTGAAAAGTTTAAATTCATCCATATTTGGAATATGAAGTAGGTAGATGGATATGAATAAGGTTCATGAGGAAGTCTTCGATTTCTCTATAACTAGAACCAAATTCTCCATAACTAAAACCGAAAATACTTCAACATTATGTCCAGATAATCTGTGAAATATGAAACTTGAACCCTATTCATGACCTTTCTCTCATTGATCATTATCTCTTCATACGCACATCTGTATATGTATTTTAATATGGAGAATTCGCATCATTATGGTCAAAGGTCAGTTCGGTTCCTTAATTTCATGCATGAACTAGTTTAACCACTGAAAGGCGCTCAACATGACGTCCCAATCAACACTTAAGGAAACAGATACAAAAATGCATTAACAGATTTTCCACAGATACAAAAATGCATTAACAGATTTTCCACATCCATACCCGATGACCGAAGAGCGCGACCGTGGCAAACACGAGGAGCTGCGGCGACGACGAGCACGGCAACGACGAGCTGCGGCGACGAGGAGCTGCGGCGACCAGGAGACAGCGACAGAAAAAACGCGGGAACAATAAAATCGGTAACTTCGCGGGCGATTTATTTATAGAAAATAGTTCGGCCGAACTATTTTAAATGTAAAATTTCAGCTGAACTTTTATATAAGTTCGGCCGAACTTTAGTTGCCAATTTTCCAATCTCCGGCAAAAATTCTGTTTGCCCGCGCCGTCAGTAAGCCGTCAGTCTAAACGGAATCGTGATTTCGGCCGAACTTTAAAAACAAGTTCGACCGAACTATTGCCAAAGAAAAATTTCAACCCGCAATTCTCACAAAAGTGTAACCCAGGTTCACGTTTCCACCCATATATATATATATATATATATATCTATATATATATATATATATATATATCTGTGTGTGTGTGTGTGTGTGTGTGTGTGTGTGTGTGTATCTATATATATACATACACACACACATGAGTTTTATAAATATATCAATGAAATGTGTTATAAATCTTCGATAAGCAGTATGATGGTCATGATTTTTCAACATTTGGGTATGATGTAAATGTTGCATCATTTTTTGTTATAAAGATCCATAGGTAACATGTTTTACTAGTTACAAGAATCATAGAACATTAGGGACGGTGTTCCCCCTCAAGGGGAGTGGTTTGTAACAACCCCTGGTTTATTTTCCATGTAAATAAAATAAGACAAAGGTCATGGGACACATATTTCAAGATGAATGGGGGGGAAACATTGTAGTGGGGATCACTTGTGGTTTAATAATAGCTATGCAAATTGAAAAAGGCATTGACAAAGGCAAAGAGGTAATAAATGGCATTTTATTATGAAAATAAATGAAAATAGGACAACGGGAAGGAAAAGAGTCACAAATTTTCATGCAAGGGAAATTAGAGGGAAAATGAAGGAAAATGAAGAAAAAGGAGACATCAATGATAAAATGGCATCAAAGAATCAATTGCTTGAATTTAGACAGGTTCTATTTTATCTCATGTTCATTCTCTCATACTCTTTCACACTTAGAGAATTCTTGGAGAATTCTTGGAGCATCCTAAAATTCACTTGGATTGGAGAAATAAAGAAAAGGAAAGTAAGGAAGCACAAGGAGACGGTTGGATCAAAAACTACAATAGGGATAATTTGAAGGTAGCACGTTACATGTGTGATTTCCTTGTTGGTTTCTAGATGCCTGGTATATGCATGTGGTTCCTTGATTATGCAATGTCATTGGAACATACAGTTTCCTAGATTGAAAATGGTTTTCTCCTTGCCTTGCCATTTCCTGCATAGCGATGGTGTAGTGGATTCCCCATTTGGATTTTATGATTTTTCCTCCATTTCCCTATAGTTGTAGGTTGAGATATGATCTCTAGAGCCCTAGAAAAACTTGTTTTCTTGGAGGTTGTGCGTTAATATGGTAGTTATCTGGAGCCAGGTAACAACTTAGGTCCTTGGAGGTTGCAGGTTGAGATGGAATCCTTGGATCCTTGTACAACTTGGGTAGAGACTGAACTGGTATGGTGTTAGTGATTTGTGGACCGATTAGATGAAGTCGATGTGGTTGAGGATTGACATGGTTTGACCTCTATAATCCATGTTTGGTTCTTTTTTGGTTTAACCCATATGATCCCACATTTATTCTTGGATTATGGTGTGGGAGTGATTGGCTGGAAGAGAGATTTGGTTTAGCCCAATCAATGGTTCGGTGGTATGTGGAAGTCCCTAACTTGGATGGAATTTGCATGTGCTAATAGTATATATTTTCCTATTTTGATCTATGAGCACTTTTACTTGTTATTGTAGTGATCTTATGGTTGATTTCTTATGGTTTCTATTCTGGTTATATGTCTGTTATATGCATGGTTCTATTATGTGCTCTAGTTATGGCTCTTGATCATGAATTGATAAGAGATTGGTTGGTTGATGAATGCATGGGATAACGAGTGTTGTTGCTGCTAGATTTAGAATGAATTGAGCCTTCTTGGTGATTCTTGAATGAATTTCAGAAGGTTATGATCATATTTGCATTCATGACTAGTAGGTTCTATGTTTACCATGTTTTTTATGAAATGATTATCATGTATTAGAATTTAATTGTCATGATGTTGCTCAATATTTGATTGTTTAGCTTTGTTATTTTCATTGCCATGATTTTAGAACGTTACAGGCAATTTTGGCCAATGGTCCAGAGGCTAGCCTGAAAAAGTGGAATAGATCGCATGACCGCATACACAGAACAAGGGATCTTGGGCCATAACCAAATGGAGATGGGCTTTTGGATGAAATTATAGCCTCCAACCACATGCATGAAGTTTTATTAGTGCGGTTGGGGAGTAAACCTAGTGGAAAAGAGTTCCAACTCAAGGATTGATCATCTAGGGTGGTTTGTATGCTCATGAGTGATCTATAGCTCTAAAGAATATTAGTTTTAATTTCAGTTTGTAAGTCCCACTTCCATAACTAAAACTTGAATATTGGGTCATATCATAGTGACAATCCGCTCATATTTACCTTGGACAACTAGTCAAAGTGAGAAAATATAAAAAAGCACATAACATACATTATTTCATATTTACAATAATTTTTACTATAAAAATTTATCTATTTAATATTTTGAAATATAGTTCTTTTAGACAACATGAACTCCTTTAACATTTTGAAATATTGTTCTTTTATACAACATGAACTCCTTTTATAAGATCCTCTTAAAGGAAGTGGCTTCTGTAGTATTAAAAAAGGCACTATCATCATCTTCTTTAATGATATCCCCTCTAAAACGAAAATCCACTATCATATAATTATCACTTAAACCTACACCTACATATCATATTATATTTATTATATTTAATTTTTATATACTTATAGCTACACTTATTTTATTATCTTCTTTACCATAGTATAGTTTTTTTTACTTACTTTATAAAATACATTATAAATTTGTAATGTAGTTTATAAAATACATTATAACATTGTGATTTTTAATTAGATTAACCTCCTAAATCACTATATTATTTAAAAAGTTGTTTTTATATATTTATTTAGTTTTGAGATTATTTTCTTTACATTTTTATTTAAAAAAAATTATTTATAACTTCTCTTTATTTTATAAATACTTTTCAATTCTTAAAAATTATAATAAAATATTAAAATATAAATTATTTTAAATAATATTAATAATATAATACACATCTTATTTATATTGTGATAGTTTATAGTGTGACTTTTTGAAGGATTTTATGATAGTTTTTTTCGGTCTGATTTCTCTAAATTGCGACAAGAACTTATTGAAAATAGAAGTTTGATGGGTAACCTTGCATAATTGAAGTGCCCTAGGGGTTTTTTAGGGTGATGAATCCATATATGCAGTCAAAAACCAATTTATATAACAGAAATCAAGATTTTACCTCAGTTTTTTCACCGAATTCCGACACCTGAAACTCCAAAAAGTGGCACTAAAGACAACTCCATTTGTATTAGGATATACACATTGTCCTTCATTCTAAAAAAAATGTCGAACATGTTCCTCATGGAAACCTCTATCATATTTTTATATTACCTTTATTCCATGACAATATTTTATCTTTCATATGAAATAAATAACGCCCATTGATGATTTTTAGTAATATAAAAAAAAAATTGGTTAAACCTCCAACAAAAATATGTTATTGATATTGTAAAAACAAATATATAAAAACTGAAGTAATTTAATTTAATTAATAATTATAGTGGAACATTCTTCCATGTTTCTTAAAGAGTTTTCTCCATTTTCATATTTTGAGGATTCACTCATGGAATGATTGCATGAGAATGATTTTGAAAATTTGGGAAAATAATACTTTTATTTAAATTTTTATGAATTAAATTTTTTAATTTTGGATGGTCACAAGGGAAGGGATTCTCATGAATATCGATGGAAAAATAGAAGAACGATATGCTTGGGGGCTCAGAATAAAGACTAAAAATCAAGCATAGACCTTTGGCCTCCTGTTTGGTGTATCTCTAGTGAAGGAAAAAGGAATAAGGGAGGTGGTCATCATAGGATACTCCCTAATTATCATCAAGCATATAGTAAATAAGAATTCGGCACAAAACAACAAACTATACCAAATTATAAAAATAATACAAGGAATAGAGACCTCTCTAGGAGAAGCCAAGTTCTACCATATTCTCAGAGGGCAGAATAAGGGAGTAGATAGGTAGGAAAATCAGGTCTGCCTACTATGGGAAGTTATAAAATCCCCTAAAATATTTTCAAATGGAAAAAATCAAAGGTAAAATAAAGGCTACTAGTGATAGAGTATTAAGAAAAAATATAGTTGAAATCACAATGGGTTGGCGATTATGGATAATAAGGTTTTGGTTGCAATGTTATGGAGGTGGAGAACCTATTTATCCTCCTATCCCCCATGAGCTACCCCCTTCTTCCCCTATTCTTCTCCATTTTTTTGTGTTCCCTATCATATATGCTCCCCAAAGGTATATAAGGGTTGGCGCCTAGGCGCTCCCTTCTTCATCTTCCCCACCCCCCCTCCCCCTGTTATTTTCTCCTGGCGTCTATGCTCTCCCCTCCATCGACTCCTTTTCATCCTTCCCCATTGTCATGGTACCCCCACATCCTGATGGCCCCTCTTAGACCTTGTCCCATCGAGCCTCCATCCATACTCCCATTAGATGGTGTTCAGGGCAGACTCTCCATGGATATGGGACGTGGTTCTTGGACGCATGCTTTGCGACATTACACATGCAAGCCACCTAGCATTACCTCAATTTGGGTTAAAAGAGTTGAGGGATATAGGACCTGGTGTGATGGAGGTTGTCGGTGCATTCAATGTTGGTGCATGTGAAATCTAGAAAATCGATGGCGGCAATTAATCCCACTGAGCAGGAATCACCAGTTGGCATGGGGAAATCCTCGTAACAACAGGTTTGAGGTTGAATCAAAGTACAAAGGAATTATGAAGGTTTGTGGGGAAGAAGGCAACATAGAGCAACTCCATAGTGAGGTCAGCCATGACAGGCTCGAGCCCTATTTATGTTGAAGTTTCAAGCCTTATGAAGACAAAAAACCCAATTTTTTTAAGAAGGTTGGGTGGAGTTTGTCAACGAGGCAGGCTTTGTCCAGAAACATAGGCTTAGAGAATTTTTGGTTAGTACTCTATTCTTTCATTCGGGTGGCCAGTGGTTGGGAATTAGAGTTGGAGATTCTACAAATGACAAGAAGTCTGTAGGTTTTAACCCTGAACATAAATTATCTACACACGAATCTTATAACAGAAAATAAACAATAGCGAGAGCATAAAACATAAAACAGATAAACACAAAGATTTTCCCCTATATCCCAAATCGGGACAACTAGCTTGATTTTTCATTATATTCCTTTTAATGTTACAACACATATATATACATGCCTAAGCATACATAAACCCCAATCCATTAACCCTGGATTAGAACATAACCGTAGTTCCCTTGACCAGATCTACAAAATACCAGGGGTCGAAAACCATCGTACCCCAAAAACCATGTGCAAACTCATGCACAAAACATGGGTGGGTCCGCCTATGAGTGGGACCACACACCAAAAAAAATTTCGTCGGGGCGCTACGCCCAACGCAACATACAGCACGTGGGGCTAGTCGTGGAAAGAATATAACACATATCCAACATTCTCCCACTTGTTGTTTTCTTTCCACAGGGGGCCACAGGAGAGCTTAGTCATTGGGCCAATTCTTCAACACCCATTGTTTCTCTACACCAAGAGAACTTATGAGTGCTCACAAACTTTGTCAATGCATCTGCAACATTCTTCAAAGTGTCCACCTTTACCAGCAACACCCTTTTAGCCTCAACCATATCTCTAACAAAGTGATATTTAACATCAATGTGCTTTGTCTTTGAATGATAAGCAGGGTTCTTAGCCAAGAAAATTGCACTTTGGCTATCATAATCTATCCTTATAGCTTGTTGTACCAACCCCATACTTGAACACAATCTTTGCAACCAAACTGCTTCCTTGCTTGCATGAGTGGCTGCTATGTATTCTGCCTCTGTAGTTGAAAGAGCCACTACAGACTGTCTTTTACTCATCCAACTGACCGCACCTCCAAATAGGCTAAACACATACCCACTTGTAGATCTTCTTTGGTCCAGATCTCCAGCCCAGTCTGCATCAACAAAACCACGAATGTCCAACATTCTTTCTAATCCTGGTCTTCCTTGGTAGCACAAGCCATAATCACTAGTGCCACGTAAATATCTGAACACCCGCTTCACTGCCGTCCAATGCTCCTTCCCTGGGTTTGACATAAACCTGCTCAATACTCCCACTGCATGTGCAATGTCTGGTCTAGTACAGACCATTGCATACATCAAGCTACCCACCGCACTTGCATATGGAACATGGGACATATACTCCTCTTCTTCTTGTGTCTTGGGACACTGTTCATCAGACAGCTTTACACCTACAGGAATAGGAACATTTACCAGTTTACTATCCTGCATATTGAACCTCTGCAATATTGTCTCGACATACTTCCTCTGGTTTAACCAGAGCTTCCTCTTTTCCCGATCTCTCTTAATTTCCATGTCCAAAATATAGTTTGCGGCACCAATATCCTTCATTTCGAATTTCGAGAACAGTTGGGTCTTCAAATATTGGATAATTTCTTTGTCATTTCCAATCAACAACATATCATCCACATACAAGAACAAATAAATAACATGGTCACCAATTAATTTAAAATAAACACAGTGATCCTCCTTGCTTCTGGTGAAGCCAAGTCCCCGTATATAGGTATCAAATTTCTGATACCACATCCTTGGTGACTGCTTTAACCCATACAGAGACTTCTTCAACCTGCATACCAGTTCTTTCTTACCCTTCACCATAAAGCCTTCAGGTTGCTTCATGTAGATCTCCTCTTCTAGATCCCCGTGAAGAAATGTTGTCTTCACATCCATCTGTTCTATCTCAAAATCAAATGCAGCAGCAACAGATAAAAGTAATCTAATAGAAGTAACTTTGGTAACGGGAGAAAAAATATCACCAAAATCAATTCCCGACACCTGGGAATAACCTTTTGCTACCAACCGAGCTTTGTATTTCTCCACCTCGCCTTCTACATTCATCTTCTTCTTAAACACCCATTTGCTCTCGATGGGCTTCCTTCCAGCCGGTAACTCCACCAAATCCCATGCCTCATTTTTATGCAAGGATGCCATTTCATCAACCATGGCCTCCTTCCAGAGTTTTCCATCCTCTGAATCTACTGCCTCCCTGACAGTTCTGGGATCATCATCAGTTATAGTTAAGGCAAAACCTGAACAGAAAGTAGATAGGCTATACCTTTCTGGTTGCCTTCTTTCCCGAACTGATCTTCTCACAACTGGATTTTGTCGCTCTTCCTCTTCTGAGTCTTCTTCTGTTGTAGAGTCTGATTCATCCTCCTTTAGCTCAAACTCTATCTTCTCAGGTTCCTTTGGTAGGACTTCATGTATAACAACATCTTTCACCTCTCTAAACACCACATCTCGGTTGTACACAACCTTCCTTGTTTCTAGGTTCCAAAGCTTGTAACCCTTTAAACCATCCTTATACCCAATAAAGATGCATCTTTCAGATTTATTATCCAACTTGGTCCTTTTCTCCTTTGGAACATGTACATATGCATCACATCCAAATACCCTTAGATGTGAAAGAGAGGGTTTCTTACCAATCCATACCTCATGTGGGGTCTTATCCTCCAACGCTGATGAAGGTGATCTGTTAACTAAGTAACATGCAGTCTCCACTGCCTCTGCCCAGAATTCTTGTCCTAACCCGGTACCACTGAGCATGCTTCTTGCCTTTTCCATCAGTGTTCTGTTCATTCTTTCTGCAACTCCGTTTTGTTGAGGTGTGTATGGAGTAGTCTTCTGTCGTGCTATGCCACACTTCTTACAGAACTCTTCAAATTCCTTCTTGCAGAACTCCCCACCATTATCTGTCCTCAGCGCCTTTATCTTCTTCTCTGTCTGGTTTTCCACCAGAGCCTTAAATTCTTTAAATTTGTCAAAGACTTCACATTTCTTCCTCAAGAAATATATCCATGTATTCCTTGAGAAGTCATCTATGAATGAAACATAGTACACAGACTTTCCCAGTGATGGAACTGACACAGGTCCAAACACATCACTGTGCGCAAGTTCTAATATCTTGTTCGCCCTCTTAGCACCAGAAGGAAAAATCACCCGATTTTTCTTCCCATATACACAATGTTCACAGAAATCGAAATCCAAAGAGCAATTAGACATACCTTCTACCATACCATTTCTATGTAGTATCCAAAGGCCCTTCTCTCCAATATGTCCAAGCCTTTGATGCCATAGCATGGTATTTTCTCCAGAGACAGCTAAGCTTTCCGCTCCATTTTCAGGAACCACATAACTGTTACACCCATCAATAACAGTGCTACCTTGTAGCTTGTACAGAGTTCCAGTCCGAACTCCCCGCATTAATACCAGTGCTCCCCGAACCATCTTGCAGGCATCTTTCTCAAACATTGTTTTTACACCTGCATCATCCATCTTGCTTATAGAAATAAGATTTCTGGCCAATGCAGGAATATGCAGAACACCAGGAAGTGTTCTAATCCTCCCACCTTGCAGCTTCAGCTTGACCTTTCCACGTCCGACGATTCTTGCCTTCCTATCATCCCCTAGGAAGACATCACCACCATCATATTTCTCATACTCGCAGAACCACTCCCTATGGGGAGTGAAGTGAAAGGATGCACCTGAGTCAATCAACCATTACTCATGATCTACATGTGTATTTGAAGAAGAAGCCAAATACACATCCCCACCTTCATCCGAGGTGGTTTTTGCCTCTGCAGAAGGAGCTTCATCAAATCCCTTTCCTTTCTCAGGAGCTTTAGATCTGCATTCCTTTTTGTAGTGTCCTTCCTTTCCGCATTTCCAGCACACGTTTACAAACTTTCCAGGAGATTTAGATCTCCCTCTAGATTTAGATCTCCCACTCGAAACCTTATTCTTGTTTCTGTTCTGGGACCTTCCTCGTACAGATAAGGCATCTCCATTCTGACCCTCCATATTTCTCCGTCTCATTTCTTCCGACAGCAAGGCTGAGACAATGTCATCAAAATTCAAGGTAGTTGTATTGCTACCTATTGCAATAACCAGACTGTCCCACGAGTCTGGTAGAGAACACAACAAAATGATGCACTTATCTTCATCTGAGATTTTAATATCAACAGATGATAGCTGACTTACCACAGTATTGAAGGCGTTCAGATGCTCTGTCACCGAGTCTCCATCCTTCATCCTCAGGTTATACAGCTTTTTCCGCAGGAACAACTTATTCACCAGAGACTTAGATTGGTACAAAGTCCCAAGTTTTTCCCATAAATTCTTCGATGTAGCTTCCCCAGATACATTCAACAATAATGAATCCGAGACACACAACCGTATTGTGCTTTTAGCTTTCCGATCCAGTTTCTTCCAGTCTTCATCTGACATTGCCGTTGGTTTAGTACCTGGATCTACCGCGATCCACTGATCTTTATCCACCAGCAGATCCTCCATCTTGAGCTTCCACAACTCAAAACTCTGACCATTAAATTTCTCGATCTCTATCTTTCCGCCGCTCTCCATCTTCTTTCACCGCAAGAATCGATCCCGCAGATCTCCCACTGAACAGGGTCTACCACAGGCCCGAGCAAAAAACCCTCAACAACAAAGGCGTCCCCTTGAAGCCGAAACAGCTCTGATACCAAATTTAGGTTTTAACCCTGAACAGAAATTATCTACACACGAATCTTATAACAGAAAATAAACAATAGCGAGAGCATAAAACATAAAACAGATAAACACAGAGATTTTCCCCTGGATCCCAAATTGGGACGACCAGCTTGATTTTTCATTATATTCCTTTTAGTGTTACAACACATATATATAAATGCCGAAGCATACATAAACCCCAATCCATTAACCCTGGATTAGAACATAACCGTAGTTCCCTTGACCGGATCTACAAAATACCAGGGGTCGAAAACCATCGTACCCCAAAAACCATGTGCAAACTCATGCACAAAACATGGGTGGGTCTGCCTATGAGTGGGACCGCACACCAAAAAAAATTTCGCTCGGGCACTGCCCCAGACCCTGGAAAGAATATAACACATACCTAACAAAGTCGTGGGTGGTGAAATTTCATAGTGAGTTCGTAGGTGTTGTAGGATACTAGTATTGTGAGTAGTTTAACATTTGGCTCTAGGTCGAGAATAGGGGAGGCAATGACAATGGGATTCTGAGTTCTCTCGGGAGAAGGATTATCGGAAAGTATTTAGGCTTCAGACCTGTATTAAGTTATTTTACTGAGCGTTGGAGGGACGTTTTGGGAATGGTGCTTTCCCCTCTTCTGGGTTTCTGACAAGAAAGTCTAATTGCAACCAGGAGTCTGGAGACCAGGGGCACGAGTTGGGATGTGTTACGGGGGAAATTGAGCAAGAAGGTGGCAAGGGGTTGAAGAAGGGTGGTCCTAGGAAATTATGGAGATATGAGGGAGCTCTATAGCTTACTTCCATGGTGATAATTGGAAAAGGTGAAAGAGTGTCATTGTTGCTAGACATAGCGCGGATTTGGGAAGTAGTAGGTGGGCGATTGTGTTGTAGGATCCTCATGAAATTTTTTGTGGCCATTGGTGATATTCCCTGGATGGAATCCCATAGCAACTTAGAAGTGGGGAGTTCAGCCACTCAGCCATGGGGACATCGCAAACCAAGGTTAGGTCGCCTACATGGCAGAGGTTGTAAAGCACGTGGGACTATTCAGGCTACTCAAGAGGGATGCACTTCTTAGCATGAGGAAATTAGGATGGGATTGTAGATAATTCAACAAAGTATCCACCAGCAGCAGCAAGACACACTCAACATGGAATAAAAGGAAATGGCCAAGGATAAAAAAATTAATTAGATGGAGGAAAAAATGGACGCACTTCAACGTCAACTTGAGGAGCTCAAATTTCTGCAAAAGAGAAAGAACAAGGAAGTAAACATGAAAGGATCACGATTCGATCTCAACATCCCTGCAGATATAGAGGAATAATTACCTGATCAGGTTCTCTTATATGTTTTTGTTTATGCAGATATTTTATGATATGTTGTAAATGTATGCTTCTTATGAAGCATTTTTTCATCTTTATAGTTACAAGATAATAGCTTAGAAATACTCAAGATTTGTAAAATGGAAAAGTCCAATAATACAAGAAACACATTTAGAACCATTATTAACAATATATTGTTTATTATTAATAAATACTTTTCAATTATTAAATTTATAATAAAATATTTAAATATAAACTACTATAAATAATATTAATAATATTAATAACCTAATAGAAATCCTATCTATATTAGGATATACACATTGTCCTACATTCTTAAAAAAGACTAACATCCACCTCATGGAAACCTCTCTCGTATTTTTATATTACCTTTATTCCATGACGGTCTTGTATTTTTCTTATGAAATAAATGACGCCCATCGATGATATTTTAGTAATATATTTTTAAAAATAAGTTTAATTGGTTAAAGCTCCAACTAAAATATGTCATATGTGATTGATATTTATATTTATTGAAGTAAATTAATTTAATTGATAATTATAATGGAATTTAATTTAATTGATAATTATAGTGGAATTTTTTTAAATGTTTATTAAGCAATTTCCTCCATTTTCATATTTTGAGGATTGACTAATGGAATAATTGCATAAAAATGATTTTGAAAATTTAAAATATTTTTAAATATAAAACAATATGAATTGAAATTTTTTATTTTTCTTATTAATAAATATTAATTTTTAACATTTTTAATATATATATATATATATATATATATATATATATATATATTATAAATATTATTTTAATATAAATAATATTATTGTATTTATTTAAATTATTGTAAATATTTTTTTTTAAATGACAAACTTAATAATATATAATTTTACGTATTAAAAAAAGTTAATATATGGAAATACTAAACAAAAAAGGCTAATTAATCTCAAGTTTGTTGTTGCTATTAATAAATGTTTCAAATGTCTAAATTTATAAAGCTTAGTTTTGGAAAAATATTAAAAAGTTTTATTATAAACTTTTTTGTTTTTTTTTAATATTATTATTTTTTTTTTCTGTTTGAGTTACTATAATTGAGAGGTATTTAAGTTGTCAAAATTATTGGAAAATCATATTTATCTTGAGCCACACTAACCTTAATGTAGATGATTTTTTTCTCATAAAGATTGAAATAATTACACTATAAAATGTCTTAACATAACACTCAATATCTACTCTATATCAATAAATTATTATAGTATAATTATTAACACAAAATAAATTAATAACTTAAATGTTGATAGAAATTTTTTTGGATTAATCACATTGATAGGATTAGGTCGAACCTTGTCCTGAGGATGAACCACATTAGCTAGTTCGAAACGTCGACCTAATCCTATCAATGTGATTAATCCCAAAGCATTTCTATCTACATTATGGATCACAAAAGTTTTAGATCTAACTTAAATTGATCCGGATTTATGCAGGAACGTAACAGAATAAACATATAAACATAAAGACAGAGATGCAGCGGAAATAACACTTCATTTCATTAATATCAAAGAACTGAAATTTGCTTACAGACAGAATGGAAATAAAACTAGCTAGGGCGCTGGTAGCTATCTCTGAGAAGAGATGTGGCAGCTATAGGCCTCTGAACTGAGTTACAATGAGGCTCGAGGGCCTATTTATCATTTAGAAACAATGGGAAATCCTAAACAGCCAAAACCCTAACCCTAGGAGATGAAGCGCCAAACCTATGGGCCCCGTTTGGGTAAATTGGTGTTTCAACTTCCCAGGGGCGTAACTTTGGCATACGATCTCCGTTTGACGCGTACCATACCTCGTTAGAAAGATCTATCCGAGGACTACAAATTGGGAACGGGCAACATCGGTCCATGGACCCATGTTGCCCTCCGTTTTCCCAAAAAACGTCGTTTAGGGCCTCAAAACGGCTCCGGAAGTTTAGGACCCGAAAAACTGCTAAAAATAGTAAACTGTGCCGAAACTGAAAAAACTGAAATAGACAATGGTGGGGCCCCAAGTGGAATAGGCGGGTGACCACCAATATCCACCTGGATCATTCCTCCCCCCTTAGGAAGCAATGGTCCCCATTGCGTTAAGTTCCTCCATGAGATGAGGAAATTTCTGCTGAACTTGGTCCCCGGTGAACCACTTTCCTTGGTGCAGGAGTTGGCCAGCTTTGACAACCCGATATAGTTGGATCTTCTGCTGGCGAGTGTTCTTGATTTGCATGTCCATGATGCAATCTGTGGTGGCCTGTTCCATGCAGTCTGGATTTAACTCAGTTGGTGTGGGTTGTTCTGCAATGTCCGAGGTGTCCAGTAGAGGTGGGAAGTAAGGACGAAGGCGATCCACATTGAAGACTGGGTGCAGACCAAGGAATGGTGGAATACTGAGCTCGAATGCATTGTTCCCTACAGCCTTGGTGATGGTGTACGGCCCGTGTCGGAGCGGGCGAAGCTTGCGGTGGGGTTCAGTGAGGCGCTCCTTCTGCAAATGTAGCCATACTTTGTCACCCACCTGGAAGTTGTGTGGCACCCGGTGTTGATCATGGTGTTGCTTGTACTTGGCATTGGCTTTGTCCAATATATCATGAACTTGTTGGCGGATGTGTTGAATGCGCTCGATGAAGCTACTGGCTTTGTCAACTTCAGACTGGACATGAGCTGAATTGGCCTGAGCAGCTGCAAATGGCATGGCTACGTCAATGGGGCATAGTGGCTGGAATCCCAAGCCCACCTGAAAGGGGCTATGGCCGATTGAACTATGGAGAGCTCGATTATAACTATGTTCTACATAAGGGAGGCTCTCGTCCCATGTGCGAGGATGCTTTGAATTGTACATGCGCAGAATGTGTACAATCATTCTGTTGACGACCTTTGTCTGGCCATCTGTTTGGGGATGGAAAGCTGTGGACTTGGTGAGCTTGGTATCCAACATTGACCAGAGGCTGGACCAAAATGTGCTGAGGAACCTGCTATCCTGATCTGATATGATAGACTGTGGGATCCCAAAGTGCACCCACACTCGTTCAAAGAAGAGTTTAGCAGTGGCTTCTGCTGTGATATTCTTCTCGCAGGCCGCCATAATGGCCATCTTCGAGAATCTGTCGACGACCACAAAAACACAGTCATTTCCCTGCTTAGTAGAAGGCAGGCCCGACATGTAATCCATGGAGATGGATTCCAAAGGTCGACTAGGGGTAGGTAGAGGAGTATATAGGCCTTGCTTCTTGATGGTCGGTTTGGCAATGGCACAAGCAGTGCAGGATCTGATGTGCTTCTCGACATCCTTTCGAAGGTTCGGCCAATAGAAATACTTCTGCAGGATTGCTACTGTTTTCTCGACCTCGAAATGCCCAGCGACTCGACTGTAGTGTGCTTCCCATATCATCTTAGCACGCTCGCTTGAAGGAACACAAAGGTGTCCCATGTGACATAAAAGTGCATCTTGGAGGTGAAAATTTGGAACTTGCGTACCCCCAAGAGTGCCTTGTAAGTTTGGCCGAATTCTGGGTCACTCTCATAGAGAAGCGGCCAATCAGAAGTCTCGTGCCCACAAGAGTTGAGCACAATGCTGAGCGCCATGATCGGTGGTCGGCTGAGGCAGTCTGCAACATGATTGGTGCTACCCTTCTTATACTTTATGTTCAAATGAAACTGTTGCAGATATGTAGACCACTTCTGATGGCGATCATTCTGCAACTTCCCTTGTGTCTGTATGAACTGAAGGGGCCCGTGGTCGGTGTGGATGATTGTTTCCTTCCCCAAAATGTAATGCTTCCATTGTCGACAAGCTTGCACAATGGAGTACATTTCTTTGTCATATGTGGGGTACTTGCGAACTGTGTCAGACAATGTCTCACCGTGAAATGCCACTGGATGTCCCTGTTGAGTAAGAACTGCCCCAATAGCATAGTCAGAGGCATCTGTCTCGATCTCAAATGGCTGTTGCAAGTCTGGTAAAGTGAGCACTGGGGCAGAACAGAGGCGGTTTTTCAGTTCTGTGAACGCCTTCTGTTGAGGTTCCGACCAAAAAAATTTTTCTCTCGCTCCTCCCTTGGTAACTTGACTCAAGGGCCAAGTGATATGAGAGAATCCCAACACGAACCTCCGATAGAAATTAGCAAGACCCAGAAAGCTGCGAAGCTCTGTTATAGTGGTTGGGGCCGGCCAATCCCGAATGACTTGGATCTTGGCTGGATCCACATGCACCCCCCTTTCATCAATAATGTATCCCAGATATTGAACCTGGGTCATGCCAAAAGTGCACTTCTTCAAATTGGCACACAACTTGTGTTGCCGCAGTGTTTGGAGGACTTGTCGGATGTGGTGAAGGTGCTCTTCCCAAGTCTGGCTGAAGATCAGAATATCATCCAAGCACACCACTACAAATGAGTTGGTGAATGGCCGCAAGATGTCATCCATCATCCTCATGAAGGTGGCGGGAGCATTCGTCAACCCGAAAGGCATGACCAGCCATTCGAAAAGGCCTTCCTTGGCTTTGAAGGCAGTCTTCCACACATCTGAGGGTTCAATTGGTACCTGGTGATACCCAGACTTCAGGTCGATCTTGCTGAAATATTTTGCACCTTTGAGTTGGTCCAGAAGGTCATCAATCCGTGGGATTGGGTACCTATTCCGGACAGTGATCTTGTTCAGCGCCCGATAGTCAATACAGAGTCTCCACATCCAATCCTTCTTCTGTACCAACAAGATCGGGCTCCCACAGGGCGATGAAATTGGTCTCATGTGACCTTCCTGCAACAGCTCCTGAATCTGTCTCTTGATTTCATCATTCTCCAGAACAGAGCGCCGATAGATCGGTCCATTAGGTAGCGGCGCAACGGGGGTCAGATCAATCGGGTGCTTGACCTGACAGTGCAGAGGAACCCCTGTGGGTGAGGTGAATATGTCCCCATACTCCTCCACAACCTTATCCATTTGTTGTTGTTGAGCAGAGGAGCCCTGTCTGGAGGTCGTGGCCACGGTCTTCTTCTTGCCCTGGGGGCGGATCATCAGGAAAACGAATTTCCTGGTTTGGGAAATGAGCTTACTGCATTGTTTTGCAGTAACCAAAGAAATAGCGGCAAGAGGTGGTACCTCTGGTATCCTGTACAACTTATTTCTCAAAGTAACAATAACAGTTTGAGGCCGAGACTCATACACATCATGACGCTTCCACAAGTATGGTTGAAGGGCTTGATGCTATAGGGAAGGCGGCAATATTGGCTGACGCGGAGATCTCGTCCTTCGTGAAGCCACCCGATGGTGTATGGATGTGGGTGAGTTGTGGTCGACAAGCCCAACTGCTTCACGGCGTCTGCTGAAATGAGGTTCTTTTGGCTCCCATTGTCGACAATGAACCGTACTGGGGAGCCCTTTACCCACATCTAGGAGTGGAAGAGACGTCTTTCTCCTCCCTTCCGGATCTTCCGGCTTCCTCCTTGGATCTTTGCAAGGGGCCGCTGGCGTTGGGCTCCGCATCAATAATCTTTTTTCTTCCTTTTTCATTCGCCTTTTCAGCCTCGATTCGGAGTCGAGCATGCATCTGACTCCGTAAGCCCTCATCTCATCCACCAGTGATCGCTCGCCCGACACTCACTTCGTGCTCGTGAGTGGCCTTGCGGAACTCACACCAATTTTCCCGTGTCCTTCTTTGGCTTTGCGGTGTTGTTCTTTTCGTGGCTTCGATGAGTTGTCTTTAGCCGCCATGCCTTGGCTCGGTCCTTTGTTCTCGCGGTTTAAGCACCTTTTCCCCGTTTTTGATTCGCATCCAAAGTCTCGCTTCTTTTTCCGCTTGAATTTCGCTCGACCCGCGGGGAAGATACCCATGCCGGCATCACAAGCGAGGAGATGTCAAGGAACTCCATTTCCTCCTGAATGTATTTGTGCAGACAACTGCGATAATTTAGCACCAGATGTTTCTCTGAATCTTTGATACCCAACTTTGTGCGCAGGGTATGGAACAGATTCGTCAGCTCATGCACATCTTGATCCCTTTGTTGTCGCAGCGTGGTCCATTGTATGTACTTGTCCTCATAGCTCCCCACAGGATAGTACTGTTCCTTGACGGCGTCTCGGAAATAATTCCAAGTTGGTACGGCCGAGAACAGAGAGGGTTCTGTCTGGTCCTTGTTCTCACAGTAGGTTTCCCACCAGTCCTTAACATGCGGGGTAGCTTTGAGGAGTGCAAAAATAATCTTTTCCCGGTCTGAAAAGTCATGAACCGAGAAATATCATTCTAACAGATTCAACCATCTATCTATGGCATCTGCGTCTATTTGACCCTAAAATATGGGAACGTCAAAATTTACTTGTACCTTAAAAGGAGTTGCGCCTCCAGAGTGGCTGCTGGATGCAGATGCGCCGCCGGTGGGTAGTCGTTGAAGGATCTGAGCAAAGTTATCCATCATCACGTTCCTTTGTCTTTCGAGGGCCTCCTCGAGCAATATTTTGATAGGATCTCCTGCTCCCTCATCTTTCTTTTCGTCCCCCATGGGCGTCCGCCGAGGTTTGCGAGGCTGATCTTGCAAAGGTTCCACCAGATCGAGCCCTAGCTCCTTATACCCCGACCTCGTTGGGGACATGCAAAGAAGGATCGAGAAAAAGGAGACCGCTCTGATACCACTGATCCGGATTTATGCAGGAACGCAACAGAATAAACATATAAACATAAAGACAGAGATGCAGCGGAAATAATACTTCATTTCATTAATATCAAAGAACTGAAATTTGCTTACAGACAGAATGGAAATAAAACTAGCTAGGGCGCTGGTAGCTATCTCTGAGAAGAGATGTGGCGGCTACAGGCCTCTGAACCGTGTTACAATGAGGCTCGAGGGCCTATTTATCATTTAGAAACAATGGGAAATCCTAAACAGTCAAAACCCTAACCCTAGGAGATGAAGCGCCAAAACTATGGGCCCCGTTTGGGTAAATTGGTGTTTCAACTTCCCAGGGGCGTAACTTTGGCATACGATCTCCGTTTGACGCATACCATACCTCGTTAGAAAGATCTATCCGAGGACTACAAATTTGGAATGGGCAACATCGGTCCATGGACCCATGTTGCCCTCCGTTTTCCCAAAAAAACGTCGTTTAGGGCCTCAAAACGGCTCCGGAAGTTTAGGACCCGAAAAACTGCTAAAAATAGTAAACTGTGCCGAAACTGAAAAACTGAAATAGACAATGGTGGAGCCCCAAGTGGAATAGGTGGGTGACCACCAATATCCACCTAGATCATTCCTCCCCCCTTAGGAAGCAATGGTCCCCATTGCGTTAAGTTCCTCCATGAGATGAGGAAATTTTTGCTGAACTTGGTCCCTGGTGAACCACTTTCCTTGGTGCAGGAGTTGGCCAGCTTTGACAACCCGATATAGTTGGATCTTCTGCTGGCGAGTGTTCTTGATTTGCATGTCCATGATGCAGTCTGTGGTGGCCTGTTCCATGCAGTCTGGATTTAACTCAGTTGGTGTGAGTTGTTCTACAATGTCCGAGGTGTCCAGTAGAGGTGGGAAGTAAGGACGAAGGCGATCCACATTGAAGACTGGGTGCAGACCAAGGAATGGTGGAATACCGAGCTCGAATGCATTGTTCCCTACAGCCTTGGTGATGGTGTACGACCCGTATCGGAGCGGGCGAAGCTTGCGGTGGGGTCCAGTGAGGCGCTCCTTCTGCAAATGTAGCCATACTTTGTCACCCACCTCGAAGTTGTGTGGCACCCGGTGTTGATCATGGCGTTGCTTGTACTTGGCATTGGCTCTGTCCAATATATCATGAACCTGTTGGCGGATGTGTTGAATGCGCTCGATGAAGCTACTTCAGACTGGACATGAGCTGAATTGGCCTGAGCAGCTGCAAATGGCATGGCTACATCAATGGGGCATAGTGGCTGGAATCCCAAGCCCACCTGAAAGGGGCTATGGCCGATTGAACTGTGGAGAGCTCGATTATAACTATGTTGTACATAAGGGAGGCTCTCGTCCCATGTGCGAGGATGCTTTGAATTGTACATGCGCAGAATGTGTACAATCATTCTGTTGATGACCTCTGTCTGGCCATCTGTTTGGGGGTGGAAAGCTGTGGACTTGGTGAGCTTGGTATCCAACATCGACCAGAGGCTGGACCAAAATGTGCTGAGGAACCTGCTATCCCGATCTGATATGATAGACTGTGGGATCCGAAAGTGCACCCACACTCGTTCAAAGAAGAGTTTAGCAGTGGCTTCTGCTGTGATATTCTTCTTGCAGGCCGCCATAATGGCCATCTTCGAGAATCTGTTGACGACCACAAAAACACAGTCATTTCCCTGCTTAGTAGAAGGCAGGCCCGACATGTAATCCATGGAGATGGATTCCCAAGGTCGACTAGGGGTAGGTAGAGGGGTATATAGGCCTTGCTTTTTGATGGTCGGTTTGGCAATGGCACAAGCAGTGCAGGATCTGATGTGCTTCTCGACATCCTTTCGAAGGTTCGGCCAATAGAAATACTTCTGCAGGATTGCTACTGTTTTCTCGACCCCGAAATGCCCAGCGACTCGACTGTAGTGTGCTTCCCATATCATCTTAGCACGCTCACTTGAAGGAACACAAAGGTGTCCCATGTGACATAAAAGTGCATCTTGGAGGTGAAAATTTGGAACTTGTGTACCCCCCAAGAGTGCCTTGTAAGTTTGGCCGAATTTTGGGTCACTCTCATAGAGAAGCAGCCAATCAGAAGTCTCGTGCCCACAAGAGTTGAGCACAGTGGTGAGCGCCACGATCGGTGGTCGGCTGAGGCAGTCTGCAACATGATTGGTGCTACCCTTCTTATACTTTATGTTCAAATGAAACTGTTGCAGATATGTAGACCGCTTCTGATGGCGATCATTCTGCAACTTCCCTTGTGTCTGTATGAACTGAAGGGGCCTGTGGTCTGTGTGGATAATTGTTTCCTTCCCCAAAATGTAATGCTTCCATTGTCGACAAGCTTGCACAATGGAGTACATTTCTTTGTCATATGTGGGGTACTTGCGAACTGTGTCAGACAATGTCTCACTGTGAAATGCCACTGGATGTCCCTGTTGAGTAAGAACCGCCCCAATAGCATAATCAGAGGCATCTGTCTCGATCTCAAATGGCTGTTGCAAGTCTGGTAAAGTGAGCACTGGGGCAGAACAGAGGCGGTTTTTCAGTTCTGTGAACGCCTTCTGTTGAGGTTCCGACAAAAAAAAATTTGCTCTCGCTCCTCCCTTGGTGACTTGACTCAAGGGCCAAGTGATATGAGAGAATCCCAACACGAACCTCCGATAGAAATTAGCAAGACCCAGAAAGCTGCGAAGCTCTGTTATAGTGGTTGGGGCTAGCCAATCCCGAATGACTTGGATCTTGGCTGGATCCACATGCAACCCCCTTTCATCAATAATGTATCCCAGATATTGAACCTGGGTCATGCCAAAAGTGCACTTCTCCAAATTGGCACACAACTTGTGTTGCCGCAGTGTTTGGAGGACTTGTCGGATGTGGTGAAGGTGCTCTTCCCAAGTCTGGCTGAAGATCAGAATATCATCCAAGTACACCACTACAAATGAGTTGGTGGATGGCCGCAAGATGTCATCCATCATCCTCATGAAGGTGGCGGGAGCATTCGTCAACCCGAAAGGCATGACCAGCCATTCGAAAAGGCCTTCCTTGGCTTTGAAGGCAGTCTTCCACACATCGGAGGGTTCAATTGGTACCTGGTGATACCCAGACTTCAGGTCGATCTTGCTGAAATATTTCGCACCTTTGAGTTGGTCCAGAAGGTCATCAATCCGTGGGATTGGGTACCTATTCCGGACAGTGATCTTGTTCAGCGCCCGATAGTCAATACAGAGTCTCCACGTCCCATCCTTCTTCTGTACCAACACGATCGGGCTCCCACAGGCGATGAACTTGGTCTGATGTGACCTTTCTGCAACAGCTCCTGAATCTGCCTCTTGATTTCATCATTTTCCAGAACAGAGCGTCGATAGATCGGTCCATTGGGTAGTGGCGCACCTGGGGTCAGATCAATCGGGTGCTTGACCTGGCAGTGCAGAGGAACCCCCGTGGGTGAGGTGAAGATGTCCCCGTACTCCTCCACGACCTTATCCATTTGTTGTCGTCGTGCAGAGGGGCCCTGTCTGGAGGTCGTGGCCACAGTCTTCTTCTTGCCCTGGGGGCGGATCATCAGGAAAACGAATTTCCTGGTTTGGGAAATGAGCTTACTACATTGTTTTGCAGTAACCAAAGAGATAGCGGCAGGAGGTGGTACCTCTGGTATCCCGTACAACTTATTTCCCAAAGTAACAATAACAGCACGAGGTCGAGACTCATACACAGCATGACGCTTCCACAAGTATGGTTGTCCTAATAATACATCAGAAACATCAATAGGAGCAACGTCACATAATACCTCATCCGTGAAGGGTTTGATGCTATAGGGAAGGCGGCACTGCTGGCTGACGCGGAGATCTCGTCCTTGGTGAAGCCACTCGATGGTGTATGGATGTGGGTGAGCTGTGGTCGGCAAGCCCAACCGCTTCACGGCGTCTGCTGAAATGAGGTTCTTTTGGCTCCCATTGTCGACAATGAACTGTACCGGCGAGCCCTTTACCCACATCTGGGAGTGGAAGAGGCGTTCCTCCTCCTCTGGATCTTCCGGTTCCTCCTTTTGGATCTTTGCAGTGGCAACAGTGGCGTTGGGCTCCGCATCAATAATCTGTTTCCCTTTTTCATTCGCCTTTTCAGGTTCTGATTCGGAGTCAAAGCATGCATCTGACTCAGAAGCCCTCATCTCGGCCACTAGCGATTGCTTGGCCCGACACTCACTTGTGTTGTGAGTGGAGCTCTTATGGAACTCACACCACTTTCCCGTGTCCTTCTTTGGCTTTGCGGTGTTGTTCTTTTCTTGTGGCTTCGATGAGTTGTCTTTAGTCGCCATGCCTTGGCTCGGTCCTTTGTTCTGCGGTTTGGAAGCACCTTTCCCTTGCTTTTGATTCGCAGATCCAAAGTCTCGCTTCTTCTGCTTGAATTTCTGCTCAATCTTGGCATCATACCGGTATGCCGTACCAAGCGAGGAGATGTCAAGGAACTCCATTTCCTCCCGAATGTATTTGTGTAGACAGCTGCGATACTTTAGCACCAGATGTTTCTCTGAATCTTTGATACCCAACTTTGTGCGCAGGGTATGGAACAGATTCGTCAGCTCATGTACATCTTGATCCCTTTGTTGTCGCAACGTGGTCCATTGTATGTACTTGTCCTCATAGCTCCCCATGGGATAGGCATCGTTCCTTAACCGCGTCTCTGGGAATAATTCCAAGCTGGTACCGCCGAGACCGTAGAGGGTTCTCACCGGTCCTCGTTTCGCAGGTTTCCCACCACCCCAACATGGGGGGTAGCTTTGAGGAGTGCAAAAATAATCTTCTCCCGGTCTGAAAA
Organism: Pinus albicaulis; assembly: GCA_034641835.2. NCBI lineage: Eukaryota > Viridiplantae > Streptophyta > Pinopsida > Pinales > Pinaceae > Pinus > Pinus albicaulis. Next base: position 188,893,350 of record CM076584.1, read on the forward strand.
GTCATGAACAGAGAAATATCCTTCTAATAGATTCAACCATCTATCTACGGCATCTGCGTCTATTTGCCCCTCAAATATGGGAATGTCAAAATTTACTTGTACCTTAAAGGGAGTCGCAACTCCAGAGTGGCTACTGGATGCAGATGCGCCGCCGGTGGGCAGCCGTTGAAGGATCTGAGCAAAGCTATCCATCATCGCGTTCCTTTGTTTTTCGAGGACCTCCTCGAGCAATATTTTGATAGGATCTCCTGCTCCCTCATCTTTCTTTTCGTCCCCCATGGGTGTCCGTCGAGGTTTGCGAGGCTGATCTTGCAAAGGTTCCACCAGATCAAGCCCTAGCTCCTTATACCTCGACCTCGTTGGGGACATGCAAAGAAGGATCGAGAAAAAGCAGACCGCTCTGATACCATTGATCCGGATTTATGCAGGAACGCAACAGAATAAACATATAACCATAAATACAGAGATGCAGTGGAAATAACACTTCATTTCATTAATATCAAAGAACTGAAATTTGCTTACAGACAGAATGGAAATAAAACTAGTTAGGGCACTGGTAGCTATCTCTGAGAAGAGATGTGGCAGCTACAGGCCTCTGAACTGAGTTACAATGAGGCTCGAGGGCCTATTTATCATTTAGAAACAATGGGAAATCCTAAACAGCCAAAACCCTAACCCTAGAAGATGAAGCGCCAAAACTATGGGCCCCGTTTGGGTAAATTGGTGTTTCAACTTCCCAGGGGCGTAACTTTGGCATACGATCTCCGTTTGACGCGTACCATACCTCGTTAGAAAGATCTATCCGAGGACTACAATTTTGGAATGGGCAACATCGGTCCATGGACCCATGTTGCCCTCCGTTTTCCCAAAAAACGTCGTTTAGGGCCTCAAAACGGCTCCGGAAGTTTAGGACCAGAAAAACTGCTAAAAATAGTAAACTGTGCCGAAACTGAAAAACTGAAATAGACAATGGTGGAGCCCCAAGTGGAATAGGCGGGTGACCACCAATATCCACCTGGATCATAAATGCTATAATTGTTATAAAAAACCAGCCTAGATCCATCTTAACTCTGGATCTATCAAGCGCCGAGAGGGATCAAATCTCTCGAGGTGCAAACCTCTTTTTTGAGTGCAAAACTTGAGGAAAGGTTTGCACCTCGAGAGATATGATCCCTCTCGGCGCTTGATAGATCCAGAGTTAAGATGGATCTAGGCTGGTTTCAGTCGTGTGCGGCCAAGGAAAATCTATCGAAAATATGATTAATTTTATTAATAATATGCAAATACAGATACAGATAAGGTTTGCACCTCGAGAGATTTGATCCATCTCCCAGAGTTAAGATGGATCTTAGGGGTAAGAGTTATTTACACTGAAATCAATGCATCTAGTGCAAGTAAGAAAATAAGATTAGAAACAAACATCTACACTGATATCAATGCATCTAGTGCAAGAAATCAAATAGGATTATAAATCACCATATTAATGTACATTGTTAATAATTTTGTGTGCTTACACTGAAATCAATGCACAATCTTAATCCAATCATTTTAAAATTAATGTACCATCAATGTACATCCAATTACATCAAGTGAGAAATCAACGTCTACACTGAAATCAATGCACCTAATGCAAACAATCAAATAAGATTACAAAACAACATCTACACTGAGATCAATGCATCTAATGCAGGTAATAAAATAAGATTAGAAATCAACATCTATATTGAAATCAATGGATCTAGTGCAAGTAATAAAATGAGATTAGAAACCAACATTTACATTGATGTCAATGCATCAAGTGCAAGCAATCAAATAGGATTATAAATCACCATCTACTTCCCTATCTCCCCCCTCGAACTACATCTCTCTTTCCCTCCATATCTCCACTCTCTCACATCCTCCCTCTTCCTTCCTCTCTCTCCATTTCTTTCCCACATATATATTTCCCTCTCTCTTCACCCTCCAACTATGTTACTCTCTCTCTCTCAACATCTACACTAAAATCACCATCCACAGTGAAATCGATGCATCCAGTGCAAGAAATCATCTTCCCTCTCTCCCCCCTCCAGCTACATCTCTCTTTCCCTCCATCTCTTCTCTTCTACACTGAAATCAACATCTACACAGAGATGCTTCCTCAAAAATAAAATTCGAGATTTTGTTTGTGTTAAATTTATATATGTATGGAGAGAAGTGATTTTTCATTAGGGCCGACATTAGATTAAATTTTAAATGTTAAATATTAAACATTATTTTTACATTTACGTTTATATGTTTATTGTACTCAAATACCCACCTACGTGATTCAAATTTATTAAATTAAATAATATTAATATTATAATATAATAATGTGAATATTAGAATTAATAATAATATTAATATTAATATTAGGGTCAATAATGTTTTTTTGGCATGGTATTAATAATAATTTGGCCCATGGTATTCAGCCCATGGTATTAAAGTGGTACATTTCTATACACTCAGACATATCAAAAGTTTACATTAATTAAATTTAATAACATTAATATTATAATATAATAATGTGAATATTAGAATTAATATTATGGTTAATAATGTTTTTTTGGCATGTATTAATAATAATTTGGCCCATGGTATTTAGCTCAGGATTCACCTAAATAAAACCACTTTTTGATGTTCATAAATATAAATAGGATTATGGAGTAAATATAAAAAGACTTTTTATTTATTTACCATATATATGGTTTATTTATATTTTATTTATTTACTGTACCTCTTTTATAAATATGGTATTTGGCCCATGGTATTAAAGTGGTAAATATATCAAAATTTTACATTACTCACATGACATCTACACATCTCTATACACGACATATTAAAAGTTTACATTACACACATTACATCTACACATCTCTATATATTGGGCCCGACATATCAAAATTTTACATTACACACATTACATCTACACATCTCTATATATTGGGCCGACATTGACATTACACACCTTACATCTACACATCCCTATATACTGGGCTGTAGAGCGCCTCTCGGCGCAATAATATTTTAATTATAGATTTTAATATAATTTAAAATTGGTGCTTATTAATATTTAAAATAAAATTAATATATAAACATAATAAATATTATAATATTAATATAAATTCAAACATATAATAGAGTACAATTATTTTAATTTTCTTTCAATTTATTTGAAATAATATTAAGTTAATATATTTGTATATTATTTTAATATATAATATTGTCATATTCCAAACTTTTAATTATATACACAATATTTTATTACTCTCCATATTTTAAACTTCCAAAAGATAATATTTTAGTAGAGTCATATAAATTAAAAGGCTGGTAAATGTTGATAGGTACCAATTCATAATAAACATAAAAACACTTACTTTATGGTACATGATATATTGCTAAAATTTATAAACATTTATAAAAATTAAGAAAATTATAATTTTATTTAAAATAATATTAATTTTAAGAAGAATTAATGACTTCAATAAGCTTATCTATTTTGAAATAACCTTTCCAAAACAAATTCAAGAATTTTAATTTAATTATTAATAATTATTAAGTGGATGGTAGGGGTTTAATCTTCATGGAATATTCAAAGGTTGAGATTTATCTCCAAAATAATTATGCAATTTTTTTTGTCTTCTGATTAAAAAATGTCATATGAACAAGTGCTATCTAAAGTGAGTTAACAAAACTTCTTTACTAATTAAGAATATCCATAATAAAGTGGGGGTAAATATCTATGGTTAAGAATCTTGTTCCTAAATGTATAAATGTTTAACTTATATACATGGAATATGATTCTTAACCATGGAGAATTAACCTCACTTTATTATGGATATTTTTAATCTGTCAATAGGCTTTGTTACAAAATCATGTGTCAATACCATGAACTATCAATACCACATACCCAAAAAATCATAACTCATTTCATATAACCCTTATTTATATGTAATTTTTTTAATTAATCAATTTAATTAAAAATAAAAAAACCATAACTACTTTGGTGATAAATCTGAACCATTGGTTTCGGTATACTATTATAAATATTTTAAAATATTTCATGAAAGTTATATCCTTATTATCCATCTCATTAAATTAAAATTTTTAAATTTTATTCCAAAATAAACCTACCTCCTAACCTAACTATAAATTTAATCAATATAAATATTACTTAATAATAAATAAATCAATTTTATGTACTCTTCATCCACATATTATACCCTAATATTAATAAAAAATACTAAAACCTTCCTTTGTACCAACAAAGGAGGAAAATATTCTCTTACAAATTGCAGCCTGCAGGTATCACAAAGATATTTTCTAGATATTGATATTGCACGATAAATTTTACTTTCATGTGATTGGATATATGATGGATATGGAACGTATAATAATTTTCTTTACTGAACTTGCCGCCATTGGTTACAGAAATGTGCTTGTAAGTCATCTTTATTGGGAAAACATAGATATTCCAATTTCCCATCGTACATAATGATGCGGCATCTTAGAAAATCGAATCCTACGAAAAGTATTTAATGCAACGCAGGAACGACTAATGAATTTGAGATTCCCTGCTGTTCGCATTTAATGTTACATGAAATATTTTGTGTAGAAAACTAAAATTGCATATAAATAAATGCTTTCAACAATGAAAAACTAAAATTGCATATAAATAAATGCTTTCAACAATGAAAAACAAAATTCTAATATAATATAATTATTTTTAAAATAGTATGAAATAGAATTAAAGCATTATTGTTTATTAATGTTCTTTATAAATTTAAATTTAAGGATAACTTTAAAAATAATGAAAAAATATTTTAAAGCAAAAGATATTTAAATGATTAAAACTAAATTAAATTTTAATTAAAAGTGACTGTAATTTAAAAAAAATTTAAATTTAATTTTAAATATTTAAAAATTAATTTTTAAATATAATATTATACATTTTAAAATATAAAATGTATTTAAAATATTAAAATAATAAATTCCAACATAAAACTTTGCAAATGCTCAAACTAATAAACTAAAAACCAATCAATTCAATATTCCAAACAAACTTAACACTTACTCTAAGAAATGGAAAAAAAATTCTTATAGACATAAAAAAAAGTAGTGATTTCAACACAATAAGGTCTCATAGCTAGTGTTGTTGGTTCTTAGTTTAATTATTGAATTTTGAAATGTATGAGTTAATTTTGTTTTTTTATGACATATATTTGGATGGTTATATCCCAAATCAATTTTTTTTTCTTATATTATTCATTATATGTAAAAATAATAAAAACTTTTTTTTCTTAAACATATTATTTACTAATTTTCACAAAATAAACTAAATTGAAATAAGAAAATAAATGTTTTTCGGATTAATCACATGATTCGAAATAAATAAGTTAAATGTAACCTCATTACAAACTATTGAATTCAAACTATTGAGTTCTAAAATAAAATTACACTAAAAACTAACACAACATTTATAAATTATTATAGATAACAAAAAAATTGTGTCAGATGTACTAAATAATGAATTGGAAAATAAAATTGCACTCAAAACTAACACATCATTTATAAATGATTGTAGATAGCAGCCAATTGTATTGGATGTAGTGGTAATGGGATTGGAAGAGAATTAAAATAATTTTTTTTTCTAAATAATATCAATATTTACCATTGTTATTTAATGTTTTATCAAACCAAGACTAACCCAAAATCTGGCTTGGATAGTAATAATACAAATTCCAACCAAAAAATGTGAATGACACTTTACACGGACACAACAATTTCCAACTGTAATTTACTTTTTGATTAAACAAAAATTAACCCAAAGTCATAAATTCCAAAAAAAATGTGAATGATACTGCACGGGCACGAAAAGACAATTATTATTACTGATCCGGACCCTATGAAGTCCAGTTTACACCTGGTCCAGACCTTGTAAAGTGCAATTTGCACCGCAAACTGGCATTGCATTTGATTTGATTTGAAGACTTTATAATAAAAGTGAGACTACTAAAAATGTTTCAATCTCTGAAGTGCAAAGCAATATGATCAGTAGCAATAATATCTTTGCGCACTCGCTTTCACCCATCAAACAATATCAAATAATGAATACTACTTAGCCATACACAATAAGTAAATTCAAACAAGTGAGTATGGCCAATAAGACTTCTTTTTCAATTAGATTTTCTATTAGACTCATTTTTTAGTATTATGAAGAGATTGATTAAATTATTAACATAATTATATGATATTTATTGTAAACCCTTTTGTTTTTAGTTTCCATCCAATTATATTTTGAGAAGCTAATCATTATGCAAACCAACTATAATCCTTTTTAATAAGCCAACATGTTTTCCACTTACTTTACAATTGTGTAACTTTACATCTCATCCTAATATTAATTAATTCATTTTGTTGCCCTAAACTTACATAATCTGAACATTTATCCAGATATTACATGATAGTATAACGTGTATAATTGTTAAAAAAAAAAGCAACGTGTCCAACTCTTACCTAAAGACATCTCACATCTCACGATGACAAAAGACACTTGCCTCAACCCTCTGTCTAACTCCACCTTCATAATTTGAGTTTTGAGTCGTTGAAATTACCCAAAGCTTTAATTTGTTAAATATACTTCAGTTTATGAGTTGTTGAAATTTACTTGAGGCTTTAGTTTGTTAAATATTCCTAAGGTTTTCAGATACATATTTGCTTCTTTTTTTTTACCTCTTGGCTTTTTGAACAGCTTAGCTTACAAGTCTAAGCGGCCATGGATTTTGAGTTGACCATTTCCCTATTTTTCACAACCTTTTAATTTCTGGGATTTAGTTTCTTCGTTTAAGGAGTTTCGCTATATGAAATCGAAGGTTCTTTCTTTGTAGTTCTTGAATTTCTATTCACTTTCGTTAAAGCTCAAAGGGTTGACTGTCAGTCACCAAACTTCAGAAATTTTTTCATGAGTTTCAAAATTGTGCCGAACTAAAAGTCTTGCTTCATTTTCGCATCTTAATCGCGCCTTCTGCTTCCTAACTAGGCTAAAATAAGGAAGCTTGGGAAGCAGCATTGAAACCCTAATTACGCTAAAAATGAAGACGTTTAGAAAATGGAACATAGGGATTGTTGCAAACCATTTCAAAACAATTTTTACACATCAGTTTTAACTTACTCGATTGCTGCCTTGTGACAGCAGAACACACATAAGAGCAGTTTTTACTATTTCGTTACTCTCAAGCCAAAGAATCCAGTTTAGTGGATAGTCCCCCGACTCACTGGGTAGTACCTTCACAATTATTGCGTTTCCCTAAGCTGAACAGGACAGAGGATTGCAAAGCAGAAAAAATATGTATCGCTGCCATAGAAGTTGACTCCCATACCCCTAAGGATTGATGGATGCAGCGTTTGATCAGTACTTTACACAAGAAAGTGTTTCCTTTTACATAATATTTACCGTTTCTTTGGACATGACAGAGTTTTATTTTACATAATATTTGCCGTTTCTTTGGACATGATTTGGTACTTGATAGTGGGTGTCTATAGTTTATATTCCCTGTAGCATGAAATGAATGACGCCGGGTAGCCCCACAGCCGTCCGTTCTTCCGTCTACATCTGACTGCTCTCTTTGTGATTTGGAAATTTCAATAAAAAATTGAATTGAATAGAAAGGTAGCTAGCATATGGAGACTACACATAAATTGAGATTACTCTCTTTACACTCTTTATGTTGCATGATCGAGTATTCAATGATACACCAATAAATACATACAAAAAAATAGGAAGTTGTAAAAAAACTCTTATAATCTAGGAACTAATCCTAACTCTGTAACCATTTCTTCATTAATACAAAATAATATTAATTATTTTGAACTCTCATTTTTAATGGAGAAAGTATTGTCCTGAATTCCTAACATCCTTTTAAACAATTCAAACTTTATTTTCCCAAGGGGCTTCGTAAAAATGTCTGCCAGATTGTCACAATTTTTACAATATTCAATAAATATTTCTTTTGACTCGACTTTTTCTCGAAGTGAAATTGAGTATCTATATGTTTCATATTCATGTGGAATACTAGATTGTATGCTAACTTGATGGTACTTTGGTTGTCACATTTGACTATGGTTGCTTATTTCTGCTTTTCTCCTCCATCATGGAGAAGCCTTCTCAACCAAATAGTTTCACATGTAGCTACACACAATTCTTGGTACTCAGATTCAGCTCAAGATAACGCCACAGTACTCTGCTTTTTACTGCTCCATGTTACGACCGAGATCCAATAATAAATGTATAACTTCTGATGACCATCCAGATTACCTGCCCAATCCGAGTCTGAAATACCTGCTAAAATAACATCAGATGTGTAAGTGTATAAAATACCATAATCACTAGTACCACGAAGTTACCTCAACACACCTTTTGCCGTCATCCAATGACTTTCGAGAGGAATAGACATGGAGTGGCTCAACACACTAATAAAGTATGATAAGTCTCGTCTAGTTGTAGTTAGATATATCAGACTACCAACTAGTTGTTTATACAGAGTGGCATCCACCTCCTTACAGCCATTGTAACTGCATAACTTCAGATTCTACTGCAAATGTGTTGATGTTGTCTTACACTGCTCCATCCTAAACCTTGTGAGCAGACCTCTGACGTACTTCTTTTGAGGAAGAAAAGTTTGTCCAGAGTCTCTCCATACTTCCAGACCCAAGCAATAATGTAGACTTCGGAGATCTTTCAATTCAAAAATTTGCGACATCTGCAATTTGATTTCTTTGATCAAAGCATCTACATTACTTGTTATAATCATATCATCCACATACAAAGAAATCAAAATAATCTGCCTCTGTTTATTATGCATGGTATACAAATTTCGATCGTTCATGCTCTTATGAAAACCATGTTGTAAGAAGAATGAATCAATCTTCTTATACCAAGACTTGGGTGCTTGTTTTAAACAATATATTGCCTTTTTCAACCCACACACTAGATGTTGTTGCTCCTTTTTGACAAAAACTTCAGGCTGGACTAAATAGATCTCTTCCTTTAAATCACCATTCAGAAATATAGACTGAACATCTAGCTAGTGTAGCTTCCACTGATATTTTGTTGCTAATGAAATTAACATTCTAATGGTGTTTAGTTTGGCTACGGGAGCAAAGGTTTCTTCAAAGTCTATTCCCTCTTGCTGCGAATAACCCTTTGCTACCAATCTAGCTTTAAAATTTTCTATATTCCCATCTGCATTAACTTTAGGTTTGTAAATCCACTTACAACCTATGGGTGTTTTTCCTTCAAGCACTTTGTTGTGAAACCAACTCCAAAAATAGAAGAAAATAGATATCAAGGCCTTAGAAATAAGCCACTTTGAGATGGCAACCTCTAATACATTACATGAATGAACAATTCTTGGATGATACAAATTACAAAACCTCCTTTCTATATATAGGAGTCCATGGGGCCACAATGTAATCCTAGCCGACCTAACAATAATAATTTAAGGGCACAATAATAACAATATGGGAGTTACAGGGGTACAATAATAACAATAAGGGGGTTACACTTGTTAGCCCCCCTATAATTTTTTGACAAAGAAAAGTAGGGGGCTAAATTGTTTTTGAGTGCATCTCCCCTGAAGACACATCATCCTTGAAGTCTCCTGTGCCTTTGCCTTTGATAAATTTCCCTCTGCTGACTCCCTTTATAAGGTCTCATTGATTACATAAATTCTGCTCCAAAAGGCCTTATTTTGCCCCTTGTATCTCTGCAGATGTCCCCCATTTTATCCTTTTTCCCTTTTCCCAAGTTCCCTTCCATCCCAAAATCCCCCCTTTATGGTCCCCTTAATCTCCCCAAATCCCCCTGAAAACCCACCTTTACCCTTCGTCTAGCCAAATTCTCACCTTTGTTCCCTATCGCCACCCTCCTTTGGCTTTAAATGCATCGAAATGGATTAAAAACCCTCTTTTAACATTTTATAGGGCTGGCACCTTTCGGCCAGCCCCCTCGGCTTTTCTTCCACCTTGTGACCTGGGTGTCGAAGCCAGGCGCTAACCAAAAAAGTGCTTATCTCAATTGGTATCGGAGGCAATATCAACCATCGATCGGCGCAGATCGGACGGTCCATGTTAACTCTGCAGTGCCCGTGGTCTACCCCGTCATTCCCCTTCGATTGCCTTTCAGCCGTTCATATAACAACAGATCAACGGACAGATTTTCATTCCCGCCTAGTGGTCCCCGCGCCCGCAGAAACTGTTCACAAACCCGGTGGTATCTATCGCACCACCTTTGGGTGGTAGGTGGTATTTTCCCATTGCCCAGCGATTCTACTCAGCATTTGACACGTGGCTCCGACACTGTTCCAAAACCGCTACCTCATCGCACGTTATCGTTCGTCCACAGACGCGTAGCGATATCATTGTGAGCTGTCAGATCTGTCATCGCCCATCTAACGGTCATCGCTCGAAAGAGTTGTGCGGAGTTTAATCCAAGGTCACCGTACTCCTGGCCCATCGTTCGTCGCCCTCCACTGCATTTTCAACCGTCGATCTCCTTTGAGCTCTGACAGTCCAGATTTGTTTTCCTCGCTGTTGACTTTTCCGCCATCGCCCAGTCCCGCCACGTCACCCCCACGTGTATCCACTGTACATCCGCCCATCCCATTGCATATATCTGTTCAAAAGTAGAGTTTGTTAAGGTTTTCATTTAAACTTCCTCTGCGCTTCGCCAACCTTCACTAAGGCTTCCCTCCATCATTCCTCTGCATTGTTCTGCCATTTCACCAGTGGCGTGACCATCTTCATCATCCGCACCGCATCTGCCGCCCCATTCATTGTTTTCTTAACTTGTTTTCGCATTTTGCAGGGTTTTAGAAAGGCGTGAAACCGCCATGGTTCAATTGTACTATTGTAATGGCATGTTGCGCATGGAAGGTTGAATTTGGAAGCTGGTACTACAATGGATATACTCGGAAAGGTAGCGGCTTCATAAATATTATCCCAGGACAGTTCAATCTCCGCAAGAAACCGATCCGGCGCCATTAGAGCCCAGATTTTGCAGATCAAGACATTTATGAAGTGGCAGAGAAATACCAGCTAGTTATAAACCAGTTCAACGAAGAGCTTTGAGCCTTAATACAGGGATTTAAAGGCAAAGCACCAGATCAACGATGTCATGAATCACACGGAGTGTACATCATACAGAAATTCATGTATATCAGGGTCTGTACACCAGCAGAATGTTTTCCCCGTAAAGGAAAGAATGCCCATACAGCTTTTATTCTATATCGTGTGCCTAAAGGATTTTCCACCCTGACAACGGTCCTACGATATCAGTAGCATTAGCTACACAGCATGGCAGACTTGAATCATTGATTTATTTTTGTTCAGATCACCAGAAGTACTACAGAGCACTTCAGCCAAAGTACATCATAGACATACCTGGAGTTAATGGAAACCTGACGAAGACCACTCTTTCACCCAAGGGTGTCCCAGATCAATGCACAGAATTTATACAGAGTGGGTTTCGGCCTTCTTCCTCTTCTAGATTTTTTATTGCTGCATTTAATTCTTCACCTACCTTCTCTGCTCCTCTGGAGCTATAAATTCATGAAGAAACTCATTGTAAAGGTTGTTGATCAGTTATCAGAGAATTGCAAGTAGTTTATTTTGAGACACAGTCTCTGTGTAAAGTGTTAGATAGGCTGAGGAATATGATTTCAGACTGAGTATTCAACTATTGGCAATGTTGTACTTGACTGGTATTGCTATTTAATATGACAAGCACATTTCTTTGGATCCCGATCTAAAGCAGCAGTGATGTTTTCCTATCTCTGTGTTTGTATTCATTTCATTTAGTTTCTACTGGCTTGCATCAGAATATTGGCATAGGATTTACCCTTGTTATGTACCCTATGTTTCTTCTCTCCTTGCCATCAATTTTTTTCTTCTGAATGTGTTATCTAAGAATTGATTTCAGATAATTTAACCAGTGTAGTGGATGTTATTGCCTGCTCTCTGATGTATGAATTAAATGAATTAGTTCTTAGATGTTTCTTGTTAAGGATTTAGTTGGAAGATTTGGGAACACTGGGGATTAGAGTTAGCCCTGTCCACTAGGATCCTTGTGCGACTAGCTGGTCTTTAACTTTGCGCCCTGAATCTATGTTGACTTCTCCCCTCTTACCACTCCATATCACAAAATCATCTATAAGATCCAACGTTTTAGATGACTAGCCCAGCTGAAAGCCTGCCTATTGATTAGCAAGCAAATCCTTTCCTGACTCCATTGCCCAATGGTCTTGAATGCCTTTCCGGAATACTTCACCTCTGCCTCATCCCTCTTTTCTCATCCTTGTCTTACATTGAACCCTTCTTTCCTGATAACCAGCAACCAAACAAACTATCAAACAAACAAACCCTGAGCCTTATAACTAACCTAACATCTTAACCTTTGAGCTTTAAGGTCATATACCTTTGACATATCATAAAGAGATCCCTCTCTGGACCCAAGAGGGCTAGATCTTGAGGTCTGAAAGTGGTTTGATGTTGTCTCATCTTTTGGTCTTTCCAATCTGGCCAAAACATGGGAATCCCAACATAATGGCGACTCTGCTGGGGAACAATCTGAGTACCATCCATCTTACTACATCATAAGAACCTCAGAAACCTACAATCTCTGGTTAGGTTGGCACTTAGACATTCCTATTCACACATCAACCTCTATACCTTTTGTTGTGTTTTCCCCATACTCTTGGACAGAGTCTGGAAAGGGCCAGGTAGCCTCCAGATCTCACATTCTTTCAGAGGTGACATATCTGGTAAATGCCCTCCCAGTCAATCTCTGGTTAGAGTTTGCTGTATTTGGAAGATATCCTTGAAAGGGGACATCTCATTGGCACTGTGGTGGACATTGTATCCTCCAAAGACATCCTAAACCTTTCCACCTGACGACTCCATATTCCCTAAACATTTTAAAGACTCCACTGGTGATCAGTAGGCCCGCTGATTATCTTGGTTCACATTAGACTCCACTGGGAGACCAGCCTCCATAACAACATCAACCACAGTAGAAGTAACAAGTAGGGTTAAGCTACTTGGTTAGAAAACAACATTATAGCTTCAAGAACCATTCACAAAAGAGCTTATCCTAGCCCAAACCCACCTGAAATAGTTGATAACCCTGAGAGCATCGTCAAGAGATCTCCTGCACCTGAAAGATCAACTATTTCCAATCACATCTATAGAGCTAACTCTGCACCTGAAGAACTTACAGCTCTATCACACTTTCATCTTGACCTAAACATACCCGATAGATTACCAAGAACTAGGTCATTCAGTGTCCTAGACCAGTCAGACCTTGAGCTTCCTGGTTCACCACCCCAAAGTAGTGGACACCTTGGGAATAGACAAACCCCTCCCTCTACACCTCCTGATATACATTTCATACAAAACTTGGGGCTCAGTCACCCTAAATCTGCTCATCAGTCTTCTGTCGGTCATAATATCCCTGTCATCCATATACCAGCTGCCCAAGTCAACCCTTCACCTCATCAAAACATCATCATGGCGTCCTGGTATGCACCTCTAGTTTTACCTCAGCCTCTAGTACCTTTACCCAATGCTTATCAATCAAATATCCCACACTTCCTTGCAAAAGAGTCTACCATAACCCAACGCCATGTAGATAGGATGGAAGATTCCTTTGACTACATGGAAATAGATGATGATACAGTCAAAATAAGAATCTTTGTCCAGAGCTTAGGGGGTGATGTGAAGAAATGGTTTAAGAGCCTACCTCCGGGTAGCATAAATGACCTCCCAGCTCTATATCAGACCTTCATAAACAAATGGGAAGTTAAGGCCAACCCTCGCCAACGCCTAGTAGAATATATGAGCCTTAAAAGAAACGTAGGAGAGAGTGTCCAGGATTACACAACGAGATTTAACAGCATTTACAATGCTCTCCCTCCACACATGAAACCTCCCCAAAGTATGGCTCTAGCGAAATACCCCGAAGGCTTTGATGCTGACATGGCCTATCAGCTTAGGGATAAAGAATACAACACATTGGAGGACATGCAGAAAGGAGCAGTGAATATAGAGGCAAACCTGATTTAGAAAAGAGCGAGATTAAGAGCTGAGAAAAGGGTAACATATAGAGATGACAATGTAGCTTCCACATCCGATCCAAATCATGACCATCTATCTAAAAAAGTGGAGAAGTTATACCAAATGATGGAAAAAATGGTTGTCACAGTTAGTAACCAAAATAGAAATCAAAACCAGAACCAAAACTTTAGAAGAAACAATGCCACTCCCAACAGACAAAGAGAGTCAGATCAACAAGTTATTCCCCCATTCCAAGAGAAATTTCTTGATGAAGATGAGGGAATCACATAAGAGTCTGAGGGAGACAAAATTAATATGTTTGAAACAGAAGATTCAATCCATAACTGTTACTCAGAAGAAGATCAACCCTCGCCCTCTTGTTGGGATGAGGAATGGTTAGAATCTGAAGATTATAGATTAGGATTTGAAAATGCCATGATGCAGGTCAGAGAACAATATGAACTTAGAAGTAAAAAGAGCCAAGAAACTGCCAAACCAAAAGCCTCTGAGGTCACCATCAAGAAAAGACCTGAGAAAACTTCTAAAGCAACTGCTGAAAGTAACAAATCAGCAGCTGAGAGTTCTGGAAAGAACAAAGAAAAAGACAACCAAAACACTGATACACAAGGTAAACCAACTAGCAGCACTAGCATTGTAGTTAGTGCTCCTGATAAAACTGTCACAAACACTGTACATAACGAGAATCAACACACTGATTCTGCCACTAAGGCAGTGGCTGACAGAACAGAGTTGAACATTACAAAGAGTCAGTCCACTTTCAATTTGGAGAGTGATATTGCAAAAATTAAAATCTCTGTCCCACTCTCTGAGCTGGCCACTCAGGATGTATATAAAGGCCAAATTTTGAAAGAACTAAACTTAGGTGAGAACAGTGACACTGTAAATTTGAGTGATGATCAACCTGCCCTTCTGCTTGGTCCAAAGATAGAAGGAAAGTTTCAGGAAGGGGTAGTGCCCCCTTTTTATATTAGTCTTAATATCCATGATAAGATTCTCCACAATGCAATGCATGATTCTGGGGCATCACACAACCTGATGCCTAAAGTAGTAATGGAAAGATTAGGCCTAGAGATAACCCATCCCTATAAAGACCTATATTCATTTGACTCTAGTAGAGTAAAGTGTCTTGGCCTGATCAAAGATTTATGTGTGAGCCTTGCCCAAATTCCAGCAAATGTATGGTCATGGATGTTGTTGTGGCAGATGTGCCACCCAAATATGGCATGTTATTATCAAGATCATGGGGAGCCAAGCTACAAGGAACAATGCAGATGGATGGGGATTATGCCACAATCCCAATCTTTGGCCAACTTAGAAGACTATACAGGGAAACACAAATGAAATTCCTAGTTAGTAGCCCTGAAAAGCCTGAAAATTCTCCTCTATACTCTGTACATACAGACCTGGATTCCTTTATCTTCTGCAATGATGAATCTTTGGGGGGACCAGAATCTGAAAATGTAGATACAAGCAAAGGTACACATGATGAAACAGAGCCAATGGACTTTAACATAATGGATACCCTAGACTCAGAGGAGGAAGATGTAGAAAACTTTGAACAGTGCACTGAAACAACAACGCAAAGTGAACTAGAAACAGAACACGATCAACCAACTAGTCACCTCTCTGCTTTCCACACCCATAATGAAAAACAAAATTACCCACAGCCTAGCGTAGTTCGTATAATGCTACATGATGGCGAACCCAGCTGTAGGGAAGGAAATGAAGATAAAACGGAAAATGAACCCTTGTGGGAAATGAATTTCGACGGGTCATGCACCAGGAGAACTGCTGGGGCAGGAGTGTGGATACATAACAAAAAGAGCGATTATGCAGAGAGCCATGCCTGCAACCTGCACTTCAAGTGTACGAACAATATTGCAGAATATGAGGCTCTTATCCTAGGCTTAACCCTGTTGAAAAAATTATGAGCCCATAGGATAACTGTGCGTGGAGACTCTAAGATGATTATTAAACAGGTGAATGGTGAATATACAGCGAAACATCCTAGACTGCGAGCCTACAGGAACAACACTATGGATTTGCTGAAAATGTTTGTTGAATACGAATTAGTGTTTGTTCCTAGAAATCAAAATGTCATTGCAAACGGATTAGCTTGCCTAGCTAGTTCCTACCCTAAGACTCCCAACAACCAACGGATCATCATTCAGACCAAATTCAGACCTGCAGTGCTGGACAATGAAAAATATTGGCAGGTTTTTGAAGGAGATAAACAGATTGAAGATTTCCTGGTAGGCAGAAACGAGTTTGAGTTTTCTGATTCAGACTCCAAATTTTACAGTAGCTGCCTAAGTGAAGAGTCCTCAGAAGAGGAATAAATACCCTATAACATAGAAACAAACTCTTTGGATGAACAGATTGGAAATGCAAATGGAAAATGTGAAAACGCAGATAGTGAAGAAGTAGAGGTGCTGCAGACCAAAGATAAGAACATACCTCGAGGTCTGGCCCCTTTAGAAGACCTGTTTGACTTTGATGATGTAGCAAAAAAGCCCACTATAGAACATGCAGACTCTGATGTTGAGGAATGCAACATAGGCACTGAAGACAAACCCAAAATGATCAAACTGGCTAAGTCTCTGCCTGCAAACATGAAAAAGAAATACATTGGCCTATTCAAGGAATTCATTGATGTGTTTGCTTGGAGTTATGAGGACTTAAGGGCCTATGACACAAATATCATACAACATAAGATACCCTTGAAAGAAAATTAGAAGCCTTTCAGACAAAAAATTCGCAGAATAAACCCAAAACAATTGCCTGCAGTAGAAAAAGAGATTAAGAAGATGTATGAGGCAGGTATAATCGTGCCTGTGAGGTTCTCTGATTGGGTATCAAACCTAGTGGCTGTAAGAAAGAAAACAGGTGAGATCAGATTATGCATCGATTTCAGGAATCTTAATAGAGCCTCACTCAAAGACAATTACCCTTTGCCTAAAATGGAACATATTCTTCAGAGGGTAGTAGGTTCTAAAAGGATCTCCCTGCTAGATGGTTTTTCAGGATACAACCAAGTCTTAGTAATCCCAGAAGATCAACTCAATACAACCTTTACCACTCCATGGGGTACCTTTATGTATGTAAAGATGCCTTTTGGATTGATGAATGCTGGTGCAACCTTCCAAAGAGCAATGGATATAGCTTTTTCAGATGAGATAGGACACTTCATTGTTATTTACTTGGATGACATAATGGTCTATTCTAAGACTGAAGAAGAACACCTAGAACATCTGAGAAAAGTGTTTAAAAAATGCAGAAGGTTTGGTCTGTCATTGAATCCCAAGAAGACTGTCTTTGGGCTACAAGAAGGAAAAATTCTTGGCCACATTATATCTGAAAAAGGAATTAGGATAGACCCACAAATATTTGAGGGAATACTACAGATCACACACCCAAGAAATTTCAAGGAATTACAGTCCTTCATTGGGAAGATTAACTTCCTTAGGAGGTTTATTCCCAATCTAGCTGAACACCTTAGGAACATGACTAACATGCTGAAGAAAGGTGTAGGAGTCAAATGGACCGTTGAAGCTAAGAAATCTTTTGAATCAGTAAGACTTGCACTCACCCAGGCTCCTGTCCTAATCAGCCCAGATTTCTCAAAGGATTTCCTGATTTTTTCATTTTCCTCCAAGCATACAATAGTTGCAGTTCTACTGCAGAAAAATCCAGAGGGAATGGAACAACCCATTTCTTTCTTCAGCAAAGCACTCAGAGATGCACCCTTGAAATAAAACATAATGGAGAAACAGGCCTATGCTCTGATTAAAGCCTTGAAAGACTTTAGGGTGTACATACTGCATTCCCACACCATAGCCTATGTGCCGAATATAGTGGTTAAATACATTTTGTCCCAGGACCCAGATGGGAAAAGGGGAAAATGGATTGTTGTGATCTTAGAATACGACCTTGAGATAAAACCCACCAAACTGATTAAAGGTTAGGGCCTAGCTCAATTAATGGCTGAATCAAATCTACAATCCCTAGACATTAACATGGTAAATACCTTGGATGGGCAACAAGAATTTCCTGATCAAACTGTTGAGAAAAAGTTTCAGAGCTCTCCTTGGTATTCTGACATTTTGTATGTGCTTACACACCTCAATGCCCCTCCTGAACTATCAAAGACCAATGCCAGATTCTTAAATCTGAAAACCAAGAACTATTGCATAATGAATAACTGCTTATACTGGAAGAATCCAAACGACCTATTACTTAAATGTTTTCCTGAAAATGAGGCAGAGAGGATTAAACAAGAATTCCATGCAGGAGAGTGTGGAGGCCACCTGAGCTGGAAAGTCACTGCAAACAAAATACCCAGAGCTGGCTACTATTGGCCTACACTCTTCAAATATGTCCATAAAATGATCATTGCCTACCA
Source organism: Pinus albicaulis (assembly GCA_034641835.2). Classification (NCBI taxonomy): domain Eukaryota; kingdom Viridiplantae; phylum Streptophyta; class Pinopsida; order Pinales; family Pinaceae; genus Pinus; species Pinus albicaulis. The sequence goes on from CM076584.1 coordinate 188,911,897, forward strand.
CAAATGCCAGATTTTTGAAGGCAAAAGAAAACTCCTCCCCTTACCTCTACAACCCATCATTGTTGAAGGTCCCTTTCTGCAATGGGGCCTAGATTTCATAGGGGAGATTCACCCTGCTTCTTCTGCTCAACACAAATGGATCCTAATAGCCATAGATTACTTCACTAAGTGGATAGAGGCCATGCCTGCTAGGAATGCCACAGATTCAGTCATCATTAGTTTCCTAGAAGGTCATATCCTCTCTCGGTTTGGCTGCCCAAGGAAAATAATCACTGATAATGTTGCTGCTTTCAGATCCAAGAAAATGGTTGATTTTTGTCACAGGTATCAAATAGCACTTAGTCATTCAACTACCTATTACCCTCAAGGTAATGGATTAGCTGAATCATCAAACAAGAGCCTGGTGATCATCATCAAAAAGCTGCTGGAAGAGAACAAAAAGTCATGGCATAACAAGCTAGTACATGCTTTGTGGGCTGACAGGCTTACAACAAAGAAATCTATTGGCATGTCACCTTATCAGCTTGTCTATGGAACCAAAGCAGTGTTTCCTACTAGCCTTGGGGTACCAGTGATTAATCTGGTCCAAGAGATTCAAACAGAAGAAGATAGTATGGTGAGAAGAATAAACCAAACAATTCATCTCCATCAAACGAGGGAAGAGGTCTACAACAGAGCAGTGAAGGTTCAGGAGAATATAAAGAAATTGTTTGACAAAAGGACCAAAGCTGTTGATTTCAAAATTGGGGATAAAGTTCTGAAGTGGGACTCAAGAAGGGAGGATAAAGGAAAGCACAACAAATTTGACAGTCTGTGGCAAGGTCCATACATCATCCAGGCCACTGTGGGTCCGAATGCCTTCTTCCTATAGGAATTAGATGGTACAAAGCTGTTTGGGGGTCCTGTCAATGGTAGGATTCTCAAACGGTACTTCTGCTGATTTACAATTTCCAGTTTCCATTACCATTGTACATACCATCGCAGTTTTTTATTTTCAAGAAAAAGAGAAAATGTTCCAAAAAACAGAGGAAAAAGAGAGGTTCAGACATGCTTAAAACATGAACCTCTGATGTGAAAAAATTGGCTCTAATAAGTTCAAAACCTGAGCTAAAGAGAGTAAAACAGTTGGTCCTAACATGCCCAAATCTGGACCAGCAAAGAATAAAGAAGAATAAGCTCTAACACGCCCAAAACCAGAGCTGAAATGAAGAAAAGAGGTGACTCTAACATGCTCAAAACTTGAGTCACAAAGAGAAGAAGGATACTTCAAGTTTCAGATTTCAAGCCTTCAGAGTTTGTTTTCAATTTTCTGCAACTTTCTATCCATATGCAACTATTTTTATGCCTTGGATCCACAGCAAACCAGACTGTCTAATCCTGGTTTGACTGTTTTTAAATTTCTGTTGTAGAATGTAGAGAAGAAATCTGCTGGACAGTTTAATCCCAATAGATATTAGATTAGGTAGAGAAACATATGAGACCAACAGTATAATCTGGTCTCATGGAGTAATAAGGGTAGATTTATAATAGGTTTATTTTCTGTTATAAAAAATAAATGATGTAAAGGGTCTGCTAGTTCAAATGCACCCCAGAAGAAAAAATGTTAGGATTGTAGGAAGGGTAGGTAGTTTGTTGGGAAAATTTTTTCTGCTGATGTAATGTCTTCATATTGTGGCAGCTGAGCTAAAGAAATAAAGGGAAGTGCCAAGCAGCAGGCATCTGGCCTACACCAAAGATTTATCCTCTGAATTATTGACTCCTTCAAGAAGAAGCCATCCCCATGTGGAGCCACTATTAGCCCCCCTATAATGTTTTGACAAAGCAAAGTAGGGGGCTAAATTGTTTTTGAGCCTTCAAGGAATGCATCTCCCCTGAAGACACATCATCCTTGAAGTATCTTGTGCCTTTGCCTTTGATAAATTTCCCTTTGTTGACTCCCTTTATAAGGTCTCATTGATTACATAAATTCTGCTCCAAAAGGCCTTATTTCGCCCCTTGTATCTCTGCAGATGTCCCCCATTTTATCCTTTTTCCCTTTTCTCAAGTTCCCTTCCATCCCAAAATTCCCCCTTTATGGTCCCCTTAATCTCCCCAAATCCCCTTGAAAACCCACCTTTACCCTTCGTCTAGCCAAATTCTCACCTTTGTTCCCTATCGCTACCCTCCTTTGGCTTTAAATGCACCGAAATGGATTAAAAACCCTCTTTTAACATTTTATAGGGCTAGCACATTTCGGCCAGCCCCCTCGGCTTTTCTTCCACCTTGTGACCTGGGTGCCGAAACCAGGCGCTAACCAAAAAAGTGCTTATCTCAATTGGTATCGGAGGCAATATCAACCGTCGAACGGCGTAGAACGGACGGTTCGTGTTAACTCTGCAGCGCCCGTGGTCTACCCCATCATTCCCCTTCGATCGCCTTTCAGCCGTTCATATAACCATAGATCAACGGACAGATTTTCATTCCGACCTGGTGTTCCCCTCGCCCGCAGAAACTATTCACAAACCCGGTGGTATCTATCGCACCGCCTTTGGGCGGTAGGCGGTATTTTCCCATTGCCCAACGATTCTACTCAGCATTCGACACGTGGCTCCGACACTGTTCCAAAACCGCTACCTCATCGCATGTTATCGTTTGTCCGCGGATGCGTAGCGATATCATTGTGAGCCGTCAGATCTGTCATCGCCCATCCAACGGTCATCGCTCAAAAGAGTTGCACAGAGTTTAATCCAAGGTCACCATACTCCTGGTCCACCGTTCGTCGCCCTCCGCTGCATTTTCAACAGTCGATCTCCTTTGAGATCTAACGGTCCAGATTTGTTTTCCCCGCTGTTGACTTTTCCGCCATCGCCCGGTCCCACCACGTCACCCCCACATGTATCCACCGTACATCCGCCCATCCCATTGCATATATCTGTTCAAAAGTCGAGTTTGTTAAGGTTTTCATTTAAACTTCCTCTGCGCTCCGCCAACCTTCAGTAAGGCTTCCCTTCATCATTCCTCTGCATTGTTCCACCATTTCACCATTCGCGCGACCATCTTCATCATCCGCACCGCATCCACCACCCCATTCATTGTTTTCTTAACTTGTTTTCGCATTTTGCAGGGTTTCAGAAAGGCATGAAACTGCCATGGTTCAATTGTACTATTGTAATGGCATGTTGCGCAGGGAAGGTTGAATTTGGAAGTTGGTACTACAATGGAAATACTCGGAAAGGTAGCGGCGGCATAAATATTATCCCAGGACAGTTCAATCTCCGCAAGAAACTGATCCGGCGCCATTAAAGCCCAGATTTTGCAGATTAAGACATTTATGAAGCAACAGAGAAATACCATCTAGTGATAAACCAGTTCAATGAAGAGCTTTGAGCCTTAATACAGGGATTTAAAGGCAAAGCACCAAATCAGTGATGTCATGAATCACACGAAGTGTACATCATACAAAAATTCACGTATATCAGGGTCTGTACACCAGCAGAATGTTTTCCCCATAAAGGACAGAATGCCCATACAACTTTTATTCTATATCGTGTGCCTAAAGGATTTCCCACCCTAACAATGGTCCTACGATATCAGTAGCATTAGCTACACAGCATGGCAGACTTGAATCATTGATTTAATTTTTTTCAGATCACCAAAAGTACTACAGAGCACTGCAGCCAAAGTATATCAGAGACATACCTGGAGTTAATGGGAACCTCACGAAGACCACTCTTTCACCCAAGGGTGTCCCAGATCAATGCACAAATTTTATACACAGTGGGTTTTGGCCTTCTTCCTCTTCTGGAGTTTTTATTGCTGCATTTAATTCTTCACCTACCTTCTCTGCTCCTCTGGAGCTATAAATTCATGAAGAAACTCATTGTAAAGGTTGTTGATCAGTTATCAGCGAATTGCAAGTAGTTTCTTTTGAGACACAGTCTCTGTGTAAAGTGTTAGATAGGCTGAGGAATATGATTTCAGACTGAGTATTCAGCTATTGGCAATGTTGTACTTGACTGGTATTGCTATTTAACATGACAAGCACATTTCTTTGGATCCTGATCTAAAGCAGCGGTGATGTTTTCCTATCTCTGTGTTTGTATTCATTTCATTTCGTTTCTACTGGCTAGCATCAGAATATTGGCATAGAATTTACCCTTGTTAGGTACCCTATGTTTCTTCTCTCCTTGCCATCAATGTTTTTCTTCTGAATGTGTTATCTAAGAATTGATTTCAGATAATTTAACCAGTGTAGTGGATGTTATTGCCTGCTCTCTGATGTATGAATTAAATGAATTAGTTCTTAGATGTTTCTTGTTAAGGATTTAGTTGGAAGATTTGGGAACACTGGGGATTAGAGTTAGCCCTGTCCACTAGGATCCTTTTTCGACCAACTGGTCTTTAACTTTGCGCCCTGAATCTGTGTTGACTTCTCCCCTCTTACCACTCCATATCACAAAATCATCTCTAAGATCCAACGTTTTAGATGACTAGCCCAGCTGAAAGCCTGCCTATTGATTAGCAAGAAAATCCTTTCCTGACTCCATTTCCCAATGGTATTGAATGCCTTTCTGGAATACTTCACCTCTGTCTCATCCCTCTTTGCTCATCCTTGTCTTACATTGAACCCTTCTTTCCTGATAACTGGCAACCAAACAAACTATCAAACAAACAAACCCTGAGCCTTATAACTAGCCTAACATCTTAACCTTTGAGCTTTAAGGTCATATACCTTTGAAATATGATAGAGAGATCCCTCTCTAGACCCAGGAGGGCTAGATCATGAGGTCTGAAAGTGTTTTGAAGTTGTATCATCTTTTGGTCTTGCCAATCTGGCCAAAACATGGGAACTCCAACAACACTAACAATAATATGGGACTATACTAGTAATATAGGAACCTAACATGCCCCTCTCCTTCAAAAAGTGTTGTCCTCAATGCTTGAGTAGCTTTGGGTGCTTCTGTATAAAATTCTCATCCTCCCATGTAGAATCTTTAGTGGGTAAGTTCTTCCACTTGATGAGATACTCTGAAATTGATCGATTTCATAGCTGTTGAGTTCTTATTTCCGTGACCACTTTAGGTTCTAATATGATTTTTCCTTCCTCATCAAGTTCGGGCAATATTGTTTGAACTAGAAGATTTTCACCTATAACCTTCTTTAAGCATGAAACATGGAAAATTGGATGCACTCTTGAAGAAGCAGGAAGCTCCAATTTCTATGCCATAGTACCAAGCTTTTGCAACACCTTGTAAGGACCATAGTACTTTGGCGATAATTTATTATCCTTCTTACCTTTCTTGAGGGACATTTGTTTGTATGGTTGTAGACGTAAAAATACCCAGTCTCCTACATCAAACTTCTCTTGTTGCGAGGTTGATCTGCCTATTGTTTCATTCGATTTTGTGCCAATTCAGATTATCCTTTAAGAGTTGGATAACTTGTTATTGATGCTCGATGTGATCTTCCACTGCTTGAAACTTTGAATTTTCTCTTAAAGATGATGTGATGGACGGTGGATGATATCCATAAAGTGCCATAAATGGGGTTATTTTTGCTGCAGTATGGAAGGAAGTGTTATACCACCATTCAGTGAGAGGTAACCACTAGACCCATTGTGTTTGTTTATCAGATACAAAACAACGAAGACATCCTTCCAAACATTTATTTACTATCTCATTTTGACCATCAAATTGAGGATGATAAGATGAGCTATGAGCTAATTGAGTACCCAAACAAGAAAATAACTCCATCCAAAAATTTCTAGTAAAAATGGGATCTTCGTTGCTCACAATAACCTTTGGGTTTCCATGTAGCTTTTGAATTGTTTCCATAAATATAGTAGCGACTGTAATAGCTTTAAATGGATAAGATAATGCACAAAAGTGTGCATACTTGGTAAGTCTATCAACTACCACCATGATGACACTCTTTCCTTCAGACTTAGGTAAGCCTATGATAAAGTCCATTAAAATCTCCTCCCAACGTTGGCTTGGAGTGGCTAAAGGTTGTAGAAGACCCGGGGTCTTAATTGTCTCAACTTTATGCTGCTGGAAAACCAAACATTCCACCATAAAATTTTGAATATTATATTTAAGGCCATCCCAAAAAAATTCTTTCTTCACCCTGTGGTAAGTTTTTAAAAATCCTGAGTGTCCTCCTATAGGAAAAGTGTGCAATTCCAAAAGAATCTTTTGTTTTAGTTGGGAATTCTTTCAAATATATAAGCGATATTTGTACCATAAGGAATCATTTTTCCAACTGAATGTATCAGATGTACTAGGATCTTGCTGCAACTTTTGAATGAGTGTCCACACTTCTTCATCCTTATTCCATTCATCCCTTGCTTCGGTTATCCAATCTGGTTGGATAATAGAAATGGCACAAAGCAATGCTTCCAGCTCTTCATTCTTTCTTGAGAGTGCATCTGCAACAACATTTAGCTTCCCTTTTTTGTAGATTATTTCAAAGTCATAACCCAACATCTTTGTGACCCATTTTTGCTGCTCTTCTGAAGATATTCTTTGTTCCTAAAAGTGTTTAAGACTATCATGATCAGTTTTTACCTTGAAGTGTCTTCCCATTAGGTAAGGTCACCATTTCTTTAGTGCATGCAGTATTACTAAAATTTCCTTCTCATAATATCTTTCTATAAATACTTTCCTTTGATTGGACGACTTTCAAAAGCAATGGGTCTTCCTTCTTGCATTAAAACAACACCAATTCCATTTCCTGAGGTATCACATTCCACAATAAAGGTTTTTGTGAAGTCTGGTGTAGTTAAGACTGGTGCTAGGCACATTGCCTCTTTAAGATGTTCAAAGGCCTTAGGTGCTTCAGGAGTCCATGAAAATGCATCTTTCTTCAATATTGTTGTTATAGGTTCTATTATTCTCCCATAATTTTTATCAAACTTGCAATAATACCCTGTTAACCCGAGAAATCCTCGCAAGTGCTTAATGGTTGTGGGGACTTTCCATTCCTTAATGCCTTTAATTTTGTTAGGGTCTACCTTAACACCCTCGTGAGGTACAATATGACCCAGATATTCCACCTCTTGTACTCCAAAGAAACATTTCGATGTTTTTGCATACAATTGTTTCTCCTGCAATAGTTTGAGCACCCTGTCAACATGTTGAACATGATCCTTCCAAGACCTGTTGTAGATTAGTATATCATCAAAAAATACTAGCACAAATTTTCTAAGGAAGGGTTTGAAAATGGAATTCATCAATCCTTGAAATGTAGAAGGTGCATTGGTAAAGGCCAAAAGGCATGACCAAAAATTCATAATGACCCTCATGAGTTCAAAATGCTTTTTTCAAAATATCTTCAGTCTTCATTCTAATTTGATGATATCCTGAACGAAGATCCAACTTGGTAAAATAAATTTCTCCATGTAATTCATCCAATAATTCATCAATCACAGGAATGGGAAATTTTTCTTTAATGGTGAGCTTATTGAGCTCCCTATAATCTAGACACATGCGCCATGATCCATCCTTCGTTTGTACCAATACTACAGGAGCAGAGAAAGAAATTTGACTAGGTTGAATTATACCAGCCTCTAACATTTCTGCAATCATACGTTCAATTTTTCTCTTTTGGACATAAGGATATCTATAAGGCCTGATGTTTGGAGGAACACTTCCGAGAATGAAATGAATAGCATGATCATGATCATGAATAGGTGGGAGTCCTTTGGGAGTTTCAAACACTTTGGAATGATTGTCCAAGACTTTTTGGAGATCTATAGAAATAGATGATTTTGATTTTGGAACTTGTAGTGAGCATAATTGTGCAATTACGCCTCATTTTTCTTTCTTTAGAAGAATTTTCATGACGTTAGAGCTTAACATCTTTCCCGGCTTCCCTGAAATACCCCGTAATTCAAATTCCTTACCTTCTGAAAATAATTTCAAAAAAAATTCTTGAAAATTAAAAGCTACCGTCCCCAAAGATTGTAACCATTGTACTCCTAGTACCACATCAGCACCTCCCATAGGAGTCGAAAGCATTGGACTATTCAATACATATTCCCCCATGGTTAGCTCGATATTATGGCATTTTCCAGAGCAATTTATAGTTCTTCCATTTGCAACCATCACTTGACATTCTAGTGTTGGGTATAGGAAACAATTCAATTCCTTGGCTACCTTACAATGAATAAAATTATGGGTACTACCTGAATCAATCAATACTATTACCTTTTTCTTCTTGATATGTCCTTATATCTTAAGAGTTTGAAGAGTGGTAATTCCTGCCAATGCATTACATGATATGTTCGGACTCATTTCTTCCTCTTCTAGGGTTGGTTCCTGGTGGATACCCTCTTCTTTTGAAAATTCTTATTCATTTTCTTCTTCCTCTTCACAATCTATGTAAAATAATTTCTTCTCAACACACTTATGACCTTTAGTGTATTTGCTATCACAACTGTATCAAAGCCCTTTTGCTCTTTTTTCTTCCAATTTTTGTGGTGTCAACCTTGCAGGTTGTGGAAATCTAGGAGTAGCAACACTTCCCTCTTTATAGAAGTGAGTGGTAGGCTTCCTTGTCTCCATAATTTTACATTCATTTTTTCTTTCCAAATTGAATTCCTTCTCCAATGAATCAGGTTCCAAAATACGAACTTCATGTTGGATGTTATCCTTTAAAGTACCTATGAAGAGATCAATCCTGTGTTCCTCTGGAATATCAGTTACCCTTATATTCAGTTTTTGGAAGTTCTCAATGTGCTCCCCCACTGAACACTTTTGTTTCAGATTTATCAATTGGCTAAAGAAGGTGTTGCTCTTTGTATTCTCACAATGTGATATCATTTCCTCCGTAAAAATTGACCAAGTGACAATTTTTTTACGGGAGCAAAGCCATCGATACCATACAAATATATTTTGTTGTAAATTTACAGTTGCAATGCGTAAATTTTGTGTTTTTTGCACATTATTGAGATAAAAATATTGCTCCATCTGTAGTATCCATGTTACAGGATCATTTCCATCAAATTTCCTCATATCCATTTTTGGAATATGGTGGTTCTTCCTTCCACCATTAGAGTTTATGAAATCACGATTAACATTTATTTTGTTCTCATCATGAGTTTCCTCTACTATCTTTTCACCATTAGGAAACATTTCTTATATCAACTTTGTCAAACCTTCCATGTCTGCTTTTAGATCATTCTTCATGTTTTCCATTTTTTCATCGATCTTAGCTTCCATGTCATCCATCTTAGATTCCATGCCAGCTTCCATGCCATCCATCTTAGCTTCCATGCCATCCATTCCATTATTCAAACCGTCCATCCTAGATTCCACAACTTTATTCAAACCATCCATCTTAGTTTCCATACCTTTCTTCAAAACTTCCATGTCATTTTTTGTTGCTCTTTGCGAGAGCGAAATTTGTTGCACTTGCTCTTGTAATTTTGATATGTCATGTTGCCATTCTTCGTCTTCATGAGTCATAGTAGAGCCTTCTAAAGGCTTAATGGGTGTTGAATTCTTTTAAGGGGCCATTTTAGAATCCAATACTGATATCTATTCTAAAATATTCCCTTGGAATCAATTCAACTTGATTCTTAAAACAAGACTTTTGCAATTCAGAAAAAAAATACACAGCTTTTACTTGATTTTGAGGAGCTCGATATTGAAATTGAATTATCTCTATAATTGCAGATCCTAAATATCTGAAATTCGTCCCTGTAGTATCCCTCTGAAGCTTATTTCAAATTCCACAGGTCTGATCTGATTTGGATTCTTCAAGGAAAATTTATGTCTAATCTCCCACAATGAACCAATTATGGACTAGTTCAGTAGAGCGACATTATATGACTTGCCACGTGTCACTGTTTCCTCCTTTGGCTCTGAAATTTATAGATAGAAAACTACAGTCTGTGTAATTGCGATCACTTTTTACAACATTCCAATTTGATGCCCAGAGAGTGAGTTATAAATATTTCCCCATGATCACCTCTTTGAGATGAAATTCAGAAGCCTGAAAAAGCCCTAACTTCTACAGACCATATCTCCACAAATATTGCGAACCAAGATCTAACATTTTGCGACGATGTTCCTCAGGATTTCGGCTTCACACTCTAAAAATTTCAGCTTCTTAACCCTTGTAGAAACAAATTTATAGCGAAAATGCCACGATGACCTGCTTTGGTTAAATTCGGGAGCCTACAAAATGACCTACCTTCCACAGATCATTTGTCCAACAATATTGCGAACCAAGCTCTGTAATTTTGTAAATATGTTCCTTAAGATTTTGGCTTCGCACTCTAACAATTTTAGCTTCTGAACCTTCGTAGAAAAAAATTTATAGCGAAAATGTCACGATCACCTATTTGGAGCAGTGAAACCCTAGAATCCCAAAGCTCTGATACCAAATGTTGTGAAACCAACTCCAAAAATAGAAGAAAAGAGATATCAACACCTTATAAATAAGCCACTTCGAGGGGGAAACCTCCAATACATTACATGAATGAACAATTCTTGGATGATACAAATTACAAAACCTCCTTTCTATATATAGGAGTCCATGGGGCCACAATGTAATCATAACCGACCTAACAATAATAATTTAAGGGCACACTAATAACAATATGGGGGTTACAGGGGTACAATAATAATAATAAGGGGGTTACACTAACAATAATAAGGGACTATACTAGTAATATAGGAACCTAACACACTTCAACTAGATCGCAAGTATGGCTTCTAATAATTGATTATATTTCTTCATTCATTGCAGCCCTCTATTCATCAGATTGACTTGCTTCTTTATAGTTTGTGGGCTCTATAACATTTAAAATGTTTGAAATTAAAGCATAGTCTTTCAATCTGACTGGTAATTGAGTATGCCTACCTGATATTCTCGGTAGAGGACTCACCTCAAATATGTCTACTTCAGACCTATGTTGTCTTGCCTCGTTGACTACATCACATGTTTCTTCATCTTTCAGGCTCTTTCTGCTGATTATCCTCACTACTTTCTTCCATCAATAATGGAGTGTGCCATTATTTATGACTATCTTCCTTTCCTTCCTCAACCTTCTCATGAAATATAACATCTCTACTTGCAAATATTTTATGACTCACAGGATTAAACAGCTTGTAGGCTTTAAACTCATTGTAATATCCTAGAAAGATACATTTCATGGCCTTAGGATCTAACTTCTTTCTATCCTCCTTGGGTATATGGGCAAAGGATTTTGACCCAAAAACTCTTAGGTGAATCACTTTTGGTTTAAATCCATAAAGTGCTTCAAACGGAGTCCTAAAGTTATGACAGTTAGTAGGACTCCTATTCTTTAAAATAAATAGCAATGTTCATAGCTTCAGCCCAAAAACCATTTTATAGACCCTTACCTTGAAGCATACTTCATGAGCACTCCACTAGGGTTCTTTTCTTTCATTCTACAACTCCATTTTGCTGTGAAGTGTGTGGCACTGTGAACTATTGAACAATCCCATAATATCTTCAAAAATTCATGAACTCACCCAACCTGTATTCTCCCCATTGATTGGAGCGGAGAATTTTTATTAATTTCCCTGTTTGCTTCACCACCAGAGTGTTAAATTCTTTAAAAAAATGAAAAGTCTCACTCTTTTTACTTAAAAAATATATCCAAGATTATCTAGTGCAATTGTTAGTAAAAAGTACAAACTAATATGCACCACCTAGCGACCGAGTCTACATAGATCCGCATGTGTCTGTATGCACCAACTCTATGATATCTCTTTTCTTCCTATCAGCATGCAAAGGAAATTATTCTCTATGCATTTTCCCTAATACCCATCCATCACAATCTAATTGAAAACTATGAAAATAAGGGTGTCCATCGACCATACCTTTTCTTTGAAGTAGCATGAGGTCTTGTAAGTTAAGGTTACTGAATCTCTGGTGCTAGAGATTTCCAACTGTTAATCCTGTTGAAACCAGAACTTGGTTGATCTGAATGGAATGTATTTTTTGTTGTTGTGCTAAGTATCAAAACAATAATTAAATTGTGTGCATAAGGTTTACTGAAGTTTGCAGGTGAAAAAAATTGTTTTATCTTAGTTAAACAGATTTATGTGTGAGGTTAAAGCACGTAAATTTCTTATAAAAAATTTTACAACAGTAAATAAAAAAGAATTGAACATCACATGTAGTAATACTCATCAAATTTAATGAAGCAGTTCACCCCTCTTGGGCTACATATGCTGGTTCAGCTCCCAATGGCATGTCCCTCATATCTTATTGCTAAAAAATGGTAAGTACATGTGAATAAAAGCCTAAAACGGTTGTGATATCTGTAAAAATAGATTTAGAATTCTTGAATTAGTTAGGAATTACTATTCATTTGCAGAAAATAGAGAATCAATGCTTAATACACTGAAAACACTCGAGTGGCCGTAGTGGCTCCTTGACATCTCCTGAAGCTAAAATTGCCCAAGATGACCTATGATGGCTCTGAAACCTCTTCCAATGTGTTCATAATGTCAATAATATCAAAAATTGACTATCCATGCATCAAAATTGGTCGAAAATCCAAGGAGTTATGGCCAAAACAGTCAACTGCCCAATATCCCTTAAAAAACTCCACTAAATGTGGAGATACTCTAGCTAAACCCGACAGATTTATCTTAGTTAAATAGATTTCTATGTGAGGTTAAAGCATGTAAATTTCTTATAAAACATTGTACAACAGTAAATAACATATAATTAAACATCACATGTAACAGTACTCAACAAATTTGATGAAGCAGTTCACCCCTCCTGGGCTACATCTGCTGGTCCAGCTCCCAATGGCATGTCCCTCATATCTTATTGCTAAAAAATTATAAGTACATGTCAATAAAAGCCTAAAATGGTTGTTCCCTCTATAAAAATAGATTTATAATGCTTGAATTAGTCAGGAATTACTATTCATTTGCAGAAAATAGAGAATTGATGCTCAATACACTGAAAACACCCTAGTGGCCCTAGTGGCTCCTTGACCTCTCCTGAAACTAAAATTGCACAAGATGACCTATGATGGCTCTAAAACCTCTGCCAATGTTTTCATAATGTCGATAATACCAAAAATTGACTATCCATGCATCAAAATTGGTCGAAAATCCAAGGAGTTATGGCCAAAACAGTAAATTGCCCAATATCCCTTAAAAAACTCCACTAAATGTGGAGATACTCTATTTAAACCTGACAGATTTGGCTCTGACAGCTAATTTTGGTGGCGCACTCCATATATGGTGGTGGTTGGGAGTTCGCATTAAATATTAAGCGGCAATGGTCACATGACCTCCGCTGTAACCATCAGACTAAACCCCCGTGGCTTAACCATTGTATTAAATGCCGCTTTAAATTATCGTGGTCACATGACCCTAAGACCATGCGGATAAGGTTGTAACCATCGGCACATGTTAGTGCTTGGTTCATAGCATTAAGGTTTCATAAATTGGGGGCTCACACTTAGGGGCTAGTCCCCTTCCACTGGCGCGAAAATGTATAACGTTTAAATTAAAACTATAACCATAATTTAACAAGAACAAATCATGGCCCAAATGGTCTGACAGTCTTGCACGCGGACTGGAGGTCTTGGGTTCCATTCCCTTAGACTCCAAAAATTTTTCTATGCCTTTAACCTCTGGCTTGGGGCCACCTGTCAGCCTTTGGGAAGACCACGTGGCACCCACTAATAGGCCGAATAAACTTTAATATAAAATTTTTGAAAAATATATATTTTTTTTCAAAATTTGTCATATAAAGTCAAAATGAGTCAAAGGTTGAGTTTTTGGAGTTTATTGGGCTTTTCAAACCTTCATAACTTCTACATATTATCTCTATTTTGTGAACTGTTCATGAAGCCAGAATCGCAGCGACGAGGCTTTTCCGGTCGCTTAGGTTGCAAACACTTTTGAGCACTTTCATTTTTGAGCATTTTTAAACTATGGACATGATCTCTAGATCACACCTCCCCACTGGGAAGATTTTGGACCCAAAAATCTCTCTAGACTATAGAACATGAAGATGAGGAGACCGTGTCCCCACTCTTCCAATCTTAATCCACTGAGATTTCCTTTATTTCATTAATTGGAGTTTTTCCTATAACGACAAATTTTTCCTTGATTCCATTGAAGAACCGTTAATGACTTTGACCTTGTCATGCTGCACATTTTTGAAACTTGCAGAACAACAACTTAACTTTGTAGTAAACATATTTTTTCTACATTGGTCTATAATCAAAGGAACTGAAAATTACTTTCACCTTGCATCCTGTCCTTATGGTGATTTTTTGTTGAAGTAGCATAGCACTTATTTCGATTCCTGACCAAGTTTCCTTGCCATAGTACCATGCCTTTCTGAAACCAACAATGATCATTGCTGAACCTTGTGCCTTCTTTGGTAAGTTGACTTTCTCTCTCTTGGACCTTTCCAACTTCTTGCACTGACACTTTTTTTTCAACACCGTTCAACACCAAAGACGATTGCTGCAACTACTTGTCATCTTCTTTCAAAGACAATCCACTTTCAAACTGAAACAACTCATTATTTACATCAACATTTACATGAAAAGTATTATGTAAAACTTCTCTTTTCTTAATCATAATCAATGTCAATTTTTCACTTGCATTGACAAGCCTCTTCATCTGCCCTGCATTCACTAAAGAAGAGTTTAACTTTTTTTTTATGAGCTCTCACAATGTACTCCTTTCCATCCTTGAATAAATGGTATTTGTTCTCATGCTGTTGGAAGATAGATTTATTGTCATACAAGTAAGGACTTCCCAACACCATACCTATAATATCAAACGGAACAACATTTAATTCAACCGTGTCAATAAAATGTGCTGTTATTGAAAAGCGCAACATGCACTTCTTTGAAACTTGTAAATTTGCATCCTTACAAATCCAACCAAGAGGATATGGTTTCGCATGTGGAATGGTCTCAAGATTTAGTTTCTTGACTAAGCATTCAGAAATAAGGTCCGCTTGTGACCCACTATCAAACAATTTGTCAACCTTGGTATGTTTGGAAATGACCCTCACATGAAATAGTTCAATTATTTTTCCTTCACTTGGAGCTTCTATGTGACAGTTAGTAATACTAGAACTGGGTTTAGTTTCAATCTCTTTCCCCTTCAAGTTCTTAAGTGCTATAGCTATGATTTTTATTTCATCTCCTCATTCTAACCCTACGTCTTGTTCAGCTATTGCAACTGTATTTCCTTTCTCCTTGGCTTTATCTTTGGTTTTAAAACTTTCTGGTCTCAACTCTGGATGAAGTTTCCAACAATGGTCCTCATCATGGCTTGTTTTAGAAAAGTGTTTGTAGAAAAAATTTCCTTTCTCTTTTCTAGAATTTTGATTTCTCTTTTTCTTCCATTTGCCTTTAAACTTACTTTCCTCATTCCCATCTAAGTTTTGTTTTCCCCTTGCCTCTACATGTGTGGCTTGAAAAAAAAAATCATCTAAGATTGTAGGGTTAAATATGAGAATGGTATGTCTTAGGTAAGTATGTAAACCTCCTATATACTTGAGTAAAGTGTCTTGGCTATGAAAATCTACTCCTAATAAAAGAGCTCTTCTTCTAAATTCTTGGGTATACACTTGAACATTTTTTCCTTTCAATTGTTTAAAATTTTTCCAGTCCATTATGGATTTCTGCATGTGAGCTAATGGATACAATTGTTGTTTTATTGCAGAAATGAAATCATTCCATGATAAAATAATCTTACCATATTTCTTGATCTCCTCCTTTGTCTTGGCTTCCCACCAAACAAGTGTTTCATCTTCCATTCTTAATGAAGCTAATTGGATTTTGGTTTCGTCATCATGAAAATTTTGAATTTTCAAATCGACCTCTAATTGCCTAATCCAATTATCTAGCTTTTCTCCATTAACTTCACCATCAAAATTTGGCAATTCAAACTTAACATCAAGTTTTAGTAAAGGACTTTTACCAGTGTTCTTGAATTTGTGAGATTGATGTACTGAAGATGATGTAAAGGTTGATGAAGATGAAGATGAGGGTGATGATGGTGACTTTCCAATGTCTCCATTTCCTTCATTATCCTTCTTGGATTTATCCACATTATTATAGCCTCCTGATGATCCCTCTCCTATCTTGTGAAGTTTGGATCCTTCTCCTTCAAGTCTTTCATTCCTTTCATGATAAAGTACTCTTGCCATTTCTTTCAAGTCAAGGAATGATTTTCTGAATACTCTTTCTTCCTCCTTGGGATCAATTTCTTCATGGATTTCTCCTTCCCTTGAAGTCATGCTTATGGATTGTTCTGCTTCTCTTTGAGGTGAAATTGAAGGTGGATATAATGGCAATCTTTCCCTCCTTGGCAGAAGATTGCTTAAAGTCTTTGCCAATTGACCTTCTCCTCTCTTAATATTCATCCTAGTAAGCATGAAAACCCTTGCAAAATGTTAAGAAAACTTTGCACAATAACAATATAGAGAGTAAAACTCTAGCTCTGTCTAATGCTCAACCTGAGCTCTGATACCAACTTGATATGAATGGAATGTATTAGTTTTTCTATGCCAAGTATCCAAACATTAATTAAATTGTGTGCATAAGGTTTACTGAAGTTTGCAAGTGAAACAAATGGTTTTATATTAGTTAAATAGATTTGTGTGTGAGGTTAAACCATGTAGATTGTTTATAAAACACTTTACAATAGTAAATAATAGAGAATTAAACATCACATGTAATAGTACTTAGAAAATTTGATGAATCAGTTCACCCCTCCTGGGCTACATCTGTTGGTCTAGCTCCCAATGGCATGTCCCTCATATCTTACTACTCAAAAATGGTAGGAACATATGAATAAAAGCCTCAAATGGCTTTTCTCTCTGTAAAAATAGCTTTAGAATGCTTTAATTATTCAGTAATGGTTATTCATTTGTAGAAAACAGAGAATAGATGCTCAATACACTGAAAACGCCCTAGTGGCCCTAGTGGCTCCTTGACCTCTCCTGAAGCTAAACCTCCACAAGGTGGCCTCTAATGGATTTGAAACCTCTTCCAATGTGTTCAGAAGGTCAATAATACCAAAAATTGACTATCCATGCATCGAAATTGGTCGACAATCCAAGGAGTTATGGCCAAAATAGTAAACTGCCCAATATCGCTTAAAAAACTCCACTAAATGTGGAGATACTCCAGTTGAACCTGACATATTTGAATTTGATGGCCAATTTTGGTGGCGTGCTCCATAGATGGTGGTGGTCGGGAGTTCACATTAAATGTTAGGCGGTAGTGGTCACATGACCTCCACTGTAACCATCAACCTAAACCCTCGTGGCTTAACCATTGTATTAAATGCCACTCTAACTTGTCATTGTAACATGACCCTAAGACCACGCAGATAAGGTTGTAACCATCGGCAGATGTTAGCACTTAGTTCACAGCAATATTAAGGTTTCATCAAGTGGGGTCTGGCCCCCTTGCCATCGGCTCAAAAACGTATAACGTTTAAATTGAAATTGTAACCATAACTTAACAAGAACAACTCGTGGCCTAAACGGTTGGGCACTCCTGCACGTGGACTAGAGGTCTCGGGTTCCATTCCCTTAGTCTACAAAAAAATTTCTATGCCTTTAACCTCTGGCCTGGGGCCACATGGTAGCCTCCAGGAAGGCCACGTGGCACCCAATGATAAGCTGAATAGAATTTAATATAATTTTTTTGCAAAATATATATATTATTTTCAAAAATTTTCATATAAAGTAAAAATGAGCCTAAGGTCTAGTTTTTGGAGATTACTGGGCTTTTCAAACCTTCATAAATTCTGCATACGACCTCTATTTTTTGAACCGTTCACGGTTCCAGAATCGTAGCGACGATACCTTTCTAGTCGCTCAGGTTGCAAACACTTTTGAGCACTTTCATTTTTGAGCATTTTTAAACTATGGACATGATCTCCTGATCAAACCTCCCCACTAGGAAGATTTTGGACCCTAAAAGCTCTCTAGAATACTAAACATGAAGATGAGGAGACTGTGTCCCCACTCTTCCAATATTAATCCACTGAAATTTCCCTGATTTCATTAATTGGAGCTTTTCCTGAAATGACAAATTTTTCCTTGATTCCACTGACCAACCGTTGTTGACTTTGACCTTGTTATGCTGCACATTTTTGAAACTTGTAGAATAGCAACTTAACTTTGCAGTAAACATATTGTTTCTACATTATTCTATAATCAAATGAAACTAAAAATTACTTTCACCTTGCATCCTGTCCTTATGGCGATTTTTTGCTGAATTAGCCTTATACTTCTGTCGATTCCTGACCAAGTTTCCTCGCCATAGTACCATGCCTTTCTAAAACCAGCTATGATCATTTCTAAACCTTATGCCTTCTTTGCTAAGTTGACTTGCCCTCTCTTGGACCTTTTCCACTTCTTGCACTAACACTTTGTTTCAACACCGTTCGACACCAAAGACGATTGTTACAACTGCTTGTCATCTTCTTTCAAATACAACCTACTTTCAAACTGAAACAACTCATTATTTACATCATAATTTACATTAAAAGGATTATGTAAAACTTCTCTTTTCTTAATCATCATCAATGTCAAGTTTTGACTTGCATTGACGAGCCTCTTCATCTTCCCTGCATTCACTGAGGAAGAGTCTAGTTTTTTTTTTTTTTTATGAGCTCTCACAATGTACTCCTTGCCATCCTTGAATAAATGGTATTTTTTCTCATGGCGATGGAAGCTATCTTTCTTCTCATATCTGTAATATCAAGCAGAACAACATCTAATTCAACTGTGTCAATAAAATGTGTTGTTACTGAAGTTTGCAGGTGAAACATATGGTTTTATCTTAGTTAAACAGATTTGTGTGTGAGGTTAAAGCATGTAAATTGCTTATAAAACACTGTATAATAGTAAATAACATAGAATTAAACATCACATGTAACAGTACTCAAAAAATTTGATGAAGTAATTCACCCCTCTTGGGCTACATCTGCTTGTCCAACTCCCAATGGCATGTCCCTCATATCTTATTACTCAAAAATGGTAAGTACATGTGAATAAAAGCCTAAAATTGTTGTGCTCTCTATTAAAACAGCTTCAGAATGCTTGAATTACTCAGGAATGACTATTCATTTGCAGAAAACATACAATGGATGCTCAATACACTAAAAATACCCTAGTGGCCCTAGTGGCTCCTTGACCTCTCCTGAAGCTAAACCTACACAAGGTGACATTATATGGCTCTGAAACCTCTGCCAATATGTTCAAAATGTTGATAATACCAAAAATTAACTATCTATACATCAAAATTGGTCGAAAATCCAAGGAGTTATGGCCAAAACAGTAAACTGTGCAATACCCCTTAAAAAACTCCACTAAATGTGGAGATACTCGAGTTGAACCCGAAAAATTTAGCTCTGACTGCCAATTTTGGTGGCACTCCATAGATGGTGGCGTTTGGGAGTTCGCATTAAATTTTAGGTGGTATTGGTCACATGACCTCCGCCGTAACCGTCGGCCTAAACCCCTGTGGCTTAACCATTGTATTAAATGCCGCTTTAAATTTTCGTGGTCACATGACCCTAAGACTACTTGGATAATGTTGTAACCATGAGTAGATGTTAGCACTTGGTTCGAAGCATTAAGGTTTCATCAAGTGAGGGCTCGCCCTTAGGGTTTGGCCCCCTTGCCACCAGCACAAAAATGTATAACATTTAAATTGAAACTTTAACCATAACTTAACAAGAACGACTCATGGTCCAAACGATCAAGCACTCCTGCACGTGGACTGGAGGTCTCGAGTTCCATTCCCTTACACTCCAAAAATTGTGCTATGATTTTAACCTCTGGCCTGGGGCCACGTAGCAGCCTCCGGGCAGGTCACGTGGTGCCCACTATTAGGCCGAATAAACATTAATATAAATTTTTTGCAAAATATAATTTTTTTTCAAAATTTTTCATATAAAGTCAAAATGAGTCAAAGGTCCAGTTTTTCGAGTTTACTAGCCATTTCAAACCTTCATAACTTCTGTATATGAAGTCTGTTTTGCAAACCATTCATGGCACTAGAATAGCAGCAACAAGACCTTTTCGGTCGCGCAGGTTGCAAACACTTTTGAGCACTTTCATTTTTGAGAATTTTTGAACTATGGACATGATCTCTAGATCATTGGTGTGGCCTGATCTTGACATTGAATCTGTATAGGCTCCCCACATGCACTCCTGATGCAACTGGTTCCATCTTACTATCCTTTATGACACAGTATGTCTTGAAGAATTTAACTTACAGGTCTTGATCAGCTATCATTGATATAAAGATTAATTTCTTCATAATCTCGGGCACATACATCACATTCTTGATATGTCTAATGTTATCGCTAGGAAACATTACCGAAATATCACCGTACCCTTTGATCTCATAGCCTCTGTCATCTCCTAGATAAATTTTAGATTCGTAAGAGGTTTCTTCAAAAAACTCAAACCAATTTCTCTTACCTATCATACGTGAGGATGCACCAGAATCAACATACCATATGTCATCCTCATCCTCCTCAAAATTTGAAAGAGCACAATCAGCTACAAACAGTCGAAGATCATGACTGTGAACTTCATCAGAAAAATATGCCATGTGCTTACTATGCTTATTAATGGCCTCATCTATCTGCCTCTCAAAGCATAACTTAGCTTGATGACCATTTTTCCCACAGTAAAATCATTTAATGCCAGAAAAATTATTTGTAGACATACCTCTAAATGGTCTCTTTTGAAAAGTGATTCCGCCTTTCTGTTGCTGATGTGGTTTTTTCCCTTTGTACAGCTTTTTCTTTGCCATAAATGCAAGATCGTCACTCTGAGGTCCCAAATTTTGTCGTCGCTCTTCTTCTTGTAATCAATTCTTCAAATGAAGGGGATTTATCTCGTTTTCCAAGCCTGTGATGAACATATGATATTCATCCTCGATTCCATTCAACGTGATTCTGACTAGATCAGAATCAGACACCTTCTCCCTGATTTCACCCAATCTGTCCTTCATGTATTTAACCCTTGCAATGAATCCAGTAGTAGATTCATTCTCCATCATCCTCATTGAAAACAACTTTCCCTTGAGTGACAAGATGCGATTTGTGTTTTGTTTCTGGTATAATTTCTTGAGCATTTTCTAGATCTTAGTGGATGATTTTCCATCTCTAATGTGTGGGATAATATTGTCTTTAATAAACATCTTAAGTAATACTTTTGCCTCGTTCTCCATTTTATCCCAGTCTTGTATAAGTGCGGTTGTCCCTATTACAATATTTGGTTTCTTCTCATCACCATTGACAACCGACCATGCATTTGCTCCCTCAAGAAGTGTTTGTAGCCTAAATTTCCAATTCGTATAATTGGACCCATCAAGTTTTCTAGAATCGTTGAGATATGTTTCTGTAAAGTTATTGATACTAGACAGATTGGATTACTGATCCTCCAATTAATTCTAGCCAATTGAATAATTACAATCTACGCTAACAAAAAATTCAATACATACCAGAACCTAGTCATAGATTTGCCACCGATTTGACACGATCTCTGTGACTGCAACATAGATCCACCATGAATATAAAGATGTGTTGTGTCTATGATTTAGATCCGCCAAAAACAGGAAAATCCCATGTGCAGAACCAAACAAATGAAGTCAGAGCCCTTCTGTGCAAAAAATTCACACCGATAAAGAATATCTTAAGTAAATCCCAATCGACGCAGGTATTTCCCAAAAAACCGCCTGATTTCCCAAAGGCAAACGATGATTGCATCAGTTGGCACGACTGTTGCGCAAAAAATCTCACTGACATGCCTTGTGCTCAGAAAAAAAATAATAAATAAATAAAAATCTAAGACCCTGTGAGGAACTGCGTTCTTCGTATGAGTGAGGTGTTTGCTGCAATCCACCTACTCCTCTTTAAGCAGTAAGGCTCCTGTGTGAACCGTAGCCACGAAGGCTCTATAGTCATGAAGGCTTTGTAGCTGCAAGGGCTCTGTAGCCACTAGGGCTCTAAAGGAAATAAGGCTCACCTAGTCTGAGCTTTGATACCATGATAAAAATTTGAATTCAATAGAAAGACAACTCTCAAGTGAGTACTGCACCTAGAGACTGCATAGAAATGGAGAGTACTCTCTCTACACTCTCTATGTTGCATTATCGAATGATACACCAATAAATAGATACAAAGGAATCAGATGTTGTAAACAAACTCCTATAACCTAGGAACTAATCCTAACTTAAGAGGATATGTTACAACAATGTAACCATTTCTCCATTAATACAAAATAATATTAATTATTTTCATCTAATTTTTTGAAAAGTATAATCCAATAAAATTTAGAATAATGGATAGTATAATCTGTATAAATCATAAATTGGATACATGAGCTATAATGATACATGGCACATTAAATCATGCATACCAATTGGACACATTGAAGATTAACGGGTTGCTATGGAATATTAAAGAAATAAAAGAAAAAAACATATCAAATATTTGAAAAAAAAGGATGATGGTTTTATTTCAGTGAAGACACAAGTATAAAATTATATTTTTAATTATATTTTTAACTTTATTTTGTTATAAATTTACTTAAATAGGGCGTGGTTTCATTTAGAGAGGAAATGACTTATTTTTAGAGTATTTTTTATTTAATTTTAATTAAAATTTCGCAGATATTTTTAAAAACTAGAGTTTAAGTTGGTTAATCTTTAGGAGTTTGGGTATTGAATCCGTTTATAAATTCAAAAATTTATTTTGAACAACAAAAAATCTCAATCTTGCTTGAGATTGTATAACTTTAATTCAATTTGTTTAATCTATAGGAGTTTGGGTGTTGAATCCATCTATGCATTCAGACAAATATTTTTAACAACAGAAAATCACAATCTTTCTTGAGATTGTATCTCCAAATTCTCGTAAAAGGGTAATTTCTTCTATAAATTAGACTACACCAATATTAAATACTTTTTGTATTCAATAAAAAAAAAATTGTATCCATGAAAAATATTTTTAGTGGCTTAGATTTACATTACATTTAAGTAAAACTTAAAAAAAAAACATAAATCAGAATTATAAAAAAATATTATTATTCTTCTATTTACCTCCAAAATTATTTAAGTTTATAATTCTTTACTATCAATAAAATGTTTTATATTCTTAAGATAAAGATTCAATGGAGTATATTTTATCACCACTCGAGTTTCTCTTTTTTCTTTCTAAATTCTTATTTAGATAGTAGTTTGCATATCTCCAATTCCACATTTAAATATTTAACAAAAAAATCATAGATATTTGTTCGCAATTCTAATACAATATGTGATAGCCCTTTTTATTTACGAGAATTTTCATAATGTAATTGTAGTGCCAACATGGGAAGAGGAACCATGAACGGTTTATGTGATGCATGTGATGTCAGCGTGGGTATAAGAGCCACAACTGATTGGTATAATGTGTTTTAAAATTTTAAAGTTTATTGTTGATTGAAATAGATGATGACCTTTTGAAACTCCAATATCTTATGGAGTTTTTTTCGGCTTGGAAAGCCATGAATCCAGCCTTGAACTTGACCACTGGTTGCTGACATGGGAAAACTATTTACTCACGGTGCATTTATAAGATGTGATTAGAGGTGTTGAAGGAAAGGACATTGCTTCTTCCTTTATCATATCGATGAAATAGGTCTGCAACCTATCAAATGCACAAAGGGATGTTGTGAAGAATTATATAAATGCATAAATGAAGAGGGAGGGGGTTCTCTAAAGCATTGTTGGTTTTAATGGTGGAATCCCACTCAGTTTTCTCTTACTGCAGATCAATGGAGAATGTGGTAGCTATTCGAAATTGGTAGTAGAACACAAAGAAGTGTTTGAGATGGTGTGCAAAGTGTTGTATATGAGTTAAATCCATACGAATTTTGGATGAATCACTTGTAAACTGTGTGAGGGGCCACTAGACTATATTTTCTAAGCATGTTTAGTCAGTGGGAAGCTCAATGGAACATTTATTCAATGTGGTGTTTGTTGTATAGCTGATAGACCACCTGGATTGGGAATTCTAGGTTAATGTGGTGCTTGCTAAGTAACTAATAAAGCAATTGGACAGTGGGCATAAAATTATTGCAGTGATTGCTATGAAAGGATACTTGATAAACCATCTTGATAGTGTATTCCAGTTCCTGATATTGAGGATACCCCATTTAAACCTTGAGTTAACTCTTACGAATGAACTTAAGGGGAAGAGTGAGTCACTATGGTGATTACTAGTAGGAAACAACTAATAAACTCTCTCAATACTTATTCTTAGAGGGCAATTGATAAACCACCTAGATAATGGGCTCCATAGTCTAAGTGTTAAACCAAGCCTTTAGTGTGAATTCCTTGAGGAATCATTCCTTAGACATTGGAACCTCCTTGGCAGTGGTAGGATATAAGAAAGTTGTAGTGTAGTCTGCCTATGGTTGGGTGGAGAGCAGAAGTCCCACCTTCTATTGCTAGCAAGTTTAAGATACAAAAACAAGTATATTACATTTTCATATTTGAAATATTGTGAAATATTTGAAATAGTGTGACTATACTATTTAATCATTAGTTCATCATTGATATGAAAAACTGTGTGTTATTATATCTTATTTGAAATAAATGGCTAATGAATATATTGGCTTAGTATTTTTAGAGGATTAATAATGTTTTCTAGATGGATTGAAACTCTTCCTATTTAGTTATAAGAAAATGCGTATTCATTATGATTAAATCAATAATCATAGCTCTTTGAACATGTTTAGCTAGATTGCAAGTTGTGAGAAATCGATGAAGGTACATTAACTATTTCATTAGATTAATGACATGATCAAAGAATTTGAAATAATTTTGTTTCTACGGGAAATATGGTGAATTTCTTGCATGGGATTAATTACTTATCCTTTTAATAAACATGTTTAATCAATGCTTTAAATTATACTCACATGGGAAAATGATATGAGGGAATATGGCATGGGGGAAATGTAGTATATAGGAAATGATCACCGGGAAGGTCATCCCAGGGAATATAATACCTAGGAAAGAGATCCTGCCAAGTATGGCACTGAGGAGTGCGGGATAAGGGAAAGAAATATTGAGGAGTATGGTACTAGGGAAGTGTGGTACCCAGAGAAAAGTGTTAGAATGTTTATCCGATGTTGAAACACTGATTTATCAAAATTATGCTACTATTTCGTTGAGCCATCGATCTATGATACCTTAAGAAAACTTTAATTAGATAGTCATGTGCAAAGTTCATATTTCGTTGGGTCAATACCAAACTCAGTCCACCACTCATAGGCCAAATAAAATAATAATCATTATTACAAACCATTTTGTTGCACTTAAGAAAAATTCCCCAAACCCGGATCTCTCGTCATCCATTACAATGCATCAATACCTTGCTAGGTGAAAAGAAAAATTATTTCCAAAAGCTACAATAATCCTAGATTACATCGATTCAAAACCCTAGTTTAATACTCCATCTCACTTACTCTCTTGAAAAACTACGATGGTGCAGGTTTCACACATGAAACTTGTGTTGGTCAACATAGGTTTCATTTACAGTAAGTGCGCTGACACTTGGAAATGAGGAAAAATAAAATATAATTTCAGAGCTTCCTCTTGTGGATGCTAAAAGAGTTGATTTTTCCATTTACTGTTGAATATGATCTCGAATTCCTGCTATTAAGGTTTTATCTGTTATCCCATGGACCTTATCCCCTTTCAAAGTGGATCTAGCCCTAGTATGGTGCATCTAAAACTTCCTCACTTGTCCTATAAAAGCACTACCTGCTATAGAGTTTGGCTTGGATTTTGGAGACTCCGATTCTTCCCTTATGCTGTCAATTTGAGATTGGAGGTCCATAATCTATCCTTATCTATTGGTTTGATTGAGGGATTTATTACTGTGGCAAAGAAACAATGAGAAGTTTGGGAGAGATTTCCAACATCAAGGCCTCAACATGGTTCTAATATTTCTCTGTTATCATTAATACAAAGTGCCTTTTTCCTATACATCATTTTTTTTATTATAGATATGTAAAATAAGGCTTCATGATCTCTTATTTAGAGTTATTTGAATATACTGTGTTGTATATCTCGATCTATTTTTTTGTTTAGATTAGTCTACTTTCGGGAGTTAAAGTTAGAGTTGGAGTGAATGTATGAAGAGAAGAAGGAAGCTTGCACTAAATACTAGGTAGGTCTTCATCTTATATTTCAAATATCTCTAGGGGGAGATAATGTAGTTTGTGTTAGTGTCAATTTTTGCATCTCCCCACTAGTGATCAAAAAATCTCTTTTTATAGCATAGTTGGGTCCTATTCTGAAATTTTTGTCATTTGATTATGTCATCATGAAAAAATTTGATCATTGGAGGTAGCCCAAGGTCAAACCTCACTCTTTTCAAAAATTTCATTACTTGCTGGATCATTTAACCACTTTGCTAAGTGTACATCAGTCATGAGTTGTCATAATCATTTTAGTCTTTTTATCATGAAGTTAATTCAGTCAGAGTCTCCATTAGGTATTAGAGTTTTCAAGGTCCATCATATCACCATTTTCATGCATTAAAGTCCAGCAAGTAAGAGAGTGACAATAAACACATTTTATTATGAAATTTTAATTTGTAAATTTAATTTCAATTCAATATGTAATTTTATGTTTCTTAATATGTAATAATTTCTCATGGTTCCAAGGTAGTTGCATACTCAACATTCCATCAGCCAAGTAAGTCAAAGTTCCAAAATTCATAGTGTTCTAAATCCACCAAATGATCAAATTCAAAGGATCAAGATAAGAAAATGAAAGTTGAATTGCAATGTTTATTTTGAGTTTGAAAAGGAAAATGTGGGTCCCATGCCTATTTTTGAAATTTAATCAAGTAGAAAGGATTATCAAAGACCAAGGAGACACTCATTTTCATCCTCATGCATTGAGATCTCAGCTTCCCCAAGTCAAAAATCAAATTTTCAGCATGAAATTCAAATTTCCTTGAAGGCGTTGTGCTCATTCTTGAGGTGTTGCGCTTTTGGCCGAGAGGCATTGTACTTTTTCCTGGGAGGCGTTGCGCTCCTGCTTCATGCACCACGCTTTTTCCAGCTTTAATCTATAGCCTCCAAATATTCTTTGCAAGTGGTCCAAGCATAAAATAATGGTTTTTTAAATCAAAGTCAAGTAAGTTACACCTCTCACGGCCCTCCTTTCACTTCATAATTTCAAATTCATGGTGTAAACCGTCCTCACTCATCATTTCAAGTTTTGAGTGAAGAAACACTAGCTTTCACTCTTGCAAGCCAATATTGTTTTCCCTAGACCCTATTTTCCCTTTCTGCACTTTAGAAAACACTACCCCTACCCCTACATCACCTTATCTCTCATTCCCAAGCCCCATTTCTTAAAACCCTATCCCTAGGTTGCATTTTCCTAGGCAGCCACACTATATCCATGTAATCAAAATTCCTACCCTATCTCCCTAAGATTTTATATCCCCCACCACTTCCCTAAGCTCCCTAACTCCCTTCCCCACTTCCCTAAATTTTCCTACACTTATCCCAACTCCCCAACCATACTTCCAACTCCCTTTCCCTTCTTGTTTCCCCTAGGGTTTCAAAACAAAACACACACTATGGAGGAGGAAAGAGACATTACAGAGGAGGAAAGAGAGGAAAGGAGACACCACAAAGGAGGGATTATTTTGAGTCTTGAGCCTTACAACACTAGATAATTGTTGGCCTCAACCATGACACTCAACTCATTCAAACATGTGGGTTGTTTTGACTTCTATGAGATCGTCCAAAGAGTACAACATCACCCTACTTTCACTAGATTTTCCATCTCTAACCTCCAAGACAACCAAGTTAGCATTGAATGGCTGACCTTCACCATCTACATAGATATTATTGGTGCAACCACATGGATACCCAGTGTGGGTGAAAAATGGTTTAAGGCCATAGATGTAGATGCCCATCATTATGAACCATTTATCAAGGCATAGTACAAAAATGAAAAAAAAAGGTCTTTCCTTTTAGTCACATAGTTTATAGATTTTCTCCCATGATGAAGATCATCATGAAATATTTCACATGCGAGGAAAGATTCTCCAGAATATACACCTATAACATCAGGTTTCTCATGCATTTCACTAGGGTGAAATTTCTCAGCGTACCTCACTATTTTTACAGGAGTATTGATAATATGTCCTACATAGTGCAGAACAGAGAGTATGAACATCAAATGAACAGAATATTACATCACTCTCTAATCAAAATAATTGTCATTCATCATCTCAATCAGTTGAACATTGCATGGGATACCTTCATTGAGAATGATGTCTTCATTACTCCACCACCTTAGTCTGCTAGACCAAATCCACCACCATCATCAATGTCTGAAAGACAAACAGGGTCATCTAGCAGGGCTGCGGTGAAGAAGACCAAAAATGAAAAGGAGGTCAAAACTTATCATAGAGGTCCTAGGAAAGTTTTTTCTCCACACATTTTACAAGGGACCTTGCCTTCTTCATCATAAAAGCAAGTACAACAGGATGATGTAGTTGTTCATGAGGAGGAAGATCTTAATGAGGAAGAAAGTGAGTTTGACTTGGTGGACTTGGATGTCCAAAATGATCATGAAGACATGATCATCAAAGAGAAGGATTCCATAATCAAAGAGCTGCAGGAAAACATGGCAAGAGCCCAATTTGTGATATGATTCCTTGAACAAGAGAATAAGTAGTTGAAAGATAAGCAAGTACACATGGATTTAGAGCTACAAAAGGAAAAAATACAAGACATCAAGGGTAAAGAAATGATTGCACCTAATGACTTTGGCCATGATGATACTCAAAACATCAAGACAATACCCATAACAAGAGGTCTTAATAGAGCTTTAGAGCAGGAGAAACATGGAGCAGAGCAACTTAGTTTTGAGGAAAGGATTGCAAAGGAAATTGAAGGTGACAGAGAGGTGTGGTTGACTGAGTTAACCTTCACCTTGAGAATCTCCTTCATAAGCAAAAAAATATAACCAGGTGCTCAAACACATGTCCAATAAATACATCACTAGAAGTAAGATCTGTAACATTAATCTCAAGCAATTGAAGGACAAATACAAGAAAACCCTAATCAAGCAAAAAAAGGATGATAAACTTTACATACTTGTTGATGCATCCTTGATTACTTGAGGCACTTCATCATCACTTCATCTACTAATTTTGAAGGTTTTTGGGTAATGTTTTGTAGTTTTGGGAATTTTGCCAAATTTTGACAGACTTTCAACATAGTCCACTTGTCAAAAATGCAGCACCTAGGGAGATGTGCTTTTTCTATGAGCCTCCAAATGACAAATTCTCACCACCATTGGATTCATAAGGCTCTCTACATCAAATTTTGACTATTGGAACATCAAATTTGGACATTATGAGAGTGAGAAATGGCCACAAACATATAAAAAGTCACCCTTCTGCCTTATTTTTCATGTCGGCGCTACGCTTTTGACCAGTCTTGCGAGATTTCCGGTTTGAGGGTCTTAACTTCATCATTTTTAGAACTTAAGGGAATTTTTGGAAACTAGATAGGAGCAATTTTTCCATGAGATATCTTGGGCTCAAATCGGACTTCAAGGAGTCCTCCAAAAGTGACTTTAAAGTTAGCATTGTGCTTTTGTCAATGGCACTATAATTTTTCCAATGGCATTACGCTTTTGCCAGTTGCCTGATATTTTCAAAATTTTCCGGATTTCTCAGTTTGGTCATGGAATTTATGAATTTTACTGATGTAATTAATCCATGTAAATGTAATTAAGTCACTTTTAGTTAATAGAGGTAGATACATTGGATAAAAATGTATTTTTGGGACAAATGAATTAGTTTCACCAAAGTTAGGGATGAGTTTGTTGACATCCCTAGTCTTTAGGCTTCTAGTTGAGAAGTTTGGGGATCAACTCCACAAGTCAGGGATTTGACCCCTGAAGATGGGAGAAATTTTTTTTGGTCTATACATTTCACCTACTTTCTCATTACAAGGGTTGGATGTTGTTCGATTTATCACTGAACACTATTGTAATCTGATTTTTGGCAAGAAATAACAAACTGATTTGCAACTATTTTGATGGAATTATTGTGATAATGTGATTTAACATTGTTTCTTCTTATGTTTTTTCAAATGTGTGAATGTTTTGTGATTTCATATTCATTCCTTTTCTGAATGTAATTGTTTCCTAATTTAGAAAGACATAATTCATTAATCTTATGGTCTTTTTTGGAGGAATAGTTACAGTTTTTTTCATCTTCTTCTGGTAGAAAATAATTCATATCTCTTATGCTCTTTTCTCAAACCCTAGTAGTCTAAAACACTTCATCAGATATCCTTTTGTGTTGAACTTCTTATCTACCTTGATCCATCAGATCCCTGCAATTATGATGCTTATTTTCCCTGTCCTAATTTCAACTCTGACCTATTCACCATACAACACCTCAAAATTCAATCAATCAAACCCCTGTGCTACTACACCTAGCCTAATATCTCATTTATACAGTCATATTAGCTGAGATCCATTTGAGATATCCCTCTCCTACCTAGTATGGCTAGCTACTTGGAAAAACATTGGCATGTGGTTACCTTTGTTGGTCTCTTCTCAGCCTCGGACATCCGTTGGAGTGATAACATATTGGAAACCATACTAGGGAGTGAAGTGATAGATCTTCCTCGAGAAAGAATGAAAAGGATCAGATCTGATTGTTGATGGTGAACAGTGATCGGACACACAAAGGTTGTGCATATTTCACCTGATGACTCCATTGTCAAAGAATCCAAAGTTTCAGAATTTTCATGGTGATGCCACTTTTTAAGAATCGGTAGTTCGAATATATTCTTGGTGTCCTCTGTAATATTCCAAATTTTTAGCCTTCAAGCTAAATGGAATATTAGAGTTGTTTCATCACTAGGTAGGTGAATAAATGGGTAGGGAGGCCCATTAACCTCTTTAGGAGGATCAATAACACTCCTAATGTGAAAGGAGTAAGAATAAGAAGCTTATCTGAGCACCCTTGGGTGTGAACAGAGATGGGGACATGTTGATTTAGTCAACTTTGACCAAGTCAACAAAGTTGTCTAGATACACTGAACCACCTTAATGGAAAATGCAGTTTTGGTGGAGGACAACTTGCATGAGTTTGATGGCACATGTGGATGGGACCCAATGAGGAGAGGTTCACTTGCTATATATGGAGAGGATGGAGGCCTTTGTTATTTATGCTTTGGTATTTCAATATTTTGATCTTGTCCGATTAGACTTGGCTTCCTCGTGCTGTTTAGCAGGGTAGCACTGGGTGTTCCCGAGTGGAAATCCCACCTCTTCCCTTGAGAGGCCTCTTAGGAGAGCTTGTCCAATATTTATCCACATCTAGGATTAAAGCCAAGCATCATTCTTCATCCCCAGCGTTATTTCTATAGCAGGATATTCCTGAGTTGTAGAGTGTTGCAATGGAGGATTCTTACACCATTTCCGGGTCTATTTCTCAGTAGGAGGTGCCTTCCTTCTCCTGAGAAATCAGCTAGGAAGATTTATGAGCATATTTCATATCTTGGCAGTAGGACAAAGTGGTTCGGATCTCCTACAGCACAGTCCCTTGCAGGAACTGTGTCATTTTGCACAGAGTTGTTGCAGGAGGGTTAAGACCCTTGTTTCTAAGATAGTTTCCTAGAGAAAGGGCCAACCCTTCTCCCGAAAAGCTAGAGAAAGGGATTCTCATCCCTCTTTTGTATTATTCAGCTATATTTCTGTGATGTTGCAGTAAGACTGCATTTTCTAAGCTGAATATTTAGATCTCATCTTCCTTGTACATGTGTGTCATGAAACCCTTGCCGAGTTAGCTTTATAATGCAATAAGGAGGCCATATCTTTGTTTTATTGGTATATTGTTCCACAAAGTTCCAGATCCATGTTATTTTATCATTTTACTGTAGAAACCCTCATAAAATAATGTTGTACATGCTTCAGTATTTTTGAGCATAACTCAAGTCATGGGATTTGGCTATTTTTAAGCTGTTAGGTAGCTAGGAGGTCTGTTTAACATATCAAAATGTATTTATTTCTGATCCCCTTTTGTATGTGAGGGAATAAAATCATATGCTAAGGGAACCCAACATTATTTCACCCAGTAAAAATTCATATCTTTAGAAATAACGTTTCCAGGGTCTAATTCCTACATTTTCCCCACTTGGGAATGTGTAGGCATTCTTCCTTTGATGATGTTTCACTCAATTGAAGGCTATGTGTTTTTGAACACATCATATGAGTCTATCTGCTGGATCTCCACATCTAGAATATCTTAAGATATTCCCGATAGTGTATAATTTCCCCATTTTGGGATATTACAGTGGTATCGGAGATTCAATCTTGGCTTAGCCTATGGAACTCATCCATACAGCTATCCAGAGAAGGAGAGATGAATAGAAATAATATTCCATTATGTGGAGGAAAAAGGGAAGATAGACTTACAAATATTCTTCCAAAATCTGTACAGTTCATCAATGAAAATATTAAGAAGATGAGAGGAGAGATGGAATCTCCTGAGGAGTTTGGATCTAGAGCTAGATCTAGATTGTTACATGATAGGTGTGAGCATACAGCTACACTCTATTATGCACAACACAGTCAAATGCACAGGTTTACTATGAGAGAGATGAAAAAAGAGGAAATGCCGGAGAAGGGAACTCTTAGTAATTTTCTGCAAGAGTGTGAGTCTCAAACTGAAAAGTTTAGAGATCATATTACTTTCAAAGAGTTTTGCAAGATCAAGGTGGAGAGGATATATCTGAATGACATGGAAAGATTTTCTCTATCTACCTTTGATGGATTTCCAACTTGCTCAACCAAATCTTGGGTGGAGGATTTGTGTTCTTATTTGCAGCAGCACCCGGTTTCTGAAGAAGAAGCCATCAGAGTTGCAGCGATGCACTTTGAAGGTAAGGCCTATGCTTGGTGGATGTTTGAGTCATTTTCATTTAGAAATGTTAATACTTCTTCTTTTGCAAATTTCACTAAAATATTGGTAGAAATATTTGATACAAAACATGAGACAATCAAACCAATGAAACTTTTGCATAAGTTGGGAGGACCTGCAAATTCAAAACCACTCCAGAAACCTATTGGAGGAGGTCATATCTTGCATGATACCTTGCTACAGGCAAGATCTTTGTTTTATAAACTTGGACAAGAGGGCATGAGGGGTCCTTTTGAAAAGGAGGATCCTCTTATTGAGCAGTTACCTCTTATTCATATTGAAGATGAAGAAAAGGATGGAGGTTATAGCGCTGTCACATCTAGAGTACATGCTCCAACAGGAGGATTTCTTGTATCATTGCAAGAAGTTCCCAAGATCTCACATATGGGAGGAAAAGGAGAATCAATGAGCAACATGATTGTGAGATGGTATTGATGGAAGGAGGAGGTAG
The DNA here is from genome assembly GCA_034641835.2 of Pinus albicaulis. Classification (NCBI taxonomy): domain Eukaryota; kingdom Viridiplantae; phylum Streptophyta; class Pinopsida; order Pinales; family Pinaceae; genus Pinus; species Pinus albicaulis. Next base: position 188,945,356 of record CM076584.1, read on the forward strand.
GGAGGAAGGACATCATCACTTGATGAGGAGCACACACCCCTATATATTTCAGAGAGCTGGTGCAAGGAGGAGGGAGTCTGGTTTGCGCTGTGTGGGCAAGGGCAAGGTTGCCCAACCATATGAACAATCTTCTCTTGCCATGGATGTCTCACTAAATGGAAGCATTCCACTAGGGAGGCCACCAGATTTGGAGTTGGTAAGAGAAATCTTACCATTTGGTTCACCACTCTTGGACCTTGGAGAGGTGAAGAGTTTTAAAGGAGAGTTTCGCATGGGGGATGTCAAAGTATCAGACAGTAGCATGAAGAGAGTTTCACATGCCAGATCACCAGTGCTTCCTCTTGGGGGAATTGATCCATATTGGAGGTCTCAACTCTTGGTAGAGTACTCCAAGGATCTTGGTGCTTGCATGATTCTTGATGAACCTAATGGAGATGACAGATATATGGTGAATGATATGGTCATCTATTCTTATGGTAGAGTCTTCTTGACTAGAGCTTCTGAGCTCAAGGAGAAGCTACTACATGCAGCACATGAGGACTTATTTTCCATGCACTTTGATGCATATCTTTCCTTGGCAGAGGAGTTCATTTGGGAGGGCATTCAGCATGAAATATTACAGCATATAGAGAGATGCATAGCCGGGATAGTAATGGATAGGATGTCACAGCCACCTTCCTACTCATTGGGAGTGAGGGAGCATTTTCAGTTGGGCCATTTTAGCTCAAAACCTCAAGTGCATGATGGAGACTGTGTGTTTAACATGGTATCAGAGCTGAGAAGTTCATAACCAGCTCAACATTGGGTAAGCCATCTGTGTTTATGGCCCGTGCATATCTACATAAATTCTTGGCATTTTTGCAGCACTCAGAGTTTTTCTACAGTAGCTTTTTTGCCGCAATTCATCAAGCTTTTTGCAGCATTCAGAAATTGGCACATTTAGAAATTTCGTCTTGAAGAAGAGAAACAATGGTTTTGGAGAAAAGCAGCATTGTGCATCTGAAGGTTTCCTCACTGCTTATTTTTCCTGCAATTTCTGCCTTTATTCTGCATTTTGAAGAGCTGCTGAAAATAGTTTAAATTGGGTTTTTGAAGAAGAAATTTCTGGTTTTTACTGCAAAATAAATTCTGGGTTTTTCTGCTGCTGGGCTATTGGAAAAAATTTCTGGTTTTATTGGCAATTTCTTCAATTCTGCCATTGTTTTAAAGTTAATTTCCCACTCTCTGCTGTTTTAACATTTCAAAAAAAAATAAAAAATAAAAAAAAATAAAAATATTTATTTTTTGCAACCTACAACCCTCGGCCCCTGCAACTCTGCACACACCCTCAACTTACATTTCCTATCACTCTACCCTCCTCTTATCGCTCACGACCTACACCTACACTACCCAACTCTCGATTCCCCCTTACCACGCTCCACTCAAACACTCACAAGCTTTCCTCCCTTTTCTTGACACCCGCCCCCATCTCACTTACACCCTTAACTCTGCCACCACTCAACCTACCCCACTGCGTCAGCCCTTCAACCCACGCTCCTCCCATACATTCCACACTCACACTCCCCAAATCTTGCTGCCCTCCCACTTCGGCTTAACCACCCTCCCTACACCGCTACCCCATCCAATTCTCTACCCCCTGTCATCCCCTCGGCCCTGCTCTAACCCTGACCCTCTACGCACTCGCCCAAACCCTGCGTCTCTCCCCTACCCACTCCCCCCTCTCACTCCTACGCGGCCTGCCTCACAGAGTTACCCCCTCCACGAGAACCTGACCCCTCTCTATAGCCTACGGCCTCACTACCTCGGCTGTAGACTTCCCTTCTCACCCACAGCCGTCTCCCTCTCCAAACCTTTGCTCCCCATCCCTCTTCACACAAAAATCCACCCTCTCCAATGCGTTTTTCTTTCGCCCAATTTTTTTAACTTTAGTTTATCTCCTCCCTTTCATTAAAATTCAGTTTTTTAATATTTAATTTATTTACAATTCCCTTTTTGTTTTTAAATTCCTTTTCCCTCCCCATTTTTATAAATTAATCCCCATTTTAATTAACTTTTTTATTTAATCATTATTTAATTAATCCATTTTTAATTAATCCCAATTTTAATTAATTTTTATTTTTTCCCTCCCAAACATACCTTTGTCTAATTTACCTTCCCTCAGTTCCCCAATTTTTAAATTTCAAATTTTTTTTTTTAATTTAATTATTTTAAATTAAAAAAAAAAACAGCAGAGAGAGAGGAAGAGAGAAATGAACAGCAGAGAGGAAGAGAAAATGGCATATGAGTAAATGGATTTTACATAACAGAAAAGTGAGATTTGCATTGTGATTTGTGGCATTGGTAGAAGGGTGCTTTTCTGAAGAAATTCACATATGAAGACAAGTTTGTCATCATTGCAAAACAGCTCCTTGAAGAAGAAAAATCAGCTGCCTTAAAGGCTTCTTGCATAGTGTTTTTTTTACACATTTGGAGATTTTGTACTTTGAGATTTCCATAGTTGGAAGTTCTCTTGAGTCATTTTTATTTGTTTGAAAGAAGATTGAATCACATTGTAAACGGGTGCATTTTCGGTTGAAGCTAACACCCTTTCATTTTTTGAGCCTAAGTTGTTGAAATGGATAAAATCAATGAGGCATTAGAGTTGTTGAATAACCTCATTCATTCCAATGTTGATGACATGATAAAAATGAGCAAGGATGCTCTTTGTAACATTCAAAGTTGTTTGCTAGATGCACATGAAAATATTGAGTTTTTGTAGTTGGAAACTCAGCTTTAGCAAGATGAACTTCAGCAAAAGAGTCACCATTTTGAACCTGTTTCTGTTCAGAAGATTGTGAAGGAATCTCATTAGAAGAAAGAATATAAAGTTCCAGTTGATTTCCATTCAGTTCATTGCACAAGAGCAGATGTACATGTAGATGCAGCAGTTCAACCTACACTTCCCAAGCTCATCATCAGACCTTGGGAAGAGCTTGTCCACAACAAGCACAGAACTGGTCTTGGATATGACAAGGATGTGTCCTTTCATATTCCAGACTAGACCAAGCCCATCATATTTCAGAGTGTCGGATTCATGTATGACAGTTCCCCTGCAGCTGTTCCAGATCCTGCTCGACTTCCACAACAACATCAGATTGTAAAATGCCAAGATTGTGATCAAGTTGGCCATATGAAAGATCATTGTTTTGATCTTCATCCATGTAAGCACTGTGGTCGGCACACTCATTCTTCAGACAGATGCTTCAGAAACAAGCCTCCTGCAAGAAAAAAGATTCATCTTGGATGGATCACTTCTTGGCAATGGGCATCAACAGCCAAGAAGATGTTTAAGACACATGTCAGAACTTGTTCACGAATTTTGAGCAAACTTGCAGTTGAGTTTTCACCATCATCTCACCTTGTCCCTGACAAGGGGGAAAATGGTGGTCATGTACAAGCTTATATGTCAGATCAAGCGATCTTGAGCCACAATCTCTCATTCTATGTTCAGATTTGTAGCCAGAGACACAACAGTTCAATCGAGCCTGAGCCACAATTCGTCATTCCAGATTCAGAGATGTAGCTAGAGACACGGATGCCCATGAGCATGCCTTCGGTTGGTGGACAACCTTAAACCATCATATTTGGTTGGTGGATAACCTAAAACCATCACAGGTAGTAGACCTCCCTTATTTTAGGTCGAAGGTCTCCCTTTCATATATGAGGAACACTTCCTCTAGCAGAAGCCTTCAGCTTCTTGCCAGCTTTGGTTGAGTTCCAGGAAATGCTTCAAGCATTCCAGAGTTGTAGGTCATCCTAAAACCATCACAGGTAGTAGACCTCCCTTCTTTTAGGTTGAAGGTCTCCCTTTTTTTATGAGGGACAATTCCTCTAGTAGAAGCTTTCAGATTCTTGTCAGTTTTGGAAGAGTTCCGGGAAATGCAACAAGTATTGTGTTCTAGTGTTGGTGGTCATCCTTAAACCACCTCTTTTTCCCAACATTTCAGAGAGTTGATTCAGCCCAAGTGTTGCCATGCATACTTTTTAGATTTGTATTACAACTCTCTTTTTGGACTCATACATACCCCTTCGGATTAAGGGGGGATGTTGGAACACCTAATCCTCTATGTGTAGGTGTGGAATGCGAAAAGTCACAATGGAGTCCAAGTGACCTTGGAATATGAAACCAAGAGTCACACCATTGTACTATAAATGTACATCTTTGTATAATGGAAAAATAAGAAAGTCTCACACTTATCCTTCATTGTGTGTTGAGTCTCTTGCGTGTGTGTGTTTATTCTTCTCATACACCATGTGTGTGTTTAACATGGTGTTTAACACTTTCAACATAGTCGACTTGTCAAAAATGCAATGACCAGGGCATTGCACATTTTCTAGGAACCTCCAAATGAAAAATGGTCACCACCATTGGATTCAGAAGGCCCTCTAGATAAATTTTTTACTATTGACACATCACATTTGGACATTGTGACAGGGAGAAATGGCCAAAAAATCCAAAATATCACCTTTCTACCTTATTTTTCAAGTTGGCGCTGTGCTTTTGACAAGTCTTGGGAGATTTCAGTTTTGAGGGCCTTAACTTCATCATTTTCAGAACTTAAGGGAGTTTTTGGAAATTAGATAGGAGCATCTTTTGAATGAGCTATCTTGGGATCAATTTTGACTTAAGAAAGTCATCCAAAAGTGACCTTGAATTTGACATTGTGCTTTTGTCAAGGGCGCTGTGCTTTTGCTAGTTGCCTGATATTTTCAGAATTTTCCAGATTTCTTAGTTTGGTGATGGAATTGATGAATTTTATTGATGTAATTAATCCATGTAAATGTAATTAAGTAACTTTTAGTTACTATAGGTAGATAATTTGGATAAAAATGTATTTTTGGAACAAATGAATCCGTTTCACCAAAGTTAGGGATGAGTTTGTTGACCTCCCTAGTCTTTGGGTTTCCAGTTGAGAATTTTGGAGATCAAATCCACAATTCAAGGATTCAGCCCCTAAGGGTGGGATAATTTTTTTTTTGGTCTATATATTTCACCTCCTTTCTCATTGCAAGGGTTGGATGTTGTTGGATTGATCACTGAACACTATTGTAATCATATTTTTGGCAAGAAATAATAGACTGAGTTGCAACTATTTTGATGGAATTCTTGTGGTAATGTGATTTTACATTGTTTCTTCTTATGTTTTTGAAAATGTGTGAATGTTTTGTGATTTCATATTCATTCCATTTCTTAATGTAATTGTTTCCTAAATCATAAAGACGGAATTCATTAAGCTTATGCTCTGTTTTGGAGGAATAGTTACAGTTTTTTTCATATTCTTCTAGTAGAAAATAATTCATATCTCTTATGCTCTTTTCTCAAACCCTAGCAGTCTAAACCACATCATCAGATATCATTTTGCGTTGAACTAATTACGTACCTTTCTCCATTAGATCCATGCAATTCTGATCCTTGTTTTCCCTGACCTAATTACTTCTCTGACCTATTCACCATCCAGCACCTAAAAATTCAATCAATCAAACCCTTGTGCTACTATACCTAGCCTAATATCTCATTGATCCAATCATATTGGTTGAGATCCATTGGAGAGAGGCCTCTCCTACCTAGTAGGGCTAGCTACTTGGCAAAATATTAGTCTGTGGTTACCTTTATTGGTCTCTTCTCAACCTCGGAGGTCCGGTGGAGTGATAACAGTTTTTTTGGTTGTTTCTAAGTTAAGACACTAAACCTAGGGAGATCACTTCTTTTTACAGAAGGGATTTAGCTAGAAAATAAATTAGCGACTCCACTAGGGAAGAGTTTTTCTTCAATGGTTTTCTTTGACATGGTGATTTAAGACCTCTATAGTTGACCATTTCTATCTTGTTAAGACAGTAATTTGACTTTAGAAAACTGAATTTCAAGCTTGATTAGCATTTGTTCCTTGATTTTGTGTGAATCAACCCCAACACATGTGTCCTTCTGAGATGATGTGAATTATCATAGTTTTCTTGTGTATTAGTGTGACTCGTCGCAATTTTCTTTCTTGTAAAGTGCGATGAAGCAGTGAAACTGCACTACAACACAATTTTTATCTTCATTCAGTGTGGATCATCACTCTAGTGTCTATAGTTTACCTTCGATGATGCATGGAGAATGAAAAAAATAATGCTTCCTTGTCTTCCTTTGTAATTTTTCTTGTTTTTCATTATTTTTTGAGTCTCTGGTCTGTCTTACTCTTTGTAAAGCCAATGTTTGCGTGAAATTTATGTTTGATTGCTCTTTTCTAGGAAATTGTTTTCTTCTTGTCAATTAGAGATTTTTATATTTTGGCTTCATTATTGATTCATTAAAGGACATTTCCAGTTTCAGTAGTTATCTTTTCAAATTGATTTTGTTTTAGTAATCAATTCATAGTTTCATCTTTCTTTACAATCAAAATTAAAAGAAAAATATAAAAGTGAAAAAGTTTTATTTTCTTGTGCATTAGGGATTTGAAGTTGTGAAATTGGAATAGTGTCTTTGAATATTTTTTGGAATAATTTTTTATGCATTGTTGAATTGAAACCTCCTCTTTTCCTCTATATGGATATGCATCTAATTAAAAACATTTCTCTCATATTAGCTGAAATTTAAGAATTCACATGAATGCTTCACTTTTATGTTCAAACAGAAACCTCAATAAAGAGAAACATTGAAAGTTTACCAATGAATGTAAGGAGCATTTAAAATAGTGAAAACTCATTTAGTTGCTATAGGTTATAAGATGTGTCCTGACGTCTCTAAATGTAGGAGCTGTTGTTAATTGTTTGTGTTACATTCCGGGGATGGTAAGATTTCCACGTACTTTGAAGTATATACGATCATTCTTCCACATACCTTTCGGTATATAGGAAGGCACTCATCATACGGATATGCATTAGAAAACACAAGTATATAGGAAGGCACTCATTGTAAGACAAGTATATAGGAACGCTCTCATCATACGGATATGCATTAGAAAACACTACCATGGACTGTGCTTCCACGTACCCTCGGGTATAAATCAAAAGTCCCTATTAGGTTGGAAATTAGACCTAGGTAACCAAGTCGATCACCTTATCATATGTGACACATTTAACAAAAAATTCAAGGAGATTTCCTGCACGTACCTAATGGCATATTGTAGTTCACAATGACATGGTAATTCGTTCATACCCAATAACCATTTTCATTGTTATTTTTTCTTTGACTGAATTCTCAAATTTTACTCCTTAGTTGATTGAAACTTATGAATGAACATAAAAAAATAAATATATAAACATAAATGTAGAGATGCAATAAAAATAAAACTCCATTTCATTAATATCAAAGAACTGAAATAAGCTTACATAAAAAATGGAAATAAACTAGCTCAAGTGATGGTAGCTTATCCATGAGAAGAGATGTGGCAGCTAAATGACTCTGAATTGTGTTACAATGAGGCTCAAGGGAATTTTTATTATTGAAAATGAAAGGAAAACCATAACCCCAAGCGATGAAATGCCAAGAGTTTGTGTGCCCCATTAGGGTTAGTTGGGCAACCAATTTCTCGAGGTCATAATTTGGTCATATGATATTCGTTTGGCATGTACAATAACTCGTTGGAAAGGTATATTTGATTAATATATGATTTTTCATATGCCCTACCTATTCCTACAAGACTACTACAAACCTGAAAAAACATCGTTTAGTGGGTAAAAAGAACTTTGGAAGTTCAGGACCCAAAAAATTGCTCAAAATAGTAAATGCTGCAATAATAAAGGAAACATATGAAACTGACTAGGGGTCTGGGTGGAATAGGTGGGTGGCCACCAATATCCACCTGTATTAGTCCTCCACCCTTAGAAAGAAATGGTCCCAATTCTGTGTGGAGCACCCATGAGGTGAGGAAATTTCTGGTGAACCTCGTCCCTAGTGAACCACATTCCCCTGTGAAGGAGATGCCTTGCTTTGACAACTCGATATAGTTGGATCTTTTTTTGGTGAGTTTTATTGATCCGTGTGTCAATTATCCTGTCAATTGTGGCATATTCGATGCATCATGGGTTGAGCTCTATTGGTGTCAGTTGCTCGACAACTTTAGATGTGTCCAACAATGGGGAAAGTATGGTTGTAGCCAGTCCACATTGAATACTGGGTGCAGGCCAAGGAATGGTGTAATCCTAAGCTCAAAGGAATTTTCCCCTACAACCTTACTGATGGTGTATGGCCCATATCTGAGTGGAAAAAAATTGCACTTGGGGCCAACGAGGTGCTCCTTCTGCAAATGTAACAAAAATTTATCTCCAACCTAGAAGTTGTGTGGCACCCCATGTTGATCATGACGCTGCTTTGAATTATAATTGACTATGACCAATATGTCATAGACATGCTGGAAGACGTGTTGAATGCACTCAATGAAGTTGTTAGCACCATCATATTTGGACTATACATGAGCCAAATCTTCTTGAGTATCTATAAATGGTATGGTGACATCAATGGTACATACTAGATGGAATCTCAACCCCACATGAAAGGGGTTGTGGCTAGTTGAGCTATGGAGATCTATGTTGTAGTTGTGTTAAACATAGGGGAGGCATTCATCCCATGTGAGATGATTCTTAGAGTTGTACATGCACATAATGTGCCTGATTATTCTGTTGATGACCAATGTTTAGCCATTAGTTTTTGGGTGGAAGGTGGTGTACTTAGTGAGCTTGGTATCGAACATTGACTAGGGGCTTAACCAAAATGTGCTAAAAAAAATATTCTCCTGATATGAGATAATAGACTTTGGGATCTCAAAGTGTACCCAGACTGTTCAAAGAAGATCTTAGTAGTGGATTCTGTGGTGATACTCTTCTTGTAGGCCATGAGAATTTCCATCTCAGAGAATCTATTGACGACTATGAAAACAAATTTTTTGCCATGCTTTGTAGAAGGAAGGCCTGACATGTAATCCATGGATATATATTACCAAGGTAGACTAGGAGTAGGCAGAGGAATATATAGGGATTTATTCGTGATTTTCAATTTCAAAATGGTATATTTAGTGAAAGATATGATGTACTTCCTAATATCTCGTTGAAGGTTTTTCCAATAAAATTACTTTTGTAGCACTACCACTATTTTATCTACTCTGAAATGTCCATGAAACCAACTGTAGCATACCTAGAAAATCATCTTGGCACGCTCAGTTGAAGAAACAGAGATGTCTCCCAGCGGGAACAACAGTGCACTATGGAGATGAAAATATGAAAATTTCTTACCTTCGAGGAGCATCTAGTACGTGTTTCTGAATTCTAGATCACTCTTGTAAATATGTGGCCTTCTAGAGGTCTCGTGATGACAAGATTCGAGCACAGTGGTTAGTGCCATAACAAGTGGTCAGTTCAGACAATTTGAAACATTATTGGCTCTACACTTGTTATACTTGATGTTCAAATGGAAGTATCAGAGATATGTGGACCATTTTTTGATGGAAATGGTTCAACAACTTTTTTTGTGGGTCTATCAACTGCAGGGGTTGGTGGTTTGTGTGGATGATCTTTTCCTTCCATAGAATGTAATGTTTCCATTTTTGACAGGCCTCCACAATGGAATACATCTCTTTTTCATAAGTGGGATACTTTTGGACTGTAACTGAAAGTGTCTCACTATGATATTCCATTGAATGCCTGTGTTGGGTAAGAACTGCACCAATAGCATAGTCAGAGGCATCTGTCTCAATTTAAAATGGTAGTTGTAGGTCTAGAAATATGAGAAATGATGCAGAGTAGAGATTATTCTTCAACTCGAAAAATGCCTTCTGTTGGGATGCATACCAAAACAACCTTGCTTTCGCTCCTCCGTTGGTGTGTTGACTCAAAGGCCAAGTGATATGAAAGAATCCTAACACAAAAATGTAGTAAAAATTTGCAATACCTACAAATTTTTGAAGCTCTATTAGAGTGGTTAGAGCTGGCCAATCCAAAATAACCTTATCTTGGTTGGGTCCTCTTGCACACCTCACTCATCAATGATGTACACTAGATATTGAACCTGGGTCATACCATGAGTTCATTTCTTCAAATTCGCAGAGAATTTGTGTTGTCGAAGGGTCTGGAGGGCTTGTTAGATATGGTGTATGTGCTCTTTCCAACTTCAGATGAAGATCAGGATTTTGTCCAAAATCACTACCATTAACGAGTCGGTGAAGGGCCACAAGATTTTTTCCATCAATTGCATGAAGTTTCCAGTGGATTTTGTCAACCCAGAAGGGATGACTAACCTTTCTAAAAGGCCCTCTTTTTATTTTAGGACGGTATTCCATACCTCAGAGGGTTCAATAGGTACCTGGTGATACTCAGACTTTAGGTTAATCTTGCTAAAGTATTTGGAACCCTTCAGTTGGTCCAAAAGGCCATCAATCTATGGGATTGGATACCTATTCTAGGTAGTGATCTTATTCAATGCCTGATAATTAATACAGTGCCTCCAAGTTCCATCCTTCTTTTGTACCAACATGATTGGGCTCCCATACGGTGATGAAATTGACTTCATATGTCATTTCTGCAACATATCTTGAATTTGGGTTCTGATCTCATTGTTATCCAAAACCAAGCGTGATTAGATCATTCCATTGAATAGCGACGTGTCCGGGGTCAGGTCAATGGAGTGCTTGACTTGAAATTGTAGGGGTACCCTTGTCGGTTACTTGAATATGTGCTTGTACTTCTCCATTACCTTCTACATATGTTGTTACTATATGGAGAAGCCCTTTCTGGAGGCCGTGGAGGTGGCCACAATATTCTTCTTTCCAGGAAGGAAAATCATGAGGAAGAAAAATTTCATCGCGTCAGAAATGATCTTACTGCATTTCTTTGCTAATATCAAAGAGATGGAGGTAGGCAGTGCTACCTCTGGTATCATATACAACTTATTTCCTAAAGTAATAATAATAGTGTGAGGCCTACACTCATACATATCATGACACTTCCACAAGTATGGTTGGCCTAATAATACATCAAAAGCTTCAAGATGACCAAAATCACACAATAACTCATTTGTGAATGGCCTGATGTTGTAGGGGAGGTGACACTGCTGGCCAACACGAAGATAACGTCCTTGGTGAAGCCACCTGATGGTGTGTAGATATGAGTGTGGTGTAGTTGGTAGTATTAGCCGCTTCACAACCTTTGTTGAAATGAGGTTCTTTTGGGTCCCATTGTCGACAATGAACTGTAGGAGGTAACCCTTCACCCACATATGTGAGTGGAAGAATTTATCCCGCTCCTCTAGTTATTTAGGGTCAATCTTCTGGATATTGGTAGTGGAAATAGTGGAACTAGGCTCTGCATCAATAATATGCTTCCCTTTCTCATTCCCCTTGCTAAGTTCTAACTCATAGTTAGAACATGCATCTGATTCAGAAGCCCTCATCTCGGCTACCATTGATTGCTTGGACTAACACTCACTCATGTTGTGAGTGGGGCTCTTATAGAACTCACACTACTTTCCTGTGTCTTTCTTTGCCTTAATTATGTTGTTCTTTGCTTGCAGATTTGACCAGTTTTCCTAGGTAAACCCGCCTTGGCTTTGTACTTCTTTTTGTGGTTTTTCGGTGCGCTTACCTTGCTTCAGATTCACAAATCCAATGTATCACTTCTTCTATTTAAACTTATTCTCAATATTTACATCATATCAATATGTGGCACTGAGCAAGGATATGTCCCATAAATCCATTTGATCCTAGATGTACTTGTGTAGATAGTCACAGTATGTGAGTATTAAATTCCTCTGAGAATCCTTGATACCCAACTTCGTGCAAAGGGCATGAAAAAAATTTGTGAACTCCAACATATATTTTTCCTTTCCCTACCATAGTGTGGTTGAATTTATGTATTTATCTTTATAGTTCCCGACAGGGTAATATTGTTCCTTGATGGCGTCTCAGAAATAATTCCAAGTGGGTGTGATTGAAAGTGATGAAGATTCCCTATCATCCTTTTACTCATAGAAAGTTTCCCACCAGTCCTTCACATGGGGGTTGGCTTTCAGGAGTGAAAAAATGATGTTTTCCCGATTGGAAAAGTCATGAACCAAAAAATATGCTTCCAATAGATTGAACCATGTATCTAAGACATCTACATCTATCTAGCCTTAGAATATGGGAATTTCAAAATTAACTTGTACCTTAAAAGGAGTGGTGCCTCCAAAGTGGTTTCTAGAGGAATATGTTTTGTCTGTGGGTAGTCTTTGAAGGATCTCAGAAAATTTATCCATAATCATGTTCCTCTATCGCTTGAGGGCCTCATTGAGCAATATTTTGAAAGGATATCTTGCTCCCCCGTCCTTCTTTTTTGAGGATGTCAGGGTTTGCAAGGCTAATATTGCAAAGGTCAACCATTTCGAACCTTAATTCTTTATACCTTGACCTCGTTGGGTTCATGCAAAGAAAAATAGAGAAAGAGTAGACCACTCTGGTATCACTGATCCAAAATTATTCTAGAATGAAAAAAATATACATATAAATGTAAACAAATAGATTCATCATAAATAAAGCTTAATTTCAATAATATCAAATAACTTAAATATGCTTACATACAAAATGGATATAAACTAGCTCAGACGATGGTAGCTTGTCACTTAGAAGAGATGTCATGGCTACATGCCTCTGGACTATGTTACAATGAGGCTCAAGGGTATTTTTATTATTGAAAAGAAAATAAAAAGCCTAAAAAACTAAACCCATAACCCAAGCAGATGAAACACCAAGATTTTGTGGGCCCTCTTGGGGTTAGTTGGGCAGCCAAATTCCAAGGGTCATAACTTGGTCATATGATCTCCATTTGGTGCATCTGATACTTCATTGGAAAGCTCTCTTCGAGTACTGCAATATTTTTCGCAGACCCTCTTGTGGCTCATTTTCATTTACCTTTGAAATATTTTTCAAAACACCAAAAAATCATATATGTTAGAAAAGGTAAAATTTTGTATGTCAAAGAAATTTTTTTATTTATATGTTGATACATTAACATTACATGATGAGATGTGAAGGTGGGACTAGTAGGCTCATTCACATGCAGAACAGTTCAAGATTTAGACCGACGGGTACGTTCAGAAGATTACACACCGGTCGGGGTCCATTCGGGCTCATTCGCAAGCTCAGGAGAGACTAGTGCTACAGAATACCATTTAATGCTAAGATCTCTTGAAGTTAAAATTAAACAAGAATATCATTCTTCCAAGTTTGAGTAAAATGAAGGCTCTTATTCATTTCCCCCAGATCCAACGATAGACCAGGAGCACAAATTGCAGAATATTTATACCAAGGAGTTCCCCCATAAGTAGTCTCGTTAAATCCGCTCACCTACAAATCGACGGTTGACATTAACTATGGGAACACTCTCTTCAAATTCCAAAAAACCACCTGAGTGCCCCTGCAAGTGGTTTCAGGTTTCAATAAAATACATTACGTGGTGATAGCTAGAGCCCACGCCCTTTACCTTCAAATCAGAGAAAGCAGAGAAATAACATATTTACCTTAAAATAACTTAAGGGTTTTGGAGGAGGCACAAAAGGGAAAATAGATGGTCATGATAAAAGCGTAGAATTGAAGTGAAGAAATGGACGAAAGAGATCAAAGCATAGGAATGGAAGTCATATGGATGGAAAATATTAGATCGCAAGATCTAAGTTAGATATATGCAGTCAAGAATGGATATCGCAAATAAATATGCAAGAGAGTTAATGGATCGGAGGTTGTGAAGAAGAGAAACGTGTGGGCCATAGATTCCATCACATATCGCACTTCACAAATCTTACCATTTACCCTCCGCTTTCTCCCATATAAAAATTGCGACATAAGATCTCCAGGCGGTCCCACCTCCACCCTGCCACGTCATTTCTCTCGTACATCGCACTTTTCACATTGTGATTTTTACCATTTACACCCCTATGCTTACATATAAACCTTGCAATATGCAATCTATGAGCGTAGTCCCACCTCCATCCATGCTACGTCACCTTCCCCACCCCCGCACTTCGCACTTCACAAAACATAACGTTTAACCTATGCTTTCTCCCATGTAAAACTTGCAATATGCGACCTGTGGGCAGTCCCACCTCCGTCCTACCACGTCACCTTTTTCCCGTTGCACTTCATACATTGTAAAGTTTAACACCTACCTCCTGTCTTTCATAATAGAATCCTTGATTTACAATTTGTGGGCGTATGCAATGTGGTTTCAAAAGTGAACTACAGAGGTTTTCAAATTCGGACGTAAGACATTTCTTGTGTTAAATCACAATGGAGGAAGAAATGAAGGATTATAACATAAATCCGGTGAAATGCCAAGATGTGATAGAAAGTGGACGCAATGTGTTCTCCAAGGGTGAGTATAATATAGTTTAATTCCAAGTCTTGCGGTGGTTGATGAAGAGAAGATAGAACGTTGCAGGCACACATAGAGGCATATGTAGAGTTAGGCAGAAGAACATATATTGGCATTGTTGGAAGCACGAAAGTTGGGTCAAGTCGGGCACTGAGGCATTGTTATAGAACTGTGCAACTATCGCATCATAACCAGAAAGGAAACCTCAACACTTTGGGGGGACGCATCAGCAACTCGAATGATATTTCCAGTTTCAATTTGTTTGCTTGGTATGATTGCATAAGTAATTTTAATATTTTAGATAGTCGAAGTAATTTCAATAATTTCATCAGTTACGAACTATTTTGATGTATTTTAGTAGATAGAAATAAAGAAAAAGGGTTCTGATTTTTGGACCTCTAGATGACTGTTAATTTAGTACTAAATTTTCTGAGAAATTAATGAAAGAAGGTCAAGTTTCCTACACCTGTTGATGTTGGTATGCATTTCCAATTTCGCTCTGTGATTATTCCTCTTTTAATGTAGTGAATTAATGTAGTTGCGGGTCTCTTTTTACATATGTAAGTAGGAGTTAAACAATCCTTACTGTGTGCTCCTTCACTCCAACTCTTCCTTTCACATAAAAGTCTCCTAAAATTTGAAGTGATAGATTTTGTTTCTTAGCATATCATTTTGAGTTTCCCTTACCATTATTCTTTTCATTTCATTCAATATCAGCATTTTATGGCATTGCAAAGACTTTCATTATATCAGATTATTGAGGGAATTAAGTAATTAAATTTCAAAGGTGTTAAACATATACCATTTTATGTTATAATTTTTTACATACATTTACAAAATGTCTTAAGCACAGATTCCTACCACAGCCGAGGGATTGTTTCTTGAGATACAACATTTTCTGGCGCCGTTGTAGGGGATGAAGAAACAAAGTTTATTTTTCCCTGGGTTTTTCACATTATTTCCTCTAGTTGTTTAGTGAGGAGAAAATATTCGGTTGTGCTTATTATTTTCAAATTTCTAGCTTTCAAAAGGCCTCACACGAGGTCAGATACCTCACAGCAGATAGTCCCTGCCTTGCCAGATCCAGAAAGATTGGTTTCTAAAAAGGCTCAAAAAGCTCAAACTCCTTCAACACCTGATCCTACATTGTCTTCTCCCAATAATATTTCTAGTAATCCTTTGTTCGAAGATATTTCTGAAATATTTCCTTCCTTGGAAAAAGATTCACCTTTCACACCACTTTATTTTCAAGGAACTATGGTGAAAGAACACTCCTTTGAGTCTTTCTCTTTTACTTTTACTCAAGCTCAACAAAATCTAGTTGTTGGTCCCTCTGTTATTTTCCATCAGCCTATCCCCATATTATTTTTTCCTCCACTTTCATTCATTTTCACAGGAGGTCCGTCAATTGCATCTAACCAAGGAAAAATCAATCAAGGTGAAAACATGGTCACACTAGCCTTTTTGTTGAACAAATATGCCCCACTTAACCTTCCTCAACCAATGAATGCAATTCTTCAAGAGTATCTTAAATTACTCCCACCTTTTAATGGAGAACATGAAATAACCGCAGAACAAAGCTTGCCTATGTTTTGTAATTTTTCTGAAAATCTTAATGTAGAACATCTTGATGTTGTAATGAGGCTCTTTGTTCAATATATGGATGGAGAGGCTAGGAAGTGGTTTAAGGGATTTCCAGATAATTCAATTAATATATGGGAAGAACCAAAAAATCGATTCACTCATAGATGGGCTAAAAAAATGGATCATGGATATTCAATGATGGAATTAAATGCAATCCAAAGAAAATCAGATGAAAATATATCGGATTTTATCAAAATATTTAATAAAATGTATAATAGTTTTCCTGTAGAAATGAAGCCCCCCCCCCCGTTTGGAGAAAAGGTGTTTTTTGTTGGGGCTTTTGAAGTCGATTTTAGTTTCACAGTTAGAGAAAGGAGATCCCCTACTCTAGAGTAGATAAAAACAAAGGCTTTAGGGATTGAAGATAATATGACTGCAGCTGGAAAGGCAAAAGCTAAACAGCCAATCCAAGAGAAGGGGAAGGCAAAAGAAGAATCATCACAAGATCGAAGAATTGAAGATATGACAAAGATGATAAAAAATCTAAAAAATAATCTAGCTAATATGGAACTGGAAAATAAAAACTCCCAAATACAAGTACAACAAAATCGAGGGGGGTTTAACCCTCAATTCAGAAGACAGCCCCTGCAAATCTTACAGAGGGAAAGAAGAGATCAAGACCAGGTTCAAGCACCATTGTATATAGAAGTAGCACTTGTAGAGCCAACGTAAGATGACCAAAGGGAGGTCGGGGATCAGGAATCTACTATGTATACAATAGAAGAGGATGAAGAGGAAGATTGCAAGGGATAATATGTTGAAGTTGAAGTATCTTTTGATCAAGACAAAATGGATGAATACTGCAGGAAATTCACATATTTCATGCAAGATGAGTTACATAAAAAGTATGATTTAAGGTCTAGAAAGAGATATATAGTGCAGGATAATGAAGGTGAACAACAAGGTTCCATTCCTCCTCCAATGGCGGCTCCAAAACAAAAGGACCCTGTGAAAAAAGTCAGTAAGGGGAAACAACATGTAAATTCACTTAATAGAACAAATGTGCAACAGGGTGAATCTTCCCAGAACAAATCATTTGACACTAATATTTTGGAGAGATTTGTTCCTGTACTTGAAGAAGTGAAAAATTCTAGAAAGAGTGAAGAAGAACCTGAAAAGAATGTTAAGCAAACTCATGCTTTTAGTTTGATAAAAGTGTTGGAGAAGGTTAAAATTCAAGTACCTCTTCTAGAATTAGCTAAAACACCAGCTTACAAGAAAGAAATTTCAGAATATATTAATCTCACACAGGTGGAAGATATAAGTGTCATCAATATTTTCATGATAATTCCACCCTCAGTTGAAATCTACTGCAATAACGATAGTCTGCTTTCATGTCATCTATCCCTGAACCAACTCTGCATCATAACATTTTGCCTCAAATCTTAGTATCCATTTTGTTTTTTTGATGGGGGATACATTAAGGCCCTCCTACAACAGATCATTTCCTATCAACTTTAGCACATTATCTAATAAGTTGATTCAGAAATTCCCCTTAGTGCATTGGAACTTGCATGCATCAATGTCTAGTGACCTCACTTTTGGCATCAGGTTCTCATCATTGGCCTTAGACCAAAATATTTTTTGTGATGTTCAAATTTATATCATTTACTCACACCCCATATATTGTGCTTACTACCTTGAGGTCCATTATCATTATCATTGGTCCCTCTCGCATCTGTTAATGGGTTTATTCATTGGCCAACAAACAGATGGTGTCTACCATGTTCAACTTCAACACATTTGTACACATGGTTATATTCGTAGTGTCGAGTGATGAGATAGAAAACCTCAAATATAGCTTCATTCATCTGGGCTGCAATTTTAGGATTCATACATAGATCTAGGAGGAATGATGGGTATAGTCATATATAAAGTCCTCTAATAATGGGTCCACAATGCACAATCAGTGGACGTGACTTTGATCATTATACATGTAAACTGGAATATGCTAGGTATGGGTATGCCTACCTCAACAATGATATCATGATGATAATGTATTTTAACCATTAATTGATTATTGTTAGATCTCAACCAATCGACTCTCGATCTGGAATTTTCACATGGTAAAGCACGTCAGTGATCATCCACAGCTTCTCAATTTGTACTTTTGGGGGAAATATGTCATAGGTAATTTTTTCACACTTAATAAAAAGGCCACAAACCCATATCTTTCATCATTCTTTACACTTTTCATCAATTCCCTATAAAGCCAAAAGTTACAAGAATTTTAGATTACATTGATTGAAAACCTAGTTTAAGACTCCATCCCACTTACTCTTTTGACAAACTGTGTTAGCGTAGGTTGCACACATTCAACTTGTGTTGTTCAATGCAAGTTTCCTTTACAATAAGTGTGATGACACCTACAAATGAAGAAAAATAAAATATCATTTTGAAGCCTCCCGTTCTGGATGCCTCAGGATCCAATTCTTCCATTTACTATTGAAGATGATCTTGAATTCCTACTAGTAAGGATCTATCTCTTATCCCATGGACCTTATCCCCTTTCGAAGTGGACCTACCCTAGTATGGCAGATCTAAAAATTCCTCAATTGTCTTATAAAAGCAGCGCCTGCAATAGAGTCTGAGTTGGATTTTGGAGACTTGGATTCTACCCTTATGCTACCAGTTTGAGTTTGGAGGTCCATAATATATCCTTATGTATTGGTGATATAGAAGGATTTATCATTGTGGGAAAAAAATGATAGAAGGCTAGGAGATATTTGTAACATCAAGTCCTCAACAATGGTTGTAATCTTCCTCTGTTATCATTAATACATAGTGAATTTTTTTCCCATACATCATGTATTTGATTATACACATGTAGAGTAAAGTTCTTTGATATCTTATTTAGAGTTATTTGAATATATAATGTTGTATATCTTGATCTATTTTCTTGTTTGGGTAAATTTGCAGGCTCCACTTCTGGGAGTTAAAGATGGAGCTGGATTGAACAGGTCAAGAGAAGAAGGAAGCTTCCACTGAATACCAGGTAGGTCTTCTTCATATATTTCCAATATACCTAAGGAAATATAGTGTATCTTGGTTGGTTTTTGTTGTCTTGAGGGGTCCCGACACAGGTTCAAATTTTATGGAGAAACCAACAAACACTCCAACTACCAGTCCTTTCGGCAATGACCTTCTTGAGCAGATCAAAGTCTCACCCGAAGAAGTATGGGGGGGGGGGGGTGTTGGAACCAGGTTTCCTCACCCTGAGGGAGAAAATTATGAAGTGACCCTTGTTATGGCCTAAATCTACCTCAAGTTTAGAAAGGCAAAATCTAGGGTAACATCAAACCACGCTTAACCTGGTAGCTAGCCCTACCAGATCGGGAGAGGGCTCTCTCCTTGTCAATCTCAGCAAAAAATGATCAATGAGGCTTGAGATGACTTGAATAAAGACTTATTTTAGGCTAGGTATGTATGCAAAAGAGTCTTGATTGAATTTAATGATATTTCGTTGGCTCAAAAGGAATGGAAAATTTGGGTCTGGGGAATAAGGCTCAGTTTTGCAGAGATTTGAATGGGGCAAGGTAGGAAATTGTGTTGACACTTAAATTTTTAATGAAATGGAGAGTTGAGATAGGTGAGGAGTTAAAGAGGGAAAGAAACCTTCAAGGATCCTCTTCAAACAGCTGAAAACATAGAAAATTAAACAAACCCTAGGTAGAGCACTACAATTTTAATGAATTCTACCTTTATCCTTGTTTGTTTAAGTTAAGAAGAAATAAGAGAGAAAATGGTATACGTAAAACACCAGTAGACTTAAATTTATAGAGAGAAACACACTATCAAAGAAAAATTCGAGATGAATCCCATAGAGTGCTGCAAACCCTGGTCTATTCCTTTGCCAAACTGCAGAGATGAATGTACAATGATGCTCAAAGCATTCCCAAAAGTCCAACCATGCTAATGATTGAAAAAACACAAGATATAGAAAAAAAATAACTCATCCAAGCCTCTAGGTGTCGAGCTCATAAGTTTAGGAGCTATTCCAACAAAATCTAAACTGAGAACTAGAAAGTAGGCAGTGGAACAGCTTGCCTCTAAAAACTAGGAAACTGATTCATTCAGTTGCAAATTACCTTTTGATGGATGAATCTACCTCTATGAGTGAAAATTTAGAAAAATTACATCAAAATCCATCATGTTATATTTAATTACATCATGAGTTTTAAAACTAGAAGGAAAAAGCCAAACTGTAAAAAAAACTAGGCGAAAAATAGAGTTTTTGACCAAAAATGAGTAAAATCCTCCAATGCGCCGCGCCTGATTTCCCTATGCGTTGCGCCTGTTTGCAGTTGATTTTGGAGGCCTTCCCAATGTTTGAATTTTCTCCAAGAGGGCTTTTTGGAAGGTTCTGTCTGTCTACTTTCCAACACAAGTGGAATTTTTGAATTTGGCCTCCATTTTCCCCTCCAAAACTGAGTTCTCCCAAGACTGCTTCCTCTGTGTCAAAAAAGGGGCAGAAAGGTCATTTTTGGAGCATTTTTGACCTTTTTGGAAGCCCAAAACCTGTCAAAATTTCTTTTCCATTGGTAGGCATGCATATTTTTCCATAAAAAATCCAAAAATGCTTAGTTTTCACCAATAGGAGGTCTCCATCAAAAGCGAGCGCCAAGTGGTGCGGCACATAGAGCAGAAAAGTTTGTTTTTTAGGCCAAAAATTTCAAAAATGAAAAAAATGTCCGAATTTTTTTGAAATTTGGGCTGAGTGTTCTTCATCAAGTGCCGTGTTGGGCCAAGGAAGCCTTAGCCAAGGTCTGAAGTCTATCTTGCTCTTTTCACCTCCTCGATGCATTCTTCAACTTGGCTTTCAAAATCTTGATTCTTGCTTTGCACACCATATTTATTGACAAGTAGTGGTATGCCATGTTCCTTAACATGTTTTTCTCATTGTTGGCCTTCTATAGCATCCTTTCCCAAGTGCAATTTTTCTCTCTCAAGCCAAGATTCCCGGTCATGTTCAATCTCTTGCTCATACCCATGATCACTATCTCTTTCCATTGTTTTCCTTTGGTTTTGAAAAATGTGGTTGTACATGGATGGTTTTGTGGATAACAGTGTGAAAATATGGTGGAGGAATGAAATGGGTAGATTTTATGGAAGAGAGTGTAAAAATTTATGTGTGAACAAAGTTTAGGGATGGGAGTAAGAGTTTTAGGGATGTGAGTAGGGTTTGGGGATTATATGTGGAGAAGGGGATTAAGGGGAAAATGTAAGAGGGGAGTGGGATTAAGGGGATAGTAAAATGGGTTAATGAAACTAGAAAATAATTGAGGGAGAAAAAAATTGAGGGAATGATGGCTACAAAATCAAATTTACAAACCCTAAGCAATCATGTCTTGAGAAACAATTGCAAGGACGTAGGGTTTGAATTTTTTTACTAAATCATCATAAACATCTTAAGACACACTTTCATTGGAATTTGAAGAGTTTTTGAATTACTTTGGACTGGAGGAAACCAAGAAAATTGAGAATTTGAATGAATTAGTGGTGAAAATGGCTTGCAGCTCTATGCGGCGCGCCACAAACCCAATGCGCTGCGCCTCTTACCCAATGCATCGCGCCTTTTTGCAGGAGACTTTTGGAGACCTTAAAAGTGTCAAAATTTGCAATAGGATAGCTTGCTGGAAATATTATTGAGTCTACTTTCCAACCCAACTATAATTTTTCAATTTGGAGTTCATTTTCCCTGTAAAAAATTAAATCTCCCAAGACTGGTCAAAATGTGCAAAATGAGGCTGCCTCAAGGAAGAGTGTTGTTGCAGTCAACTTTTGAAGGTCTTCATCAACTCAAAATTGAGCTCATTATAGCTCATTGGAAATATCTTTGTGTCTAGTTATCATTTGTCTCATCAAGAAAGTCATTTGGCCAACCAAGCTAGGAGAAAGCTTGATTTTCCCAAGGTCACTTCAGAGGTACATCAATTTTCCTGAGGCAACTGTATTTTTTAAATTTCTTTAAAACTATGACACCTGTGTAAAAAGTGAAGGAGGTGTTTCTTCCTTGGCCTATTTTAGATAAAAAATTCTCTCAGTTTTCCCAAATTCATCTTTTATTGCTCATAAACATCATTGGAGTAAAACCTATCCCGATGTGTGAAACAAGGGATTTGTCTAAATGAAGTGAAATGAAGCGGATAAGGGGCTTCTAAATTCTTGAGAAAAATTTGGGAAGTAGGGTGGGATGTTAGGAAGTAGGGGAAATTTGAATTTCAAATATTGAGTGAGGGGAAGGGGTCCAAAAGGGAAAAACACAGGCCTAGCCTAGAAAATTGTCAAGTTGTAGCAAGAAACTAGGGTTTGTGTGAAAATGAGGAATTTGGGGGATATAAATGATGGGAAGTGTTTAATAAGGTACATTAAGGATAGGGGAAGGTGTATGAACATCAGGATACAATTTTTTCTGATGATTTCACCATCCAAGAGAAATTACCTCCAAAACCCTAGGAGATGGAAATGAACCTTAGCTAGGCACAACTAAAGCATGAACAAGGTGTAAAATGACCCAGTGGAACTTGACATGATGATGAAAACCCTCTGAATGATGGTACACTCAGCTGAATGGTGACATGGACCGACATTTTGACAACTTAGAAAGGAGTGTAGGAAACCCCTAGACCTAATACCTAGTGACCAAATTTTACTTGAAGACTCACTGAAATGACAAAATTTGACCTTGACACCTTAAAATCACTTTGTAGGAGCATGTTTGATCACTAGAGGAAGGTTGCAAAGACTGACACTAACAACCCTAATAAAATCAAATGCAGACTTGTATGAATCATAAATAGGTGCACGCAATAGAATAAGGCAGAATGTGCAAAATCCTTAACAAAATAAGACAGAGTCGTAGATCGCTTCAGCGCAGAGAAAGCATAACAGAACCAGATCCATATCTAAACAATGTGCAATTACATAAGAATATTATCAACCATAAATATGCATACATAACTGTAACAGATATTCTCACAAAATGATCACTAAGAAACATAGAAACAATATGAATCTTAAAAAGAAACAATAGATCAATAACTCATATCAATAACACCATAACTTCAGAAAAATATATCCTTTATATTAATTTAGATCCTTTCAATACATATCAAAATTTCCCTTACATAACCATTTTGCGCACACAACTAGCAGAGTCCGCACACAGCTAAGACTAGGTCTCCATGCACACAGCTAGCAGGATCCTTTAAAATCAACCAAGAAAAGCCCTTACAAAGAATTACAGACATAAGTACTTAGATCGAAACATTACATTACTTCCTAAACTATATACTTAGACTCGATCTATCTATTTATATTCCTTGAGCATGCAGATATTATGACATCAAACCATCGTTTGAGGCCCACAGTTTACCCTTAAACCCATTTACATAAAACATTACAGACTTTGACCCACTCCAAAGTCCCTTAACTCACTCACACATCGTGCATATGAAAAAATTATACAAAATTACATCAAGAAGTGTGCCTCATGGGACCCTGCTCCAATAGGTCCCCAACACAAACATGTAAATCATCCCGAGTAACTGAGGCGTCTGCTCCTTAAGCTTGGCTTGGAGTGCGCTGACAAAATATTTTAGAGGGAGAAATAATTCCAAAATTTCCACAACTCTCGGTGCTTGTTGAACTAAATTTTCTATGGTGGGTGCTTTAGTAGCCATCTCAATGACGCATTGTGTCTACTGAATAGTATTCAAAGTTTTATCCAAAATCTGTGAAAGCTTAAGAGCTTCCTCGACCCACGGTTGAATATGTGCTTCCTGCAGCTATTCCTTCTAATGCAGATCTTCAATCTCTATTTGTATCATCCGGCACTCCTGCGGACGAGCTAGAAGATGTGTAAGAATCAGGGTTTTCGCCACTATCTGGATCTCTTCAAATTGTTTTTCCTTCTGATGCAGCGTGTCGCACAGATGCTGAATGACTGGATCATTCTTCATAGATGTCCATACACCCATAGCTTCATCTAACAGACTATCACACTAGGTGACTACCGCAACGATATTGTCTCTGGCTTGCTTTTCTTCAATCTCTCTTTCGACACAGATGTCTAGGGGAGTCTCAGGCTGAAACTTGTTTTTCCTATCTTTGATTTGTTTTTCATACTCCATTCTAACATTCTGCACCTCGATGCGTGATGCTTTCAATGCGGCAACCAACCCCTCCAATTTTTCCTCTGGCATTTCTGTTTCCAGGCCTATTGGAGCATCGCGACATACATGATGGATTTTGGCCTCTAGTGCAGCGCGTTGGGCTTCAGCTTCGTAGCATAATTCCTCTACTACTTTCTAGTTTGGGTTTGCTTCTTATGCTTGCTTCTAAGATTCCCTCATGGTTGCATGAGCAACAACCTCTCTTAACTAAATTTCATGAGTGATCATTGAGTGCATCAAGTGAAGCAATAGGGGAATTTTGTGGTCTAAAATGGGGCTCCTAAGAAAAATGTACAAACAAAATCAACTTGATAAGAAACAATAGGATTCAAGATGATGATGTCAACCATGGGGGATTATTCACCATTTTTTAATTAAAAGGGTAAAAATATTAAAAAATAATAAATTAATAAAACTACTTTTTCAACTTGTATTTTCAACTTATCTCCCAAAATTTTTACTCAAATTTCAAGTGGGAGTACTTATTGGATGCACAATTTGATTCTTCATCGAAGGATTACCCATGTTTCATACTTTCGATATACCCTACTATGTGAAAAATGAGAAATACATGAAAAAACATGATTGCAATCACGTTTTTCATGTATTTCTCATTTTTCGTGTAGCAGGGTCGATCGAAAGTATGCAACATGGGTACTCCTTGGATGAGGAATTAAATTTTGCATCCAACGAGTACTCCCACTGGAAATTTGAGTAAAAACTTAGGAGATAAGTTGAAAATATGAGTTGAAAAAGTAAATTTTTCCTTTTTCCCTCTAAAATTTGATGATGTCATCAAATATTATTTTATTATTTCCACTATTATTTTATAATTTAGTTAGGAGGCCCATTTTAGACCTCAAAATTTCCCTAATGCTTCCCTGCAGGTAACACAGAAAGATTAATATTTGTATCACTTGATCTACGGAATTTGGCACACCGACTGGCATCCACTTGAATGGTTAACGCGGGGATTTGGATAAGGAGGGCATGCCCGGTGGCTTGTAATGCAACATATAATGGTTGCATGCTTGTAACTTGCGTGTTGGTCTGGCTCACCTAAGAGAATCTCACTTGTATCTGGCTCACCTACATCTTTAGTTCTTGGATAGTGACCTGAACAGTCTTTAGCGCAGTCTTGTACTGCACTTCCATGTCGGTCCAAGGATCCTTGGTCGCAGAAATGATGGTGTTGGAAATTTCATGTAGATCATCTTCTGTTAGCCTCAAGACCTCTTGCCTGGCATATTTGGAACCCTTTCTCTTCTTTATTGATCCACCAACTTCCTAAGAGTTGTGCTTGGTTCCCTTAGAGGTCTCTTCTTATGGTGTGTCCTTTGGCACATACTCATTCTTCTCTGGCTCTGTTTATTTTTCAATCTCAATGGTCTCGCTAGTGGTAGTTGGTGTTGCTTATTTCTCTATCAAATTTTTTTTTTTTTCACTAGCTGGGTGCCAATGCGCAGCTTCGTCGGTGTGATAGGTGTCCATTCTGCCATTACCCTGAGCAAATCATCCTCTTTCACTAAGTATGATAACTGGTACCACACTCCTTCCACGACGCCTTTCGAGCAGATGTGCATGTTGTGGAATGTAGCATTAAATTCATCTACCATCTTATACTGATCATATAGTGTGGGCGATAGTCAAGTATTTGACTGTACAACTTGATAAAAAGTGGCATCATAAATAACTTAAAAGATTTTATTTTCTCTGGCGCGCACTAGGTTTGAAGAGTTCCACAATGTCACATAGCGCACAACCTCTCACATCTGCGGCTCAATCTACAGAATTTGTGTTAGGTCCCTATATTACTGGTATAGTCCCTTATTTTTGTTAGTGTAACCCCCTTATTGTTATTATTGTACCCTTATAACCCCCATTTTGTTATTATTATGCCCTTAAATTATTATTGTTAGGTCGGCTAGGATTACATTGTGGCCCACTAGTATTACATTATGGCCCCATGGACTCCTATATATAGAAAGGAGGTTTTGTAAATTGTATCATCCAAAAAATTTTCATTTATGTAATGTATTGGAGGTTTCCCCTCGAAGTGGCTTATTTCTAAGGCATTGATATCTCTTTTCTTCTATTTTTGGAGCTGGTTACACAACATTTGGTATCAGAGCTTTGGATTCTAGGGTTTCGCTGCTCCAAATAGGTCATCGTGGTATTTTCGCTATAACTTTTTTTCTACGAAGCTTCAAAAGCTGAAAGTTTTAGGGTACGAAGCCGAAATCCTGAGGAAGATCGTCAAAAAATTTCAGTGTTTGGTTCGCAATATTTTCGGAGATATGATCTATGGAAGTTAGGTCTTTTTTCAGGCTCCTAAACAGGTCATTGTGGCATTTGCGCTATAACTTTCTTTCTACGAAGGGTCAGAATCTGAAGTTTTTAGAGTGCGAAGCTGAAATCCTAAGGAAACGTGTCAAAAAATTTTAGATCTTGGTTCACAATATTTTCGGAGATATGATCTGTGGAATGTAGTGCTTTTTCAGGCTCCAAAATTTCATCTCAAAGAGGTGATCGTGGGAAAATCTTCATAACTCTCTCTCTGAGCATCAGATTGGTTTGCCGTAAAAATTGGTCACAATTAAACAGATTTTAGTTTCTTGGCTATCAATTTCAGAGACGAAGGATGAAAAAGTGACACATGGAAAGTCGTACAAGTTCACTATACTGAACCAGTCCATAATTAGGTCATTGTGGGAGATTGGACACAAATTTGTCTTGGAGAATCCAAATTAGGTCAGACCTGTGGCATTCGAAAGATAATTCATAGGGCTACTTTAGTACTGAAATTAAAATATTGAAGTGCTGCAATCATAGAGATAGTCCAATTTCAATATTGGGCTCCTCAAAAGCAAGAAAAAGGTGTGTATTTTTTTTTTTCCGAATTGCATAAGTCTTGTTTGAAGAATCAATTTTAATTGATTCCAAGGGAATATTGTAGAATAGATATCAGTATTGGGTTCTAAAATATGCCCCGTAAAAATAATTCAACACCCATTAAGCCTTCAGAAGGCTCTACTATGACTCATGAAGATGAAGAATTGCAATATGATCTATCAAAATTACAAGAGCAAGTGCAACAAATTTCACTCTCGCAAAGAGCAACAAAAAATGAAATGGAAGTTTTGAAGAAAGGCGTGGAAGCTAAGATGGATGGCATGGAAGCTAGCATGGAAGCTAAGATGGATGACATGAAAGACAACATGGAAAACAACATGGAAAACATGAAGAATGATCTAAAAGCAGACATCGAAGGTTTGACAAAGTTGATACAAGAAATGTTTCCTAATGGTGAAAAGATAGTAGAAGAACCTCATGATGAGAACAAAATAAATGTTAATCGTGATTTCATAAACTCTAATGTTGGCGGGAAGAACCACCATATTCCAAAATGGATATGAGGAAGTTTGATGGAAAGGATCCTGTAACATGGATACTATAGATGGAGCAATATTTTGATCTCCATAATGTGAAAAACACACAAAAGGTACGCATTGCAACTTTACATTTAGAACAAAATACATTTGTATGGTATCGATGGCTTTACTCCCGTAAAAAAATTGTCACTTGGTAAATTTTTACTGAGGAAATGATAGCACATTATGAGGATACAAAGAGCAACACCTTCTTTAGCCAATTGATAAATCTCAAACAAAAGGGTTTAGTGGGGCAGCACATTGAGGACTTCCAAAAATTGAATATAAGGGTAACTGATATTCCAGAGGAACACAGGATTGATCTCTTCATAGGAACTTTAAAGGATAACATTCAACATGAAGTTCATGTTCTGGAACCTGATTCATTGGAGAAGGCATTCAGGTTGGCAAGAAAAGTTGAATGTAAAATTATGGCGACAAGGAAGCCTACCACTCAATTCTATAAAGAAGGAAGTGTTGCTACGCCTAGATTTCCACAACCTACAAGGAATGTGATGACTCAGGAAATGGAATTGGTGCGGTTTTAATGCAGGAAGGAAGACCCATTGCTTTTGAAAGTCATCCAATCAAAGGAAAGTATTTACATAAACCTATTTATGAGAAGGAAATGTTAGCAATACTGCATGCACTAAAGAGATGGCGAACTTACCTAATGGGAAGACACTTCAAGGTAAAAACTGATCATGATAGTCTTAAAAACTTTTTGGAACAAAGACTATCTTCAGAAGAGCAGCAAAAATGGGTCACAAAGATGTTGGGTTATGACTTTGAAATAATCTACAAAAAAGAAAAGCTTAATGTTGTTGCAGATGCACTCTCAAGAAAGAATGAAGAGGTGGAAGCATTGCTTTGTGCCATTTCTATTATCCAACCAGATTGGATAACTGAAGCAAGAGATGAATGGAAGAAGAAAAAAGATGTATGGACACTCATTCAAAAGTTGCAGCAAGATCCTAGTACATCTGATACATTTAGTTGGAAAAATGATTCCTTATGGTACAAATATCGCTTATATCTTTGTAAGAATTCCCAACTAAAACAAAATATTCTTCTAGGATTGCACACTTCTCCTTTAGGAGGACACTCAAGATTTTTAAAAACTTACCACAGGGTGAAGAAAGAATTTTTTTGGGATGGCCTTAAATCTTATATTCAAAAGTTTGTGGCAGAATGTTTGGTTTTCCAGCAAAATAAAGTGGAAACAATTAAGACCCCGGGACTTCTACAACATTTATCCATTCCAAGTCAACGCTGGGAGGAGATTTCAATGGATTTTATCATAGGTTTACCTAAGTCTGAAGGAAAGAGTTTCATCATGGTGGTAGTTGATAGACTTACCAAGTATGCACAGTTTTGTGCATTATCTCATCCATTTAAAGCAAGTACAGTTGCTAATACATTTATGGACAGAATTCAAAAGCTACATGGAAGCCCATTTTTACTGGAAATTTTTAGACGGAGTTATTTTCTTGTTTGGGTACTCAATTAGCTCATAGCTCATCTTATCATCCTCATTTTGATGGTCAAACTGAGATAGTAAATAAATGTTTGGAAGGATATCTTCGTTGTTTTGTATCTGATAAACAAACACAATGGGTCAAGTGGTTACCTCTTGCCGAATGGTGGTATAACACTTCCTTCCATACTGCAGCAAAAATGAGCCCATTTATGGCACTTTATGGATATCATCCACCATCCATCACATCATCTTTAAGGGAAAATTCGAAGGTTCAAGCAGTGGAAGATCACATCGAGCATCATCAAGAAGTTCTCCAACTCTTAAAGGATAACCTGAATTTGGCACAAAATCGAATGAAACAACAGGCAGATCAACATCGTAGCGAGAGAAGTTTTGATGTAAGAGATTGGGTATTTTTACGGCTACAACCATACAAACAAATGTCCCTCAAGCAAGCAAAGAAGGATAATAAATTATCGCCAAAGTACTATGGTCCTTACAAGGTGTTGCAAAAGATTGGTACTATGGCATACAAATTGGAGCTTCCTGCTTCTTCACGAGTACATACAGTTTTCCATGTTTCATGCTTAAAGAAGGTTATAGGTGAAAATCTTCCAGTTCAAACAATATTGCGAGAACTTGATGAGGAAGGAAAAATCATATTGGAACCTGAAGCGGTCATGGAAACAAGAACTCGACAGCTACGGAATCGATCAATTTCAGAGTATCTCATCAAGTGGAAGAATTTACCCACTGAAGATTCTACATGGGAGGATGAGAATTTTATACATAAGCACCTAGAGCTACTCAAGCATTGAGGACAACACTTTTTTGAAGGAGAGGGGCATGTTAGGTCCCTATATTACTAGTATAGTCCCTTATTGTTATTAGTGTAACCCCCTTATTGTTATTATTGTACCCTCGTAACCCCCATTTTGTTATTATTGTGCCCTTAAATTATTATTGTTAGGTCGGCTAGGATTACATTGTGGCCCACTAGGATTACATTATGGCCCCATGGACTCCTATATATAGAAAGGAGGTTTTGTAAATTGTATCATCCAAGACTTGTTCATTTATGTAATGTATTGGAGGTTTCCCCCTCGAAGTGGCTTATTTCTAAGGCGTTGATATCTCTTTTCTTATATTTTTGGAGCTGGTTACACAACAATTTGGGTTTCCTTTGGGGTCTTCCACGCAATTAGCGAAATTAACAATAAAAACCAAGCGTAATGAAACTTCTTACCTTCCTCCTATTCTTCGCGAACATTTTCAAGGAAATCCTTACAAAAATAGTTGGACCAGTGATAAATAACTCCCTTATCGCACTATCTAGTGTGAGCAATGATGTGCATAAGAACCTCCTTCGGTCTGCATTCGTGCATCATCTTGTAGGACAAGATGAGCATACCGAATCGAACTATTGGGTCGTTTATTTCACTGACAATGAAGCCTCAACTCTTTCGCAAGACTTGATACTTCTTCTTGATCTGTTTTGCAATGGTTTTCTCTTGTGCCTTACCACTGAAATTAGCAATGGGTTCGGCTCCTTTAGCAGGTATACCCATGATCCTATGAATCAATGCATCTTCAATAGGGATGCACTCTCCCAACCATAAGGCATCATCATGTACTAGCGCGAGAAACTGTCAGATGCATATGTCATTTATGGGGATGAGCCCAAAATGAGGGATCTATAGTAAATTGAGCAACCCTACCTTATGTAGGCCTAGCACCCATTTCTTTGGCTCAAGGTGCACAATGTTGTCTTCATATGTGACTTGGTCTAGATACTGCTCCAGTGCAAGTTCTGGAAACTTGTCAACATATCCAATGTACCAATCGTCAAATCCGAGCTATGACACTTTAGCGAACATGTCCTTTTCCATCAGAACTTTTTCAGGGATTAATGGTATCTAGATACTTGCATGCACCTTATCCATGTCTTTAGGGATTATGACGAAGGGTTTGCGCTACGCAAGATATCTCGACCACCACAAGAATGGGGTCATTTCAACCACATCCTCTTCTCCTTCCATAATGGTTTTAGGGACCTCAGCCATAGTCCTTTTTAGCCACTCAGCTGCAATAGAGTGTGCATTTGTTGTCTTATCCCTTGGATTTTTTCAGGTACTAGAAGACCACCCCTTCTTAGACTTGAAGGGCATAGGTGTTTCAACAATAGGGAATTCGGGCGCAACAGGGTCATTTCTAGGTCTCGTGGCCATCACATCTCCAGGAATAATGTATCCCTTCCCTTCTCATCATAGTTCTTGCTTGAACCCCAAATCCAAACTAGACATAGAAACAGGGCATGCAACGATAACTTAGAAAGCAACATGAACTATTGCGACCCCATAGGTCATATTTATATGTTGTCGCGGCTTCAATGAATCCTTCGACATTAATGGGGCTCCATAACTGAAAGAATGGTCCCAAATCTTGAAAAATCCCTTCATTAAATGCAACCTAGATGCTCCCATAAATAGTAATAAAGTTGTCTTTTCCAGATTTACTATTCAAACGACTAGTTTTTGACACCACTCCAACCCAGGCAACCTCCTTGCATATTTACCGCATGCACGTCGCACCTTATTTTGCATCTGCCATCCCATCTATGTAGGGCTAATACTCCGACCATATAGTCATTTGGTAGGCATAGGGTCATTCTTGTATGGCTTTAGACGACTTCCATTAACATCCCCAGGAAGGTAGTCTCCGATCAATGTGGTCAGGCGCGCTGAAGCTCCACCAATGATTTTCTTAACAACATAGGACCCTAGCCAACGCATTTGCAATTTCCCTGGGTGGCCCACAAACTCGTTTTCATTTAGTAAAACGAAATCATCTTCCTTGAACATGTTTTGTTTGAAATGCCGACCATGCCATGATTTTTTGCATGCTTTTTGAACCTGCTAGTGATAATTTTCAATAAAGCAATCTTCTTCCAGAGAAACCAATTATGACAACTGGTATTTTAGAGCATCTTCTTCAGCCATATTGGTGAATGCTGCAATGAGCAGACTAGGAACAATGAACTCCATTGGAAACACAGCTTCTTGTCGATATA
The DNA here is from genome assembly GCA_034641835.2 of Pinus albicaulis. Taxonomy (NCBI): domain Eukaryota; kingdom Viridiplantae; phylum Streptophyta; class Pinopsida; order Pinales; family Pinaceae; genus Pinus; species Pinus albicaulis. Next base: position 188,977,510 of record CM076584.1, read on the forward strand.
CCATCTTAAAAGGTTTCCTTCCAGTCAACTTCTTGAAAGTGGTCCTATATGCCCAAGGAACTGTTGGCACATGCTCATCCCAATGATTTCAGTTCGCATTACACACCTTGGTCAACAGATTTTCCATTATCTTATTAAAAGTGACAATAGAACCATTTGCAGGCTTGAGGGTGTTAGGGTCTCGTGATTTAGCATATTGGTAGACCAAATGCATAGGGTAACATGAAACCAGTATTTGGAGTCCTAAGACCTAGCCTTCCTAGACTCGGAGAGGGCTCTCTCTGTTGTATGTAAAGGATGTGAAATTTTTGCTATTTAGGGTTTGATTTTAGGCTAGTTTTTAGGTATAGGTGTTAGTAGGAATCTTAATTCCAAGCGTACAAAAAAATACCACTTTAGTTGCGCATAACAAACAACCCTAACAGCAGAAATGACTGCTACTATATTTATATCTACAATTAGGTGATCAAGATAAATGCTACAAAAATCTATATCTATGCATTAGAAGACATTAAACAGTAGAAAAAACAAGATTTACTCCATGCATCCAATAGACAAGACAAGAATATATCAAATGAATTTTGTATTAATGGTACCTGGGAGGAAAACACAAGAGGGTGTTCCCTGTTCTCCTCAATGGGATGGGTTATTGTAAGTCCTCAGCACTTCAGATCTATAATTCCTCTCTCTTGATGATGTAGAAAACCTAGACAAAAAATAGTAGCAACATATGACTATGATGGTGGATCAATAGTCAGACCAAAAGTATATTCTAGAGCAATCTTTAGGCAACAAAATGTGATAAATGAACGGTAAAACCCTCTATTTATAACAAAATATTGAATTAGTCTAGATGTTGGTGCATAATTAAAATATTATTAACCAAATCAAGATCCAACTTTTATGGACTATTTTATTATATCTGTTGGAGGGAAAAAGAATTTGACTTGGGTCAAATCCCTTTATTTGTAAATAATAAATAAATAAATGATTTATTTATCATTTTAAGGATGTGGTTGGGTAATAATCAAATAAATAATTATTTATTTAATTATTTAAGGGTGATTTAGTCATATTTAACAAAGAATATTATTTAAATAAGGTTTAGATAATTATTCTTAGCAAATAATAAGATAAATAATGATTTATCTAATTAATTTCCTTGTTTTGGGTTAAATATAACCAGGAATATTAATTAAACTGTTGTTTAACTAATTATTCCTTGAGGAAAATCAAACAAACATATATTTATTCAATATTTCCTCATGGGGTTTCCTGTTTATACCATAAACAACTTAATAAAGGTGGTTTACTAAGTTATTTTCATAGTGAAAGAAATTTTACTTAAGGTAAAAATGGTCTTACCTGGTGTACTTGGGTCCATCTAATAACAATAGGTTAGATGACAAAAAAATGGTGTAACAGATTGCTCCTTAGCGTGCGAGTATTAGGAGCTAATCGTATGAACGAAGTACGTTGTAAGAACTCAATCACTAGACATCGAAGGGGAAGTCAAAGAGAGAGAAGTATACGGTAGACCAAAGCGCTGAAAGAACTAGACCCTGAGGAGGTGAGACTTACAGGTGCGACAAGTCTCTTTGATGCATGAGTACCTGTGCTATAGGCGGCGGGGGAGGCATACCTATGCTCGCTGAGGCAAAGTACAAACAATAAGGCATCCGGAAAACCATAGGACTGGCTAATATAATACATGTTGGCATAAACATGAGCCAGATAAACAACACGATAATGAATCCCACATACATATTGTGCCTGAGATAATAGCTAGGACTTGTACAATGATATCTGAGTACATGAGATATAAATGCAACCCAGATGCCCCTGAAAATAGGAAAGGCCTCTAAAAATATGACTGATACATGCAAACAAAAAGGTGCTGCAAGCGGCTGAGACCGACATCATCAAATGTATGGAGCTGCATCGAAGGCTGTAATGACGAGGTCATATGAGTGTGTGGGGGGCTACCTATACGGCCACCCCCTCATGAGGGCTGAGACATCTCACACACACTCGGGAATCACCGATGCCAGCTACTACATCACTAACATTGAGTATACGGATCCTGAACATGCTGAAAGGAGCTGGAGCTAAGAAACAATCAATTCAAAGGGAAATAAGGAGTCCCTTTGCATGATTCGAGGCACCTAACAAGAGCGGAAGCTAGAACCAATGTACACCGCCCTCTAGACCTGTATTCTGGAATGAATAAGCTGATTTTGACAGAAGGAGGTCCACCATAGGTGAGGCAATAAGGGATCCTCAACTAAGGCACAAGAGAAAATAGTAGAGTGACAGACAGACTGACACCAATGATGATGATGAAATGGGGGGGATTGAGTAGCGAACGGACGACTTCCCTTGTTAGAGCATAAATGGCATGGATGACCTAGCAGCGTCTGACACAATATCATGAGGGATAGGGGATAGTGGGACTAAAGGCTATAGTGTGTGACACGAGAGAGGGACTAAGCAATGAAGGATGGAGGACTATAGCGGGATGCAAAGGGACGCGGGATAGATTCCATGAATGCAATGATGAATCAACTCAGATGCTCTAAAAAAGGGTGACTCGATGGTGCTGCCACATAGAAAAGGTCTAATGGGGACCATACAAACATGATTACAAGATGGTAACTCATGAAAAAAGTTGACCCGAGCGTGGACAAGTATGGAGGCAAAGTGGTGCCCCCAGTACGAGTTTTTCAGGTGAAGATATTCGATTTTGAGGAGGGGTGAAGTGATGCTTCATGGAAAAAATGTGTGCTAGCAGAGAATCAAGTCACTAAAAAATCCTAGATACCCATTTGAGGGCTCGGTGAGAGCTTTCCAGTGGTATAGACGGTTCATAAAATTGAGCTACGGTTTGGCCGCAACCGGTGAAAGAAAAATCAGGGGTTTTCTTTTAATAAGCCATTTTCCCTCCAAATTCACTCATTTGCCGATAGAGCTTTGGTGAATGTAGTGAGGAGAGAAGGCTCTAAATCTTGTGGCAATCGTAGTAGACAAACCAACCATTGGAATTTGAGATCTGTCAGTTGTAGGTAAGAGGCCTAATCCTAATCTTTTGTTTTGGTGGGTTGAAAGTTCAGTTTAGGTACCTAGAGCTCATGAAAAATCCAGGTCACACTTTTTGGAGTCTGTTCTACATCCTGGATAGCAGGTACTGGGCAGAAAACTGCGACTTGTCCCAGGAAATGACCTAAAAAGTGTGACTTATCAGAGAAAGGGGGTTTCAGTGCTATTTTTGGCTGAGATATGGGATTTTTATGGTTTAGGGGCATAGGTGCCCCCAAGCATGTTGTGATCATGCCACAATGTATTTAAGACAAAACACATTTTAATGATGTGGTGCACCATTTGTTTTCGTTATGGTTATGCAGTTTTATAAAGGGAATGAAGGATTACCAATCTCTTTTGGTACTACATATATGAATCAAATGGACTATATGTTTCCAATTTGGCATACATGATGTCAATATCCCAAAGAGAGGATTTTGGGATAATGAACTGGTGCTCTCCCAGAAAACTCACAGGTTGGTCAACAACAATGTCGAAAGGATTGGGTTGTTTATGTATTATGAAGGAATGATGAGGGGTATCACCCCTGGAGTGATCTGAAGTGATATTGGACTCTAGAGGTTCTTGTAAATGTAGAATAATAATGGTACTAGAGCTGACATGACCAGATACACTCGGAGAGTTGTGGAGAATTTCTTCTCCTGGATTCGCAAATACGAGTGCCCCCTTACCCAAAAATTGGGTGTCCATGTAATGGCCACAAGGTTTATGTGGTTCGGATATATGGGTTCGATGTAAGGGGGGGTAGATAAAGTCAGGGGTGGTGACTACTTCCATAATGTCGTCATCGTAATAGAGGATGGGGTGACTAGTGGAAGAAATACCACCTAATGCGGCGAAGCTACCTGACTCATAATCATGAGAAGAGAGGTTCACATGCGCATCATCACAAGTGGTGACAAAAGAGTAATAAGATAAAGGATCTACCGATGTTGAGCCCAGGGTGATCGCTGAAGGGAGGTCAGGTGAAACATGAGGGGGAGTCTCCAAGGGGACTTCCACCGAGGGTCTCATGGATAATGATAGATAGCAGATGGTGGCAAAAGGCTCCATAATCTTGACATCATAAGGGGGAATGTCAATGGGAGCATTCGTGTCCTCTGGTGTTGCCGAAGAAAGATGCACAAATAAGGGAGCGGTGGACTCATTGCTCTTGGCCTCAAATTGGTGTAAGGCTTCTAAAGATGAATGATACTCTTCAAGGTAAGGACAGAGGTGAGTGTAGTGGCCATGGAAATCACAAAAATCACAAGGGTTATTTGTGCGCAATAGTTTGAGTTTCGGTATTGAATCGGGTATAGTGACATATACCTCTGGGATATCAGATTCCAAAAATGTCTCATTGACCATGAACTTAAGGTGAGGAAACTCCGGAAAAGTATGGGTGGCATGGCCGAAAACATCACACAAATCACACTAGATGGTATGCTTTGGAGGCCAAGAAGGGGTAGCGTTTGTCGGGGCAACCTTGTCCTTTGATTCCCCCTTGTGAGCTTTGCCCTTCTTACCTGAAGCGGTTGCAATGGGAGGTGGTTTCTGTTGAGGTGACTGAGGCACTGTTGTAGCGAGAGAAGTCATAGGGACTGGTTGAACTGGAGTCAAAGCAAGATAAGGTTTGGGTTGACCAGGCAGGATAGCGGCTGGAGGATCGAGGTACCAGATGGGAATCCGAAGGGTCAGGTTAGGAAGAGAGAGGGTGGCCATAACAGGTACCATGTACACTCTTGGTGGGGGAGCTCCACCAAGAGGGGTAATGACCAGAGGGGTAATGACTAGGCGGGATGGCTCCAAGATGGTTAAGGCCTGGAGGAACCATTCCAGGAGGATAAAGGGGCTCATGAGTACGGGATGAAGGTGAAGGGCCAGGAGAAGAAGGTTCAGAAGGTTGATCATAGGACATCATGAGAATCTGGTAATCGAGGGAACCAGATGGAAGAGGTTGAGTGGCCACCTGACCTTCAGGTGGTTGGGTAGCCACAAATCCTTGCTGAGGGAAAGGATCAGTAAGAACATCCGGTTGACTAGGTACAAGACAGGGAGGAACGGAAGTGACAACTTGCTGTCCTCTCAATGTTTCTTGAGACTCCCATAGTTGTCGCATCTATGGCAGAAGAGGAAAATCATGCATATAATGACCATAAACACCACAACAAGAATAGGGCTTATTTGTATGAATAGGCCTATCCTGCTTTGGCTAAGTGCCTTGTTTTTGGTTTGTAGTGTTAGGAGAATTACCTTGATTAGGTCCAGGATTGCCAGGGGCAGCTTGATTTTGAGTGCCTTTCCTCCTCCTTTTTTAGGGAGGAGGATTAGTCGTACCTTGCTATGCGTACACCTTCCCCTGAGGCGGCGGTGGTTGCTGTTGCGGGGGTTGAGAAGGCAAGGGAGGAGGAGGTGATAATGCTGGAGGAGCTGGAGCTCCAGGCTGTGGATATGTATAATAAGGAGGTTGGGTAACAGTGTGGTAAACAGGAGGTTGGAAAAAAAGAGGAGGCATGCTGTATCCTGGATATGTGCAACTGGGAGGTGTTGGCCCCTCCACGAGGAAAACCATAGCCCATGGGAGGTTGAGCATATGGATCAAAGAGAGATCCAACAATACCGTCGGAGGCGTGAGATGCCCCCGATGTGTTGGCACCACTGGGTCTAGGAAGATTAGGTATAACGATATAAACATAACCCGATTGAGCGTAGATCAGGTCATATTTTAACGCAATTTGGAGAGCGGCTTCTTTAATTTGAGGAAAGTGCGATGCAACATCTTTTCTGATAGGCGGCAAGAGAGACCTAAGGAACTAGTCCATGTAGACATGGTCTTCGAAGGTAGGGGCTCGACATAGGCTCTTTCTTCTCCGCGATTCCTGAACATGGTCAGATAGGCGAGTCGCAGACAATTGACGAAAAGAGGTCAAGAGTTCAGTACCAGTGTCGTAACGAATGGGAAGCTAGAAATAAGACAAAAAATCCCAGGAAAGAGTCACAAAGGTGGTATGAGAGGAAGGGGCCTGATCAACATACCAATTAGAAGCTTCACGTGTAAGCGTTCATTGGAACAACCAAAGACGGACAGAGTCATCGGTAATGGATTTAGACGAACACCACATGTGGAAAGATCGAATATGATTTTAAGGATCTTCTCCAGCAAGGCCTTCAAACTTTGGGATGTATGAAGGGAGCTTTGTTGGCATAGCAGGCCAACTAGTGTCATGGTGTATAGGGTCTTTTATCAACTGGTCAAAATCGGGGAGGCTGAGGCCTACCATGAAGGGAAGCAAGGGCGCAGCCGGGGTAGTGTCTGTTGCGGTCCCAATAGTGGTATTCCCGGCGAGAGGGTCAGGGTTACCACCAGCATTAGGTCCTGCACCAGACATAGTGAAGGTGTCAGGGGGAGAACTGAAGGCGGAATGAGAAGGAGAACCCAAAGGACCAGAAGAATATTTGGTGTGTAGACTCGGTGGAGGACTAACTTGAACCCCACGTAGAGGATTAAGTCTTCCTACCAGAAACTAAGGATGAAGGCCAAGAATTCTCCGGGATAAATGCCTTGGTGGTGCAATGGTGTCGATAAAAACACGGCACAAAGGAAAAAGAGATCGACAAGGGCAGGGAGGTGCAGGATCAACTGATTACAATGTCTAAACAAGGGCAGAGAGGTGCAAGATCAATTGATTTCAATGTTTTAGAGTCTTTGCTTGGCGGTGTTAACCAAGCCCTTTTTCGCTTAGGGTGTGTGTGTAAAAGTGTGTAAATTTCAATTTTTAAACCCAGACATTTGTAGAGAAAAATAAAAAGTGTTATGTATAGCTGTAAATAATCCTGCAAATGACAATATATAGGCCTACAAAAACAGAAAATAAACAGCGAATAATGCAATAAACTAAACCCAGGAAGGCGGCGAGTCTCTCGAAAAATAGTCTTTAGGTGAGTAAAAAAAACTAGTCAAAACACACTAAAAAAGCTAATAGATCTAAGGTCAAGAGGGACAGGGATCTAAAAGACAAAATCTGTTGGAAAGTGGTGTAGAAAACAACAACAAATCAGAGGAAAAAATTGCTGTAAAAAAAGGTGGCGAAAGGCTATCTCCTGAAGGGAAATGGAGTGAACCCTAGAGGAAAACCCAAAAAATATATATATGAGGTGATTTGGATGGATAACAAGCCGATTTAAAGCAGATCTAAAGGTGAGGTATTAGATTTGAAAACATGGCTGAAGACTCTAAAATTTTAGACAACCTGTAACAACAAAACCTATTCCACAAAAAGTGGAGGGTACTGAAGCCCTAGGGGGCTACGTTCCCACTTAGTTGAGTGAAACAGAAAAATTACATGTCCAAAATGGGTGGAGACAGAGGTCAGACAACCCTGAACAGAGGCTCAGACAAACCTAGAAAACTTTCAGAAAAATCCATGCAAAAAGTCCAGGTCACAGTTTTTGACCTGTTTTCAGCAGAGGTCACAATTTTTGGGCTGAAAAGTGCGCCCTGAAGGTCCAGGTCATAGGTTTTGGGCCAAAAAGTGTGACCTACACTTTCGGCACTCTCGGCAGCAGGTTTAAGAAAAATTTATCGTCTCAGCTGCGACTGATGTCTGTCACCTGCGCAATAGGTCCTAAAACACACGGAAGTTAGAATTGTTATCGTTTTAGCATTTTATAGGTTAAAAAAAACATCAAGAAAAACAAAAACAAGGGGCTGAAGAGAAATCCTAGGGTTTGAAGTAGCTAGAAATGCAAGGATCAGAAAAATGACAGTGGTCATAATTGTAAACCCATGTGGAGTCGCCAGTTGTTAGTATGAATCTTAATTCCAAGTGTACGAAAAAAGACCAGTTTAGCTGTGCAAAACAAACAACCCTAACAATAGAAATGACTGTGAATATCCTCAGATCTGCAGTTAGGTGATTAAGATAAATGCTGCAAAAATCTAGATCTATGCATTAGAAGACATTAAACAGTAGAAAAAACAAGATTTACTCCATGCATCCAATAGACAAGACAAGCATATATAAAATGAATTTGTATTAATGGCACCTGAGAGGAAAACACAAGAGGGTGTTCCCTGTTCTCCTCAATGGGATGGGTTCTTGTAAGTCCTCAGCACTTCAGATCTAGAATTCCTCTCTCTTGATGGTGTTGAAAACCCAGAAAAAAAAATAGTAGCAAAATATGAGTATGATGGTGGATCAATAGCCACACCAAAAGTATAGATCCAGAGTGATATTTAGGCAACAAAAGGTGATAAATGAATGGGAAAACCCTTCTATTTATAACAAAATATTGAGTTAGTCTAGATATTGGTGCATAATTAAAATATTATTAACTAAATCAAGATCCAACTTTTATGGAATATTTTATTATATTTGTTGGAGGGAAAAGGAATTTGACTTGGGTTAAATCCTTTTATTTGTAAATAATAAATAAATAAATGATTTATTTATCATTTTAAGGATGTGGTTGAGTAATAATCAAATAAATAATGATTTATTTAATTATTTAAGGGTGATTTAGTCATATTTAACAAAGAATATTATTTAAATAAGGTTTAAATAATTATTCTTAGAAAATAATAAGACAAATAATGATTTATCTAATTAATTTCCTTGTTTTGGGTTAAATATAACGAGGAATATTAATTAAACTGTTGTTTAACTAATTATTCCTTGAGGAAAATCGAAAAAATGTATATTTATTTAATATTTCATCACGGGGTTTCTTGTTTAGACCATAAACAACTTAATAAAGGTGGTTTACTAAGTTATTTTCATAGTGAAAGCAATTTTACTTAAGGTAAAATTGGTCTTACATGGTGTACTTGGGTACATTTAATAACAATAGGTTAGATGACCAAAAAATGGTGTAACAATAGGGTTTTTTGTTTGTTTTGGTTGGGTAAGATGAAATAGGTAGAATAGGTGGAGTGAGAGATCATCAAATCATTGGGCTATGGAGTCTATGAAAGTCATGGATACCTCAATAGTGAGTGAGAGTGCATCATAGGGAAAATTTAGTATGGTCAATGGATCCTTAAGGTTTATATGTGAAGTGAAATGGGCATTATGTTCAGGGAAACAAGGTAGGGCAAAGGGAAGTTAAGAATCCTTTTTGAAATACCCATAAACAAGAAGGTCTTAAATATTTATAAGAAAAATATAATAATCATGAGATAGGGCAAACCATTTACTCAATGACAATACTTAAACAAATAGACATTCAAGACAAACATTCCAATCAAATATAGAAGGTGAGAAACTCATTTAACTTCTAGTGATTTCACCTGAAAGCTTTAGAAAACATTTAGGATAACAAAATAACTTTAATAAAAAAAAGAGGGAACTCCTAAACATTGTTTATAAAGCTATTAAGAACTTTGAGGCAAACCGATAGGCATGGACAAAGGGCAAGATCAGAACAAAACCTCCTTGGCTTAACCTAACGAGTAATACTTCAAGGAGAGATTTCAAAAACAGAGTTTAGATAGCATCAAATAAGAAAGAATTTCCATAAAACATATTTGGAAACTAACATATTAATCCATTGATGAAATAAACAAGCATAAATATGCCTAAGGAGCAGCTAAGAATTACTTAAACACACCCAGCAAAGGAAAACATGAAGGCAATAGAAGGTAGGAAGGACTAAGGTGCCTCAAACAACATTTCTTAGCCTATAATTTTCTGTTCTACTGCATATAGAAGGATGAAACATAATTATAAACAAGAAAACATGAAAAAATTAGAGACACATCACCATTAACCAAGCTTAGGGATCCTGCAAGCAAGCTTCATCACCATCAATCAAAGCAAATCATCCACAAGCTCCACAACACCAAATCGCTCTTCAACCTCAAAAAACCATGTATTTATCTCAAAGCTCATCAAATGCAAACATTTACAATGAAACCCTCATGCTCTATTTAACTCAGCAAAGGAGGGCAACCCTAGATAGGGTTGGAAAATGTCAAAATCACTCATAAATGTCATAAATGCCCAAGAGACCATGCAAGGCCCAAGGCACAAAATATCCCATGAAATAAATGCCAAAATAACTTCTAGCACCTAATTATAGAGTGATTTTCCTTAAAAAACACTAAAATATGATTTTAAAATAAATGAGTGTGTTTTTTTTACTTTTGGCCAAAAACACACTAAAGAGTCCATTTGTGCAGCGCCACCTCAGGCAGAAAATAGGCACTTTTGCAAGCAAGTTTTGGACCCCTTCCCAATGTTGGATTTGGCTTTGTGATGGCTCGTTGGAAAGCCTGATCAGTCTACTTTCAAAAAATTCTTGTGGTTTCCTGATACAGCTCATGTAACGTACTCGAAATTCGAAAATACCAAGACCTCCATTAGCGCAGTGCCAGGTCTGAAATAGAGGCAGAATGGTGAAAATTTAGGTGTTTTTTGACCTTTTGAGGGGTCAAAACTGATCCAATCCCTCTAAAACGTGGTGAGAAAAGTTTAATAGTGATGGGAAATCCAAAAATTATAATTTTTCCTCCCGAGGATGCTCCAGGGATTAGCGTAGCGCCAGTGGCGCTGCGCTAATGAGCCTTCAAAATCACAAAAAACAAAATGTTTCCCAAATTTCCTCAAATTTGGTGGAGGCCTACCTCAAGGGGTTTTGGAGACTTGTTGAGAAGATGAAGCCAGAAATCCAAGGTTATCATGCCATTTTTCCTCCTTTAGGGTTTGGATTTCAATGAGGGCTTTCTTCAGTTTGGCACAAGCAAGTTTGTTTTTCTTTGCATAATACTTGGTCATATTTTTCTAGAGAGAAAGACCCCTTTTTATCATCTTAAAGTTCTTGTGCTCATTCTTTTAATACTGAATGATGTATTTTCCCATGCCAAAATCTCTCTCCCACTCCCTGATTTGTACATATTTTTTTTGGAGCAGTAGTCTACTAGCCACCTCCTCATCTTCATTATCACTGTCTAGGTCAATGAATTGGGGTTTGTGAGTAGATTGCTTGCTCCACTTACCTTTCTTAAACTTGTCCATATTTTATTTTCCCTTGTCAATCCTTGGAGCTGAAGCAGGTGGAAAGGTCCCTTGCCTTTTTGAGGCATCAAACACTTGCCTTGGACCTCTTTGGTATGTGCATGCAAGAGGTGTGATGGTGATTCTACTATTCTCTTTTCCATGGCTGTGATCAGCACTTAGACTATGAGCCTCATCCCATGTTTTGTTGTCATCATGACTAGGGTTATATTCTTTGTTTTCTGCATTGGCACTACCTTCACTAAAAGGCTGATTGTTTTCATGACAGTCATGACTATTCTTCTCTTTGTTGTCTTCCTGATCACTTACCTCTTTGTCACTATCCTTTACCTCCTCCTCAACGTGATTTGTTTCATTTGCCTCATTACTACCTTCAATTTCTTCCTCATTGTGATCTGTCTCATCTATCTCTTCTTGATCCTCTGTTTCATTGTTGATTTCCCTTCCTTAAATGCTTATTTCATTTTGGCTTTAAACATCTTCATTTCCTTCAGCATCCTCTTCCACAGTGGCAGAGTTTTGTTCACTGTCTTGTTCATTATTTTCATTGTCATGCTCACTGTCCTTAATGTCATGTTCATTGTCCCTTTAACTGTCAATCTCCCCATCTTCATCAACATCCTCTTGGTCAGCACTCTTTTCATTAGCATCATTCCTTTCTTCACTTTGGGCTAACTCACTTGCATCATTACCATCATTTCCTTCTTCCAAATTGTCATTGTTTTTATCTTCATCACTTCCATGTTCACTGCCCTCTTCTTCACCATCATTTCCTTCTTGCTCTTCCTCATTAATTTCTGTCTATGCCTCACTGGTTTCATCACCTTTATTTTCAACACTCTTTTCATCGTTTCCACTATCATCCTCTTCATTTTATGCATCGGTAGAAGGGGAAGAAGGGATATTTTCTTGAGGTGAGGGTACTTGTGGAGATAAGGAAGGAAAATTTGGTTGATGAGGAGGCTAAGGGTTTGTGAAGACTTCATGTGCCATGAATACCTCCCAAGGTATACCCTGCTTCTCCAACTGATGTAATACCACCATCTTGATCAAGGAATGGTTAAATAAGCTTTGCAGTTGGTGGGATGGAGTCCTCCTCCAGACAACAAAAGACATCTTCTCAATGCTCCTATAGAGATAGTAGGGCAAGTTGAGCATCTTAACCTTTGTGAAATGCATGAGGAGTCTGACATGGTAGGAGTTTAGACTGGAATATCTCCCCTCACAGGTGAATTACTTCATGATAACCAACATCAAGGGTGCAAATCTGTGTTTGAGGTGTGAGAAAGGGACAATTGTCTTGCTGCCTCCTCTATACCTAGTCTTGACAAATGGCTCTAAAAAGTCCTTGTCTAATTTTCCCTTCTTAAACCACTTCTCACCAATAGCAAGGATACTTGTGGCATCAGAGATGGCATATGCTGAGATCTCAAAATCTACTCATGCAAGGCTTGAGTGTTTTTTGCAGAAGTTCAGAATTAGAAGCGTTGTAAGCTCTGGGTGGGTTTTAACTTGTTTTACCTTCTCACAGAATTGGAAACACTCCGCATTATAAAAACATGATAGGACCCTGGGAGAGGAGGTGATGGCCACTATGCTCTAAGGTTCCATTATGTTCACTTTCCCTCCCTTATGTTATGGTCTTAAAGGCCTTTGACCTCTTTCACTGTCACTGCTTCTTTCTGCTCCTGACATGGTGATAGGAGATGTTGGTTGACAAACTAGGGTTTGGTGGAGCGAGATGAAGATGGTGGTGAAGTCAACTTTGTAGTGAATGAGGGATGTGGAGGCTAGGGTTCAAGGATTAAGTTGCTTTGGAGCTTAAGGAGGCTTTTCTTAAAAGTTTATTGCAGCCACCCTAACTTACTTACCCTCAAATGACATCAAACTAGTTTAAGGAGGTTTAAAAACAACTTCTCATTTTGCATGAAATTTTTAGGGTTTACCCACCTAGGGTTTGATTACTTCATAGCCAAAAAAGAATAAAACTTATTAAAAATTTCTTGGCAGATATGGAGGGAATATAACCTACCAGCTCTTAGCTCTTTGTAGACCTTTGTAGACCAAATGGAAGACGAAATTTGAGACTTAGGGTAGAGAATTTGTTTGTTGGAGGCCTTTTGCGTTAGCGCAGCGCCCTGCTTGAGAAGTTGGGTCAGCCCGTTAGTGTAGCACCAGGCGCGTGCAAAGGTGTCAGTCTCCGGGCAAGTCGGGTCACTGTTTGCACAACGCCTAGGATTAGCGTAGTGCCACCCTCGATTAGTGCAGTTCCTTGTAATTTTGAACGGGTGGAGGATGGATTAGCGCAATGCCAGCCTACACTTGCGTAGCACCAGCGAAACTTGTCCAGAAATGGTCAGAAAACTCTATTTTTTCTCCTAAAGCCTCTTTCTCTCCACCAAGTGATAAATGAGTTTGAAATGATAACTAGAGCACATTTGTATCCCTTGAGAAAAATAAATCAAACTTACAAACCCACTTTACTATGTTAGCCTTTTGTTAATTTATAAATTTCATTGATATCTCCTTGAATTTTTTGTAGGTGCCCATAACTTTCTCAAGTAATTTTATTTGGTAATCGAGTACTGAAGGATGAAGAGGCCCCCCTTTTTAGCTTTGAAACTCTGGGGACTATCCAAACTGTCTCTTTTGAAAAATTGAAACCATGTTTTACCCCTTTTTGGAATTCTTGAGTGAAATTTACCTAAAACATGTGTGTTACACAACAATTTGTCACCGTCCCTGCAATTCCCCATCCCGCACAATTGGAGGGCTCATTCCGTGACTTGTGAGCAGTAACATGACTCGAAATCACTTTCATGACATCCCTCTGAACATGAGCTTTCATTGCCCTGAAGAAAACTCGTGAAAAACCCTAAAAACACCCCTTTTTGCATTGGAGCAGGAAGCCAGTTCAGTACCCGCGCCAATGGGGGAAATCCTTCAAAGAGGGCGCACCAATTGGCACTCCGTCTCAGAGTCGCACTCGCGCCAGCCATTTGAAGGATTTTTTTAAAAATAAATGGCAGAAGTTTCGTCCTAACCAATTCATAAACTGGTATCTAATTTGAGTTGGGAGGTTTGGCTCCGGATCTCCATGTAGAGGAAGTGGTTTGCCACCTCTCATAGAAGCTTCCTTGAGGATAGGGCCAATCCCATGATTATAGGGATCCCAACTCCCCTTCCTCCATCTATAAAAGCTTGCTCATTCCCTTTGCCAGCTAGTCTCCAAGTTCCCAAGAGCCATCAGAGCCTTATGCTGCAAGAGCCTTGATTCATTCCCTTAAGGCCAAATCCAAGCAAGGAGATTATTGTCCAGACATCCAAAGAGAGAGGTTTGTCCCATCCCTGACAGGATTTTTCGAGACGTGTTCCGCTGGCGACCTTCCGAAGGAGAATTCAGCGTCAAAGCCAGATTGTATCCTCCTTTGATTGATTAATGATAAGCGACTATTGGTTATGGTTCCACTCTTGTTATTGATTATGATGATGAGTTATGTCTTCTCTGACTGACATATAGTTGCATATACTAGATTTTACGCTTGTGTTTGTTTTGTTTCTTGCGTGTGTAGGTGTCCGATCATGGAGATCATGAGGATTGTGATCTGCCGGAGCTAAGGAACGGGAGCGCTACTTTCTCTACAAACGACAGCGTTGGATTCCAGGTAAGCCTTCATCGCTAGTTGGTTTATTTGCAATTAGGAACCTGCACTATAGCGTGTGATGATTGTTGCTAGACCCGATCTGGGCTAGTAGGGATCACCTCTGTCCGCAGAGGGGATTTACCTCCACAATAATTTGGCGACTCCGCTGGGGACATCTAGCTTGTTGTTGTTCTGCTTTGTAAGCTACAGACGGAGCCTGAAGTTAGCCAGATAGCCTTCGAAACGCTATTGCTCTACATTAGCGGATTAGATGAAAGCTACTTCAGTCAATCTCTGGTTTAGTTTATGAACTGAACACTTGGAGTATTGTCTTGTCTTTTCGGTTGTTTCTCGATTCTGCTTGATTGTTCGGCTCTTTTGGCTTGCTCTTTTTCTGATTTTGGCTTTTGGCTAGCTTGATCATCACTGGTCTACTTGTTGGATTGCCTATTTTTATTTTTTCCTTAGCAAAGTCGACTGGCGCGCTTTACAGCCTGACATTCGCGCCCATTGGCACAGGTTTCTAGTGTATTACCCACGCCAATTCGTTTCTGGTGCTAGTTTCAGCCTCACAGTCGCGCCAATCCTGTGAGGTACTAGGGTTTTCTCTGTTCTGACCTTCCTGAGCTTGATCAGTGTGTTTGGTCTTGTTTTTTCGACTGCTTGAGTGTTCTGGAGCCTTGTTTGACTGACTGCGACCTCCATCCTTTGGTTGTTTTCCCATTTCCATCGATTTTGCATTCTAGCCCTAGGGCATCTAAGTGCTATTGTGTGTCGAGCCTCCCTTGGGATTTTTTGGTTTTTATCAGTTCAGTCGACCTTGTGATTGCTTCTTTACATTCATTTGGTGGTTGTCTATCGTTTCATTGCATTGTTTGAGTGATTGATTTCTTCTTCATTCAAATTTCGCTTTGTCTTGCTTTGGGCCTAGATTACATGGTCCATTTTAGTCTTTGGGATTCTTTTGGTTTTGAGGGACTGTTTTGTCAATTTGAGGTTTGATTGCATGTTTGTCATTGAGTGAATTTGCTTATCTTTTCTCTTTTACTATCGCATCTCAAATTTATCTTCATTAGTTTTCATTTTATTTAGTGCACGTTGCTCTTAAACATTGAAAATACAAAAAAAATCTCTTTTTCTTTTGATTAGTTGGTGCAAATTAAAATATTTTCGGTGTTATTAGTGATTAGTGACTTTGAGAGAAATTTTTTTGGTTTCCATTAGCTGCATTAGAGACCATATTGGTTGTTTTCTGATCATTTTGTTTGTGTGAAAAGCTCTCAACTCTTGTAATTAGCTTTCATCGAATGAAATGATATACTGTGGCATATAGTGTGCATTTAGGAGATTTTGAGACATCACACTCACTAGGGCCTGAAAAATGAAACGTAATTGAAGATAAACATTAAAAGTTATTCAATTTACACTAAGGCAGCATTGAAACATTAACGCAACATCTAGAGGTCTAGGCTAGAGATGTGTTCCGGCGTCTTTAAACCTAGTAGCTGTCGTTCGCCTCTTGGCTTTAGAAAGCACTAGTACGGACTTGTCCTCCCCGTACCGTCGAGTATATAAAGGGAGACCCCACTAGGTTGCCATCCTTTATCCCTAGGAAGCTGAGTCTACCGCCCTATACCCATGATACACTAGACACAGCATTCGGGGAGATTGCCTGCACGTACGTTAAGTCCTTGGTTGATTTCTCCTTCATTTTTGAAACCAAGGTGTATATTGCAGTTCACGGTTATTTGGTACACCCTTTGCCTAGAATTCCTGAGTATTCATTTGATCTTTTCCAACTCTTTAAATTTGAAAGGATCACCAAGCGCTTGTCCTTTCACACTTGCTTCAAAACTGAAAGAGATAGAGTCACCTTTCATCCGTTTCTCGACTCTTAAAACATGAAACGGTGAAGTTTCTAAGTTTCAATGTGGTAAAATAAATCACCCGTGATCACACGCCCTGTTAGATTTTGCTTGTTGGCCATTTGATTGTGTGTCTTGACTCTTTTTCAGCCCGTGTGTGTTGTGATTGATCTTTTTTCATTGTTGTCACAGTGGTGGAACCTTCTGTTTCGTCTACTAGTAGTCCATATACGGACGATTCATCAGAGGTTTCTCAATCCCTTGTTGAATCTCAGCATCCCATTGTTTCCGAGTTTCCCGATGGGGGACCGGTTCTGTCTGAGCTTCCCTTTGGAGGACCAGTTGAGTTCAATTGGCCCTTTTTCGACCCTTGGTCTGGATTAGGAGTAGGGGAGCATTTCCCTCCTCTTACATCGAGTTCACCTTTTTTAGCTGTTGTTATTCCTCCTAGTCCTCGCCGTCTGTTACGAGATCTAGCGGCAGGTTCGAATATGAGTGATTCTCCTAGCGAGGAAATCCCCACGTCTGGTGAAGATTACCAGTTATTCCCTCAACAGTTATTTCCAGAAGACAACCCTGAACTATCTGTTATGTCATCACCCGGTCCCTCATTACCAGCAGGGTATAGATCCTTGGGTCAGATTATTGCCGCCGCTGCCCCTATGGGGGTATCAGCCCCTTCCACGAGGCCGGTTGTTCCTTCATTGGGGATGTCTCCATAGACACCCATTACGTCATCCCCTCAGGTCACTTCTGTACCCTTCAGGCCCACTGTCTGTGTGGCTGCATCTGCACCCGCTGTTACCACTCAGTCCGTAAGGACCACATTGCTTCCCGAAGACGCCTATATAGCATCTGCTATGCCAGAGAATATTTCTCCGGAGGATTATCGATTGTCCCTTCAACAATCGAACCCCGAGGTTGGACAACCCCCTCAAGCTACCAACCGCTCATATTTTTTTCATTATGCACAGGATGGTACACCCGTGTACTTTTTTCCATATCAATACGATGAGCATGGGAACCCTTTACGTTTACCCACTCCTGAGGCTCAACTTCATGCTCAGGGTTTACCGTATAACCAGGCTCGACAGCCCTACAACCCGCAAGGACAACCTTTTCAAGGCCAACCTTCGGGCTAGCCTGGCTATCCTTATGACCCGCAGGGACAGCCCATACAGGGCTACCCTCTGGGCTAGCAAGGGCCATTGTACGGTCCGCAAGGACAGTATTACAACCCTTCAGGTCAACTCGTGCAGCCTCTCCCTGGAGTCCCACTTGGGCAACCTCAAGGACTCACAAGTCAACCAGGGTACCAACCGGGGCTGGTATATGGTCCTGGGGGGCAAGTCTAGCCTTCTCAATCTATGCAACCTCAGTATCCCCTTGGTCCCAACGTTGCACATCAGTCAGGACCATATTATGGTCCTGTTGCGGGTCAAACCGGTTATCAAAAACCATCTGGCTCCATTCCGCTACTAGGCCAACCGGCCCATCCGGCACAACTTGGTATCCCGCCACCAGGCCAACCGGCCAATCCGGCACAACCTGGTGTCCCTCCACCAGGCCAACCGGCCCATCCGGCACAACCTGGTGCTCCTCAGTAGCCAGGTCACCCTGCACAACCAGCACAACCTGTTTATCCAGGTCAACCTGTTTGAACAGGGCAGCCCACTCAGCCAGGTCAGTCTATTCAGCGAGGCCAGCCTGCACATCCTATCAACCCTGCCCAACAGCCGACTTATTCAATGCCACAGCCAAATCAACCACTGCACCCTAATTATCAGGCTCAGCAGGGTCCCACCTATCAGTAGCCCACTCAACCTCAAGGTGGTTACTATTCTCATGGTCAATACCGACCGAATTATAGCCAGCCCCAAGGTTCTAACTATTACTCTCAACAACCCGGCTATACCTATACTCAGCAGCCAAATCCGCAGACTGCTCAAACGGGGCCGACTTACAATCAGGGTCCATACTCTGGTTATCAAGCCCCGTACATTGGTTACTAGCAACCGAATCAGGCTGGTTACCACCAACCGAATCAAGCTGGTTATACACCCTATACCCCCTATGATCAGAATCCTGCTAGACAGAACCCCTGGGGGCAAGGATATTCTCAACCAGCGTGGAGTACAGGTACTGGTCCTTATCGAGGGCTAGGCATGCCGTCCAATCCGCCATTGCCGTTCCTCGCTACCTTGGAATTACCAGATGTTTCGAAATCAACTAATGATCCAATTCTGCACAATCCTTATTGGCCTTCAGTTCCTACCAAGGTACCTAGTGATTGCCCCAAGTTTGAGGGTAAAGCTGGGGAGGACCCCCAAGCTCATGTGATTACTTACCATCTTTGGTGTTCGTCCAACTCTTGGGTGGATGATTCAATTCATCTACGCCTCTTCCAGCGCACTTTGACTGGTGTTGCCGCTAAGTGGTATATTGAATTATCCCGTGGAATCTTTCAAGATTTCAATACGTTAGCCATGGCTTTTCTAACTCACTTTCAGTTACCGGTTCGCTACGAAGCTGGGACGCACCTCCTAACTTATTTGAAGCAGGACAAGGCCACCCACATTTCTGATCACATTCATGAGTGGCGACGTCGTCGTAGACTGATCAAGTTCCATATACTTGATCAGATACTAACTCATTGGTTCACCACCTCCTTCGTTAACAAAATCGCCCAAGATATTTCTATGGGAGCGTGTGTGACCGAAGAACAAGCCATAGCGCGTGCCCAATATCTGGATCTAGTATACTCTCAGTCCGGCACGCTTTATGATATTTTTCTTGATGCTCCATGGTCTGGAACCTCTAAAGCTCCACCTACCCTGGCGGTGGATGGTGTTATTGGTTCCGTGTTTCAGAGTTCGAAAAAATCTTCGAATGGGAAGTAGAAGTCCAACTCATCCCATAATTCTGCTCCTCTCTCCCCTCCCGATTCTGGAAAAATTGTGGAGGTTAACGCTATTCAGGCTAATCCTACGAAAAAAGCCTCCAAAGGGAAAAGGAAGGGCAAAGGAAAATCTAAATCCGACGCCCCAAAGCCAGAGTCCAAACCTCGTACCAAGGACGGTTCCCAATGTAAATCGAAGTATCCCTGCCTTATCTGTGAAGGAGATCATTACACCAAGGATTTTCCACGATGATATGAGGTTAGTCAACTTCTAAAAGGCTCCAAAGGGACTCCGGCAGTTCTTAAAGAACTGTTCTCGTCTCAGAAGACCCAGATGGTTGAACAGCCTTCACCATCTGCACCATTTGGGTCCCAGGTCTTTATGATGAATGGTGCTGCACCTATCTCTATTGCTACGCATTTGAAGGATTACAACGAATCGCATCAGGCAGCTGGGAAGGCAGTTGTGGACGGTCCACCTCCCCCACCTGTCTTCGGTCCATTGGAGATTGAGAAGCCTACTGCTGAACCTATTGTAAGGCCACCTTCTAAAGGTGTTTTACGAAGATCTTCCTACAACCCAAATGCCCGTGCCGCTCAGCACTACAGTATTATTGAGGATTTGGCACAGGCGCCTTCTGCTATGTTTGCATTGGAAGTTCTTCAAAGTTGCCCGTCACAACGGAAAGCTTTTTTGTCTGCAATCGGTGGGATCGATCCCACTGATTCTAATCTTCTCACCTTCGACTTAGAAAATTCCACCCCCGACTTCCACATCAGATCGGTCTTGTTATTCAAGTCAGGATCAACGGTCTTAACATCCATAGGGCCATTGTGGATGAAGGTGCCTCTACCTGTGTCATGTCATCCGCCTGCTGGAAGGCCATTGGCTCTCCGGCTCTTTCATCATTTCCTAATGCCCTAGAGGCATTCGATGGTCAGGAATCAAAACCCTTGGGTTTTCTCGAGAGTTTAGCGATTACCTTACAGGGGAAGACAGTCAACGTAGAAGTAGAATTAGTTGACGCCAAGCTTAACTACAATATACTTCTCGGCCATAGTTGGACTCACGCCATGTTATGCATGCCATCCACCCTCTTTCGACTTCTTAAGTTCCCTCACGAGGGAAAAATCGTTACGGTGGATCATTTGTCTTTCTTCACCTCCACCTCTGAGAAAAACGTTCCTTACGTGGATTAGATTCCAAATCCCCCTGACAGTGTAGGACCCAATCTCTTTAAGGACCCTGTCCTCATGGGTATCTTTCCCGCACCATCACCACACACCGCTCAAGTTAATATGATCTCTAGGTCTGACGATCCATGGCTCACCACTTCGCCTGAGCAGGTGTCTGATTTTGGAGAATCGATGCCCTTAACTCCAGTAGAGATTAACTACTATGAAATCGTCGCTGCATCTGATCCTCCCCCTCCTCAGCATGCTCCTTCGAGCATGGATTTAGATGTCTACTTTCAATCCCCCTGGCTTGGAGAGACCGACTCGCCTGATCCTCTTAAAGAGAATTTCCTTCTGACGAAGCCATTGTTGAAACCATGTCTCTTGAGGAGCTGCCTTGGAGCGATGGACATCACCATTCCTCCTTCATGCCTAGCCTGGGGGCAATGTCAGATTTTCTAGAGCATTTTGCATCTCAGGTTCCTACTCCACCTCTCCAGATGCCTATATTGACTCATGAGGTCCTTTCAGAGGGAAACCTGAGCAAAATTACTCAAACCATTCCGATCGACATCTCCGTTAAACTGGGGATAGTCGAGAACATACACGTTGGAGTAACTTGTTCTCCTGATGAGATACGAGTTTATACTGATCTTTTTTGAGAATTCAGAGACGTGTTCGTTTGGTCCTATGAGGAAATGCCCGGGATTGATCCCAGCATAGTAGTGCACGAGATTCCTACCTATCCTGATGCGAAACCCGTGCGCCAATGCCTACGCCCGGTGCATCCTCGCAAAGCCGCTGCCACTAAAGCAGAAGTTGAAAAACTTCTGAACGCGGGCTTCATTTACCCAATTCCCCTCACAGAATGGGTTTCAAATATTGTCCCTGTAGATAAGAAACAAGGTACTATAAGAGTCTGTGTTGATTACTGTGATATTAATCACTTTTGTTCGAAGGAAAACTATCCTACTCCCTTCATAGATCAAATCATTGACGAATGTGCTGGGAGTGAGATCTATTCCCTGATGGACAGATTTTCCGGGTATAATCAGATAAATATTCTACCTGCTGATCAACACAAGACCACATTCATTTGTCCCTGCGGTACTTTCGCTTATAAAAATCTCCCGTTTGGCTTGAAGAACGCTGGAGCTACTTTCCAACGTGCTATGTCTTATGCGTTCCATGACATATGCCATATCGTTCAGCCTTATATGGAAGATTTGCTAGTTCACTCAGCTCGGCGAGAGGACCACCCAGAACACCTCCGCCAGATTTTCCTTCGCTGTCGATGCTATAATATCTGGCTTAATCCTCATAAATGCGTCTTTTGCATGGATTCTAGCCATCTTTTTGGGTTCATAGTCTCCAAGGATGGGATTCGCCTCGATCCCCTAAAGGTCGAGGCCATTGTCAATCTCCCATCTCCCTCTTTGTTATATCAATTGCAGAGTCTGCAAGGAAAAGCTAACTTCCTACGGCGCTTTATACCGAACTACGCGGAAGTGGCCAAAGGATTCACGCGTCTTTTAAAGCAGAACGTTCCCTTTCATTGGGACGACATTGCTCAACAATCCTTTGAGAAGCTGAAGACGTTACTTGTTAATGCTCCATTGCTTCGGCCTCTAAACTATCACCGTGATTTTACTCTATACTTGGCCGCCGCCTTTAGCACCATAGCTATGGTTCTGGTGCAGGATGAAGATAATGGAAATGAACACGTTGTTTACTATCTATCACAGAATCTTCTCAACACGGAAACGCGTTACGCTCACGTTGAGAAGATAGCTTTAGCAGCTATACAAGCTATGCAATGTTTCCGCCACTACATCCTGCTACGTACCGTTACCATGGTTTCGGATTGCAATTCCATGACATATATTCTTTCTCGACAATTACTGGGGGGGAAATAATCCAAATGGATCGTTATCCTTCAGGAGTTCGACCTAGAGTTTACTACTGCTAAGTAGACCAAATCACTGGTTTTCACGGATCTTATTTACTCCCTCCCGACAGACTCCCCCCATCTCATTCAAAAGAACATATTCCATATGAAACCATCTTCCTTATCAGCACCCGTGACCCATGGTATGGTGATATTATTGTGTATCTTCATACGTCAACCTTCCGCTTTGAGTTGACCAAAGATGCCCGACGTCGGATTCGGCATTAGTCTCAACCCTACAGCATTGTAGGAGATACATTATACCGGGTTGGAGTAGATTCGGTGCTCTGTCGGTGTTTTAATCTAGAAGAGGCCGAAAGAGTCTTAAATGACTGTCACAGTGGCGCCTGTGGTGGTCACATGTTTGGATATGCGACCGCCCAGAAGATTTTGCGTGCGGGTTACTTCTGGCCATCAATCTTCAAAGACTGTATTGTTGCAGTCCGCAAATGTCACGCGTGCCAGGTTTTTCAGCGCAAGATGCACACGCCACCCCTCCCTCTGCATCCTGTCATTACCATCAGCCATTTCACAAAATGGGGCATAGATTTCATGAAGTGTAACCCTCATTCGTCCGGGGGGCATGCATATATAATCGTCGTTGTCGACTACTTTACTAAGTGGGCCGAAGCGATGCCTACACTAGCCACCGATGGTAAGACAACTGCCCAATTTATCTTTAACCATATTATTGCACGTTTTGGGGTCCCTCAGGCCATTGTTACCGATCATGGTACTCACTTTCGAGATTACATGATGGCCGAGCTGACATCAAGATTGGGCTTACGACACGATAGCTCAATGCCATATTACCCCCAGGAAAATGGCCAGGTTGAGGCTGTGAACAAGGTTTTGGTCACAATGCTTCAATGAAAAGTTGGAATTCATAATTCCAATTGGCACCTCCAATTTTTCTCAGCTCTATGGGCATACCGGATATCAGCAAGGAGTGTGACCGGATTCACACCATTCTAATTGGTGTATGGTCTGGAAGCAACTCTTTCGGTTGAGTGCGAAATTCCTTCCTTAAAGTTGGCTGTGGAACTTTTGCCCGATACTTCTCCTGAAGAAGAGCATCTCTTGTATTTGGAACAGTTGGATGAAACCCGGTGCTTGGTTTCCTTGGTCATTGAGGCACAGAAAAAGCGGGTGAAAGCGCACTTTGATCAATCAGTCTCTCCACGTTCCTTTGTCGAAGGGGACCTTGTCCTCCTATACGACCAAGCGCACGATAAAATCGGGGCAGGTAAGTTCCAACCCATGTGGCATGGGCCCTACATAGTAAAAAGAGTATTGAAAAATGGGGCTTATGAGCTCATTGATTATGAAGGAGTTCCGTTGGCGCAGCCTAGAAATGGGCTGTACCTTAAGAAATACTATGCTTGAATTTATTTTTAGTGTGGTGTGTGTACATAGGTGTGTATATTAATTTGTGTGCATGTGTGGTGTGGTGTGCGATGTAAGCATATTTCTGCTGATTGGGTCTTCCTGATTGTGTAGATGTCCATTACTCCGTTTATGGGTTTCGCGGATGGTGCCTCCCGCAGTACCAGGAATCTGTCTTCGGCAGCCTGGGTAATCTATGATCCTGCTAGTGAATTGGTTAACCTGCAAGGTGTGTGTCTGGGTCCTACTAAAAATAATATCTCGGAATATAGTGTCGTATTGGAATTATTAACCGAGGTTGTAAACCTCGGCATTCGTGAATTATTAGTGTATCTAGACTCACAACTTGTAGTATTACAACTTAACGAGCATTATTCAGTAAGAAATCCATCCATTTTATGTCTGTATTTGCGTATTCATCTGCTGGAGAGAAATTTTGACTATATTACATATCAACACATACCCAGACATATGAATACATTAACAGATGTAGTAGCTAATTTGGTTTTAGATAGACATTTGCGAAATTTATAAACAAAATCATCATCACATGTAAGAAGATCCATCCAAAAATAGGTATGTATATATATGTGTGTTGAAATGTTTACATAGTGTGCATCACATAAAATCAAAATGTACATGTTCATCTTAATACATCCGGAGAGGACATGTCTCTCAAAAAATATGCATGAAAGAAGCCCTAGGTGTCTAATCCACATGGTGCTCGTGGTAACATGCTACCGCGCGCACTAAGCGTCTCAAAAGACGGTGGAGGTGACTAGGCACTCCCACCATATGTCTATGATACACCATCGAGACATCTGCCAGCCGGGTGTAGTCTGGAATCCCCCGGGCAATCCCCTCAAGGTTTTGGATCAACTCTCCCCCCTCGGCACCCTCCGCCTGAGGGTCAGCTACGGGCTGAGTTCTCTGTGCAATGGGAGACATACCGGCAGGTCTTTCTAGGCCGACATCTGCATACATATAAAATTGGTGTCAAAACGAACATGTATTACCAACCAAAAAAAAAAAAAATCATAAAACATAAAAATAAAAAAGAGAGGCCATACCCAATTCCTCGTCCCAGTCATCCCCCTCCGGAAGTGGGAGATCTGGGTCTCTAGTGAAATTGGTCTCAGCATAGGGCCAATCCTCGACCACGATCAACTGACACCGTAACCATCCAAAAAACTCCGACCTCCAAGACATCTGTTGGCCTCCTCCTGACTTGGGCATAAGTGCTGCCCAGCGAGCCATCCTCAGCTCTCGTGGTACCGGCTCAGCAAAAATGGCCCCTTGGCCTTGGAAGATAAGTAGTCGTTTCAGGATGAATGATACCAAAATGGCACCATAGCCAAACTACTTCAGTTTGACTTGCTTACACTTTGTGAGCTGCCTCTTGATATTTTTTGTCACTGCAGTAGCCCAATCAAACAGTGTTGGACTCATACACTCAGTGGCTAGCAGGAGTTGGGCCTTGGTTTCCTTGTGTGGAGCTTGCGATCCCGCAGCTCATGTGATGGTGTGTAGCAATACTCTCAGTGCTAGATCCTGGACAGTGTGGATGTCCACCTTCCTGCTTCCTGATCTGGTTCGGGCCCCTAGGCACACCCTCGCCATTACCTGCTCCATCTTTTCCCCAGATGGTCTGCTGCCTGTCAGGATGGGCATCGGACCTCTGCGTGACAGTCCGGTTATGAAATATACGTCAGAAACCTCAAGCTTCAGCACTTGGTCCCAAAGTTTAAATACTTCTTCATTTTCGTCCCATATGCTGACCAAATACTGTAGCAGCTCTGGCTGAGCTCGTAAACAGGGCGTGAGGAAGAATTTTTTAAGACCACAGTTCTTGAGTGCAGTCATACAGGCCTCATTCTCCATAGCCATTTCATCTTCCTCTCCATGTTCCCTTTCCTTCCATTCGATAACCATTTTTGCCTTTATATCTGCATCAACACAATAAAAAATACATTGTTAGATCTCTGGTACATTTGAAAATCCACATAGATAGCTCACATTTTCAAAATTTTGAGCGGAAAATTGTGTTGCGCCATTAGCGCGACCTCTTTGTGAGGAAATTTCCATTGGTGCGGGTCCATGCCCGATACTCGTGCCAATGGAGCGAGCCCTAAAAATTCAAAATGGTTCGCCCAGAAGTCTAATACATAATAAAAACATAAAAAAAAATGGTTTGGAATGGAGCTTAAGGAAACACCTCTTACCTGGAACAAATGAGGATCCAGATGGTAGCCCGGATTAGTCGCAATCACTGTCGGAAGATCGCACACAAAATGGAACACTGTTGCTCTCCATTGAGGTAAAAAGTAAAAGTAATTTTGTTTTTACCATTTGAGACTTATTTATAACTTTTGAAATCTAATTAGGTTTTAAAAGTCGTTTTTTATTAATATTTTGATATATTTTGTCGAAAATGGATTTTAAACTTGCCTTTATGTGCAACAATAGGTTTTCACACAACTTAAACAGTGACACGAGTTGTATTTTATACTTTTTCGGACTCGGTAAATACACGAAAAAGTCATTTTGGAGTCATCTTTCAGCTCTTTTCTGACTCTCTAAACATGAAAAGATTTCCGAGGCCCTTGTCGTTTCGATCTTGTTAAAGTGGCCATGAAACGACATCTACCCAGTATACGTTTACCCCTTTTTCGGGCTGGGATAGATTATTTACGAAAAAGGAATACCCTAGCCTATCTCGACTAGGAGGTTTTCTCAGACAAAGTTTTCTACCTTTTCAGATCTAAGGAACAATTTACGAAAAGGGGACCTTCGGAGTTTACTTTTCCGCTATCTTTTCAAACTCTCTAAACATGAAAAGACGCCGAGTTCTTCCTTTGTCAGACTCGTTAAACCCTGATGACATTGGATTTAGTCGAAATGACGATATTCGAGTTCCTCCTTCCTAGGGCTCGTTAAATGTACTAGGATGGGCTTATACAGCAAGCATATGGTATCCTCTTCAAGATTGTGTAAAAATAAAGAGGTACTCGCCAGAAATGGTGGGGAAAATGGAACCAGCATCATTTTCGTGTCGACAGTATGTCGCTCTTGAACATGGCACTTGTCTGCATTCGTGTCGGGTTGGGAATATCTCATCTCGTTTTCTCAATTGCCTCTGTGGGTTTGGGTGATGTCTTTTGACCTCTCATCTGCTCTTTGCCTCATCGCCATGACCTTTGATCTTTTGATGTCAAATACTGCCAAATCCACTGTCGTGCCATTTATATGTTCAAGAGAAGTTGACCTCTACAAATTTCAACCTTCCTCTGATTCTCGTCTGATCTTGATTCACAAAAACATTATTGTTCCTCTGTCTCGCGTCGATGATGTGGGAAACACTATGGCCCACCCTCGGTCAAGGTCACTTCCTATCGACTTCAGCTCACTATCCAGGAAGCTGATCTAGAGACTCCTTTCTGGTACCTTAGAGCCTGCATGCCTCAATGGCAGTTTTTTCACATTCGACGCGAGGTTTTCATCATTGGCCTCCGATCGAGTGATTCTACGGGTGTTTGACGTCAGCTCATTAATTCACATGCCGTAGATTGTACCTATAGTACCTTGAGGGCCATTGTCATCATTGGTGGTACCTATCGCATCTGTTAACAGCTTTCATCACTGGCTGGTAATCAGACGATGTTCTTGCATGTTCGACTTCAGCTCACTTATTCACATGCTTGAACTTGTACTTTGTTCGGGTCGAGATGGAGCACAAGACCCTGGATTTTTCCTGTTATAATCCAGGCTACGATTTTGTGGATTATTATGATTAGTTACATGACTCACTGATTGGATGGCTGTGACCATACCTGAGTCTATTTACCGATCCTCACTAGATGGCTGCGTCCATGCCTTGGATCTAGATTCTTGTATACTCTCTTATGGATGGCTGCGCTCATACCACATATATATCATGTATTTGAGATATCAGTTTTATTTCTCTACGCAGGTTTTCCAACGGTGGTGTTTTCAGTTGGACACATTCTCGTAAAGCATTTCACCCCTCCCTCTCTTTCGGGCCTCATGCTTTAGGGGGCATCTGTTACACAACAATTTGTCACTGTCCCTGCAATTCCCCATCCCGCACAATTGGAGGGCTCATTCCGTGACCTGTGAGCAGTGACATGACTTGAAATCACTTTCATGACATCCCTCTGAACATGAGCTTTCATTGCCCTGAAGACAACTCCTTGTGAAAAACCCTAAAAACACCGCTTTTTGCATTGGCGCGGGAAGCCAGTTCAGTACCCGCGCCAATGGGGGAAATCCTTCAAAGAGGGCACGCCAATTGGTGCTCTGTATTAGAGTCGCACTCACGCCAGCCATTTTAAGGAGTGTTTTTTAAAAATAAATGGCGGAAGTTTCGTCCTAACCAATTCATAAACTGGTATCTAATTTGAGTTGGGAGGTTTGGGTCCGGATCTCCATGTAGAGGAAGTGGTTTGCCACCTCTCATGGAAGCTTCCTTGAGGATAGGGCCAATCCCATGATTATAGGGATCCCAACTCCCCTTCCTCCATCTATAAAATCTTGCTCATTCCCTTTGCAAGCTAGTCTCCAAGTTCCCAAGAGCCATTAGAGCCTTATGCTGCAAGAGCCTTGATTCATTCCCTTAGGGCCAAATCCAAGCAAGGAGATTATTTTCGAGACATCCGAAGAGAGAGGTTTGTCCCATCCCCGATATGCTTTTTCGAGACGTGTTCCGTTGGCGACCTTCCAAAGGAGAATTCAGCGTCAGAGCCAGGTTGTATCCTCCTTTGATTGATCAATGATAAGCAACTATTGGTTATGGTTCCACTCTTGTTATTGATTATGATGATGAGTTATGTACTCTCTGACTGACATATAGTTGCATATACTAGATTTTACGCTTTCGTTTTTTTTGTTTCTTGCGTGTGCAGGTGTCTGATCATGGAGATCGTGACGATTGTGATCTGCCGGAGCTAAGGATCAGGAGCGCTACTTTCTCTACAAGCGACAGCGTTGGATTCCAGGTAAATATTCATCGCTAGTTGGTTTATTTGCAATTAGGAACCTGCACTATAGCATGTGACGATTGTTGCTAGACCCGATCTAGGCTAGTAGGGATCACCTCTGTCCACAGAGGGGATTTACCTCCACAACAATGTGCTTCTCACCTTTTACTGATATTTGACAGTGATGTGCCCTTTGTGGAAAAGGTTAGAAAATTATACCATGTTATGTCTTCCCTTGGCCACTTCTAATTTCTGCAGGTGCCTATAACAGATTTTCCTTTGATCCTTTTGTCACTTGTTTGGATTTTTACAACCTTTAGTCACCCAATAGGGATTTCATGGTTTAGCATGGTTTTCCATTTTGACACTTTACCTCATGCTTTCCTTATCTTGACCATTTTGAAGACCTTTGACTGTACTTGAAATCTTAGGCTCCCTCACACTGATAATCTTTACAATTTCTCCCTTTGGTGAAGTGAAGCAATATTTCCTTGACAAACCCTAAAGGCCACCTTGAATAGCCTTTTAGGGCTTTCTACTGTCATGATGGAGGTCCATCTGTAATATCCAAAAATGGGACTTCTCAACAATGCATGCATAAAAAATGCATTTTCAGAAACATATGCTTCAGAAAACGAAATGAAAACTTGGATCCCTTAGATATAAAAATATACTATCTAAATCCAAGAGGAGATCAGAAACAAATCAAACTATATGAGGTAAATAGACCTCCCACACCTAGTATGGCTTAAAATTTCCAAAACCCCAAAACTAATGTAGCATGAAATTAATGCATCAAGAGATAGCGCAGTCTATTGAGATTTTATGCACAGAAATAGTTGATACAAATAGATCTGATATTATATTAAACAATATGACACAAGAACTGAGATCTAGTCTCCTTTATACAAAATCTAGAGAAACCGGGTAGGGTTTCTAGGAATACCCCCAAATGCAAATGGTGATCTTCAGCACTAAGACTGAATAATCACTGAAAACTAAAGCACAGGATTATATAAGGCTGAAATAATATATATCTGATGTATATATGATCAAAGGTCTTCCCCCGTGGAGGATCAACCCTCCAATCATAGGAAAACTCCCAAAAAGATCCACAAGATCCACTGTTGAACTGCCATCCAAAAATAACACAATTATAGACTGGAATAACACTGTAGGTGATGGAAATATGTTGGCCTACTGCCAAATATCTGAAATCAGCCCAAGAACCCTCCAAACTGATATCCCAATATAAGTAATCCATCCTCATGTGCAAAACCAACTCAGAAAGTGGGTTTCTCAACCCTCCACTGCAACACCCTGCAAATCAACACAAACTCATGCAGAAAATACAATGAAACTGAAGACTAAAGCTTGGCACTAATTCTAGATGTGTGGAATTATAGATCAGGTCTGTCCCAAGAGCTAATCAAAGCGAATAGAAGGAATTCCTAAACAGGAATACCTTATTGCTAAACAGCACCAGCAATCTTAGCTAAACAACTGAAGAGAGCAAAGTCTAAGTGGACACATCAAAATATGATTCATAATCTAACCTCAAATGGCTGCCATACTCTTCCTAATAAAATAAGTGAGCTTTCTCACCTTGGGTCCCACTCATTAGGGTTTCCACCATCACATAATCAATCTCCCTCCAAAATTGCATTGTACCTTCATCAAGGCCACTCCTCCATGACATTTTATTTGGTCAAGGTTGACCTCTTCAACTTGCTTCAGCCGTTTTCACACCTAAGGGTCTTCAATCCATCTCACATATAGTTTTCTAGACTGATCCTCATTCATATTGAGCTATTTTTATTTATAATCCACTCCTCCTACATTTACATTGTTGACTTGGTCAAACTTGACTTTGTCCACAAGAAAATGTCCCTTTTCACACATGAGGGTGTGAAATCCAACCATGATAATGATCCCCTTTCACATCATAAGGGATTTTATTCCTCTTTCTAAAATTTATGGGCCTCCTTACCCATTTATTCATCTCCTAAATGAAATAAGAAAAAATCAGTATTCGAATTAGCTGCATACTAATTTTGGAATATTACAGTCCTCCCCTCCCAAATGTTGCTTGTCCTTAAGAAAATGCAAGGACAGAATTGAGAAGTCTCCCATCCTCTTTCTGTAGCATCCACATATGATAAAATCCTCCCAGGAAAGAGATGTTGTCTCATCAATAAATCTCCGTATTGCCCCTCCCAAGCATGCAAGCTAGCTGAATAGCTATCATCATGAGCTGGTAGAGTACTCAAGGAGGCAATAAGGTGCTGCCTAGAGGTCCTTTTGAGGCATGGGATCAAAAATTTATGGGGAATAATCTTTCCCATGTGGATCCTCCATCCCCAAGCAAACATCCATACAAAGTGAGTCACCTCCCAGCATGGCAACTCCTGAAAATTCTTCTCCACCTTTGGCTCCTGCAAAGTAGGTGGGTTGAAAATCTGAACATGGTAGGAAAATTAGCCTACCCCACACTATCCTCCTCTCCACTTATGATAAGTGTAGATTTTTTTCTTATCTTTAGCTACAATAAAGTTTCCCTTAAGTGGCAAGAAAGATACTAGACCTCCAAATATCTCCTCTTCAACGTTGTGAATCAAGCTAGCCCTAATCATCCCATATGTGATGGATAGGAAATCAACACCATATGGTATCCCACCAATTTCATGGCCCATATCATAAAGAAACAAGTGTTTTTATATGGTGTCCATATTACCTCCCATGCTCCCTTTAGAACATGTAATGCAAAAAGTGTGGGAATCCTCTTCCCCAAAGGACACACCCAACCAATGTGTCTCTCCCCCGACCATGCTCCCAATAAAAATAAGAACAATGTCAGCAAATGGAATCATGATTAGCATCAAAATGAGGGAAATACTAAAGGTTTCATGTGGTGCTGGAAGGTACCAACAGTTTCCCAAGTGGTCACAGCGCAGTATTCCCCACTACAGCTTCAGAAAATAACATGGCAATTTGATTCTTGACAAATGACTAGTTGTGTAAGTCGTCACATCTACTAGGAAATAGTAAATGGATGAGTGTATCAGCTGAGCATACAAGAAGTAACCCAAAATTTTCCCAAGGTCATACAAAATATGGTTGTCTGCATCATAATAGTAGGCCAAAATTTGTCCATGGAGCTCAATAATAAACTTTCCCTCTTGTGGAGCAATGCACTAAATAGAAATGGTGAGAGTATGCAAATACTATGTTAGACAATCAATAAATGCAAAAAAAATATTCTTACCATGTACTGGAAGTAATAAGATGTATGGATCCAAGAATAAGTCCTCCATAGTGGTATGACATACTCCCATGAAGAGGGATGAATCATATGCTGCATGAAGACCACCCTTCTTATGCTTGGAAATCCATGTTAAGAAGATCATATCTCTGTAATAGATGTTTCCATCCACTACTCCATCTCTCTCACCTCCTCCTTTTCCACCAAGTGCATCCAATGTGAAGTGATCCAGGGGATACTCCATCAATAAACCCCAGCTCCAAAGTGACAACGTTTTTGGCCTATGCAAATAGGCTCTTTCCAACTCATAGCTCCATTCTTTGACATGTTCATTGTCAAAGACACCTCCCACAATGCTGCTACATATAGGAAGTTCCTTCCAAGGTGGAATTACCCCCTGATTATCCAAGGCTAAGGAGTAGCCCCTTTGCACCATGATAGTTCCATCTCCTACTCCTGCAACATCATGCAAAGCAAGGGAGAAAATCTGCCCCTGCTCTCCCAAGAACAACCAAAGAAAGAATAGATTTTGCTGCCTCCTCATACCTCCATCATACAGATCATTTGATGAAAACATAATGAGTGATATGAATAATTTCATATCAACACAATGCATCCATACTCCTTTTTGCCCTATGATGCAATTATCCTACCAAACTTTCTCCACCCACATACCCTTTGAAAGAGGATATGTCACATGATGGCCTTGTTGCCTCCTGCTGCCCGGTGTCATAAATTTGCAAGTATATCTACAGCCTCTTGCTCACCATCCATACCCATTCATCCAAATGTGGGTGCCACCCATCATGCTCTATCTTGGTACCCTTCCAATGAAGACTACCATCCTCCCAAAACATATTTTTCTCATTGCATTTCATGGGATGTTGAAATGCAACTCCTTAGAGATCCTGTTAGAAAATTAAATATTATGGAGCAATGCAACACATAAAATATGCGAAAAAATACAAGCACACAAAACACATAAAACCAGAGAGACATAGATATATGTGGTTCACCCATTTTGGGCTACGTCCACCCCGAAACAGCCAGTCCTTCCTTTCTATTATCCAGCAAAAATGAAGAGTCAAAACCTACAGCAGATCCGCTGTAATATCCTCTGTTCTGTCTCACAGTCTCCCTCTTTGTTTCTCGCTCTGAGAATACACACATCATACACAGCCGCAATATAATACCCTCATATATACAATGGGGTTGCCTTCTAGGGCAAAAAACCCTAATCTAAACATAACTTCTACCGTCAAATCATTTGCCTAATGAACGGCCCAGATTGACTAGAAATTACTATACTTTTACAAGGCAATTTTACATATGTTTTTAGCTTCGGGGGCGATGCCCCCAAAAACCCCCGCCAGGGGGGGGGGCTCCGAAAAGCGCTGCTGCCCCCCCCCCTGGACCCCCCACGGTAGCGATTAATTACGGGCGAATTTTCCGCTCCTTTGAAGGTATAGGGGTCCAATGCTGTGATACAAAGTAAACAAGATAATCAGGCTCCACACCCAACAATCTCCCACTTGGAGACTGATTGTAGCAAATCCATTGCTACTTCATTTGCTAGACAATGACTCCTCTTTGGACCTGGCTGTTCCTCATCTTCATTTTCATCCTTGAAGACCAATTGAAACTGAGCACATTCTCAGTTTCTCCCTGGTTACAACTTTTGTTAGCATATCTGCAGGATTCTGGCTAGTGTGTATCTTTTCCAGCTTCAACTCTCCATCTTCTAATACTGACCGTATGAAATGGTACTTGAGATGTATGTGTTTAGTCCTAGAATGAAATGTTGAGTTCTTTGCAAGATGAATAGCACTTTGGCTATCACTGTATAGTGTGCCCATATCATGATTCTTACCCAATTCACCCATAAACCTTTGTAATCAAATCATTTTTTTACTAGCCTTTGTAGCAACAACATACTCTGCTTCTGTTGTTGAAAGTGCAACAACACTTTGGATTTTTGAAACCCAACTGACAACTATTCCACCTACAGTAAATACATATCCTGTAGTACTCCTCCTGTTATCTCTTTCACCTGCCATATCTGCATCAACATATCCCTGTAGAGAAATGTTTGAACCACCAAAGCATAATGCTTGATTTGTGGTACCTCTCAAATATCTGAGAATCCATTTTACTTCCATCCAATGTTCTTTTCCTGGATTATTCATGTACCTGCTTACAAATCCCACTGCATGTGCAATATCAGGCCTTGTGCAGACCATTGCATACATTAAGCTTCCAACTGCTGATGCATATGGAACTTTAGACATATAATCCATGTCTTCTTGGGTCTTTGGGCACATCTCCTTACTAAGTTTGAAATGGCTAGCAAAAGGTGTGCTAACTGGTTTTGCATGCTACATATTAAATCTTTTCAACACCTTTTCTATGTACTCATTCTGAGACAGTGTTAATTTGCAATTTTTTTCTGTCTCTAGTTATCCTCATACCAAGGATTTGTTTTGAAACTCCCAAATCCTTCATTGCAAAGGAATTTGCCAATTTTCTTTTGAGCACATTTATTTCCTGCATGTTAGATCCTGCAACAAGAATGTCATCTACATACAATAAAAATATAATATAGCTGCCATCATTTTGACTTTTTAGATAAACACAATGATCAGAGTGACATCTAGTATAACCTTGTTCATACATGAACTTGTCAAATTTTAGATACCACTGCCTTGAAGCCTGTTTTAAACCATACAAGCTCTTCTTTAACCTACACACCAGTATTTCTTTCCATTTTACCTCATATCCTTCTGGTTGTTGCATGTATATCTCTTCCTCCAAATCTCCATGGAGAAATGTTGTCTTTACATCTAACTGTTCAAGATGTAAATCTTCCACCGCTACAAGACTTAAGATAGTTCTGATTGAATTCATCTTAACAACAGGAGAAAATATTTCATCAAAATCAATACCTTTCTTCTGTGCAAACCCCTTCACCACAAGTCTAGCTTTGTACCTCTGTTTTCCTCCATCTTCTTCCTTCAGCCTGTAAACCCATTTATTCTGCAATGAAGTTTTACCTGCAGGCAACCTGACTAAGTCCCAAGTATGGTTATGCATTAAGGAGTCCATCTCTTCTTCCATGGCTAGCTCCCATTTCTTCCTGCTTTCAACCTGCATTGCTTCTTTATAACATTCAGGTTCATGATAATCAGTCAACAATAAATAATATAATGAAGGAGAGTATCGTTCAGGGGGTCTACCTATCCTAGTAGATCTTATAACACCACTTTCAGGTGTTTGAGGTGCCTGTTGCTGTTGTGGTGGTTGCTGATGCTGTGACTGTTGACTATTATTATTTTCAGGCACCTTTACTTTTTCAGTTATCTCATCAAGAATCGTGTATTCCTTGCTTTCTTTTTTCTGTTTCTTTTCCTGCAGCTGATTCTTATACAAGACATTTTCATTGAATATTACATCTCTGCTCCTAATGATTTTGTGATTTTCATAATCATATAAGCGATAAACAAAATCATTAGCACCATATCCAATAAAGTTACATTTCTTTGATTTTTCCTCAAGCTTTGTTCTGTTTTCTTTATTAATATGGACAAAGGCCTCACAACCAAAAGGCTTTAAAAAAGAGTAGTTTACCTTTTTACCTGTCCATGCTTCCTCTGGAATACCACCATCCAAGGAACTGGAAGGCCCTCTGTTTATTAGATAAACAACAATATCTACAACATCTGCCCAAAATTGTAAAGGCAATCCCGCATGCAATCTCATGCACCTTGCACGCTCCATGATTGTTCTGTTCATCCTTTCTGACACACCATTTTCTTGTGGTGTTCTTGGAACTGTCTTCTCTCTACGAATTCCATGCTCTGAACAGTACCTATCAAACTCTTTGCTGCAATACTCACCTCCATTGTCCGATCTGAGACACTTCAACTTCTTTCCTGTCTCAATCTCAACCAAAGCTTTCCATTTCTTGAAAGTATCAAATACATCAGATTTATTATGAATACAATAAATCCATGTTTTTCTAGTTGCATCATCAATAAAAGTAACATAATAACGAGAGCCACCGAGAGATGATACCTGAGCAGGTCCCCATACATCTGTATGCACAAGCTCCAATTTTTTTCTCTTCTTTTCTTTCCCAACTCTGAGAAATCTGACTCTCTTTTGTTTTCCATAAATTCAATTCTCACATAAATCCAAATCAACATTCTTCAAACCTGGCAACAAATTTCTTGAGTGAAGAATCTTCATTCCCTTCTCACTCATGTGTCCGAGCCTATGATGCCATAATGCTGCATCTGTTCCTTTGGAAGTTAAAGCATTAACAGAGTTAGAAATACCATTGCATAAATACAATGTACCAACCTTTTCGCCTTTTGCTATTACCAGGGCTCCTTTGGTGACCTTCCAAGTTTTATCTGTGAAAGTTGTCACACGACCTTCACCACCTAATTTCCCTGTTGAAATCATATTTTTCTTCAGATCTGGAACATGCCTTACCTCCTTTAATAGCCATTGGTTTCCATTCTGATGTTTTACAAGAACTTTACCCATTCCAACAATTTTACAGGGTTTATCATCACCCAAACGAACTTGTCCAAAATCTCCTTGAACATAGTAATGAAAATATTTCTTATCAGGTGTGGCATGGAATGAAGCCCCTGAATCTACAACCCAAGAATCAGTAACATTTTCGAAAGAAAGAATCAAAGCATCTTGTAACACATCACCTGTCACATTTGCTTCATGATTGTTTTCTTGCTGTGTGTCTCCTTCTTTTCCCTTTCGAGATCTACAGTCTTTCTTTAGGTGTCCTTTCTTTCTGCAATTCCAGCACACTATCCCTGATCTGGACTTGGATCTGCCTTTCCTTGATTTACTGCGATATCCCGAGCTCTTTCCTCTTTCCATTCTTCTTCCCCTAGACTCTGCACTCAAAGCATTACCTGATGTCTCACCAGAGCTTTTCCGTCGCATTTCCTCGCTAAGGATATCACCAACAACATCATCAAACTTTAAAGTACTAGATCCAGAGACAGAGTTACTAATGGCCATTACTAAACCATTCCAACTCTCTGGCAATGAGCACAAGAATAACAGAGCTCTAACTTCATCATCAAAGTTTACCCCTACAGAACTTAACTGACTGGTAACTGCATTAAATTCATTTAAATGGTCTGCAACAGATCCACCTTCCAACATCTTCATATTATATAGTCGTTTCATAAGAAATACCTTGTTTGAGGCCTAGAGTTTTTCATATAGTTTCGCCAACGTCTGCATCAAACCCTCTGTTGTTGTTTCCTTCGAAATATTGAAGGCGACTGACGCCGCAAGACACAACCGTACTGTTCCAAGTGCCTTTCTATCAAGAATGTTACATTCCGCGTCTGTCATGGCCACTGGCTTCTTTGTTTTTCCGCTCAATGGTAGGTATAGATATTTCTGATACAGATAATATTCCATCTGCATCTTCCACAGTGGGAAGTTTTTTCCGTTAAATTTCTTGACCCTAAACTTACCATAATCCGCCATTTCTCCTACTCGAACCAGGAACCCTTCTTTCTTGCGAGTTTATCAGCCAAATATACGTTCGGCTCTGATACCAGTTGTTACAAAATTAAATATTATGGAGCAATGCAACACATAAAATATGTGAAAAAATACAAGCACACAAAACACATAAAACCAGAGAGACACAAATATACATGGTTCACCCAGTTTGGGCTACGTCCACCCTGAAACAGCCAGTCCTTCCTTTCTATTATCCAGCAAAAATGAAGAGACAAAACCTATAGCAGATCCGCTGTAATATCCTCTGTTGTCTCTCACAGTCTCCCTCTTTGTTTCTCGCTCCGATAATACACACATCATACACAGCCGCAATAAAATACCCTCATATATACAAGGGGGTTGCCTTCTAGGGAAAAAAACCCTAATCTAAACATACCTTCTACCGTCAGATCATTTGCCTAATGAACGGCCCAGATTGACTAGAAATTACTATACTTTTACAAGGAAAATTTACATTTGTTTTTAGCTTCGGGGGCGCTGCCCCCGAAAACCCCCGCCAGGGGGGGGCTCTGAAAAGCGCTGCCGCCCCCCCTGGACCCCCCACGGCAGTGATTAATTACGGGCGGCGTTGCCGCCACTTTGAAGGTATAGGGATCCAATGCTGTGATACAAAGTAAACAAGATAATCAGGCTCCACACCCAACAGATCCCCTAGAAAAGATCTCACACCATGACCATCTTGAATCCATAAGGATCCAAGTGAGCTAAAGGAAAAACCTCCTCGCTGTTGCTTATTGACAACGTTGTTAATCTCCTCCATGGTGTTTTGGCTATCTCATGTCCCAACTCAAGGATGAACATATGGTTTTGCATAAGTTTGTTTGGGACAAAGTTCATCCTTTCCTCCAAGAATTCACATCCCAACCCCAAGTGTGGAGTGCAGCTCACTAGTGACTCATTAGGATGATGTTTCATCCCTTCCTTGATCAAGTCAATGTTGCACCGCGCAGTCCCATCTTGCTGCTCCAAATCAGTAATATGTTTTGACCCTTGGTCATGCAAAGGTAGATTTCCATAACATTCTAAAAGATTTGCTGTAATAATAGAAAGTGGAAATTTAATCATACCTTGATGGAACTTGGGAACACCTTGCATGGTTGTAAGACTTTCTTCCTCCAATGTGTTGGCTCCTCCAACTGATAATGTTGAGGGCTACTCCTCCATGTTTGTGACAATGCTGATACAAGTCTCCTCCAATGGTGGTGAGGGCTTCCTCTCCTCTGATTTCTCTTTGCAAAATTTTCTGATCAACCTTTGAGTAAACTCAGCAAAAGTAGTCACTCTTGCATGACTCAAATGGCTGAACCACCAAATATTTTCTTCACCCTCAAGGTGCAGCGCTACAATCTCTATAGCCTCTCTTTCTACCATTGGATGTAGTAGGAAGAATGCATCAAGTTTTCTTGCCCAAGCCCTTGCTATAGATGACCCATCAAAAGTAGAAAACAGAAAAATATTTCCCTTGATTCTCCCTTTGCTACAAGGTCTTCTTTCTTCCTCTAATTGAATGAACTGAGGGAAAGCTAGAGTCTCCTTGAAGGCTCTAGGTTGAGATTTGTACTCAACAAGGTATTCACTTAGGATCTTATGATCCAAGTGTCCTCCATATTTGTGAAACTTATCTTCTTTTCCAAAAGGAAAGGATATATTCCAATTCTTTGGAGCTCTCTAAAACATTGGTTTCCTCTTCTGATCATAGGAAGTGCATGGATATTCCTCTTCCTGAAACTCTCTAGAAGTTTCACTGCTCATCTTTTCTTCTTTCTGTTTAGCCTCCTTCAAGAGGTTCTTCATAGATCTGAAAAGTGATGAGACAAAGATCATTTTTTCCATCATTATGATCTTTCCTTCTTCTTATATAATTTTGGCTTGAAGTCCACAGGCGGAGCCAAAGATCATGCTCTAGTACCATTGTATATCCCAAAATGGGACTGCTCAACAATGCATGCATAAAAAATGCATTTTCAGAAATATATGCTTCAGAAAATGAAATGAACACTAAAATCCCTTATATATAACAATATACCATCTAAATCCAATAGGAGATCAGAAACAAATCAAACTAGATGAGGTAAACAGACCTCCCACACCTACTATGGCTCAAAATTTCCAAAACCCCAAAACTATTGCAGCATGAAATTACTGAATAAAGAGACAGTGCAGTCTATTGAGAGATTATGCATAGAAATATCTGAGACAAATAGATATGATATTATATTAAACAATATGGCACAAGAACCGAGATCTAGTCTCCTTTATACAAAATCTAGAGAACCCGGGTAGGGTTTCTAGGAATACCCCCAAATACAAATGGTGATCTTCAACACTAAGACTGAATAATCACCACAAACTAAAGCACATGAGTATATAAGGCTTAAATAATATATATATGATGTATATTTGATCAAATATCTTCCCGCATGGAGGATCAACCCTCCAATCACAGGAAAACTCCCAAAAAGAGCCACAAGATCCACTGTTGAACTGCCCTCAAGAAATAACGCAATTCTAGACTGGAATAATGTTGTACGTGATGGAAATATGTTGGCTTGCTACCAAATATCTGAAATAAGCCCAAGAACCCTCCAAACTAATCTCCCAATAGAAGGAATACTTCCTCCTGTGAAAATCCAACTCATAAAGTGGGTTTCTCAACCCTCCACTGCAACACCCTGCAACTCAACACATCCTCCTGTAGAAACTACGTTGAAACTGAAGATT
Source organism: Pinus albicaulis (assembly GCA_034641835.2). Classification (NCBI taxonomy): domain Eukaryota; kingdom Viridiplantae; phylum Streptophyta; class Pinopsida; order Pinales; family Pinaceae; genus Pinus; species Pinus albicaulis. The sequence goes on from CM076584.1 coordinate 189,018,072, forward strand.
GAATCTCGGCACCAATTCTAGATGTGTGGAATGATACATGAGGTCTCTCCCAAGATCTACTCAAAGGCAAGAGAAGGAATTCCTAAATAGGAATACCTTAGTTCTAAACAACACCAACAATCTTAGCTAAACAGTTGAAGAGAGCAAAGTCTAAGCAGAAACATCAAAACACGATTCATAATCTAAGCTAAAATGGCTGCCATCCTCTTCCTTATAAAATAATTTAGCCTTCTCACCTTGGGTCCCACTCATTAGGGTTTCCACCATCACATAATCAATCTCCCTCCAAAATTGCATTGTACCTTCATCAAGGCCACTCCTCCATGATAGCGTTGTTTGATTTGGTCAAGGTTGACCTCTTCAACCTCCTTCAGCCTTTTTCACACCTAAGGTTCTTTAATCCAGCTCGCATGTAATTGTCTAGACTGATCCTCATTCATATTGAGCTATTTTTATTTATGATTCACTCCTCCTACATTTATGTTGTTGACTTGGTCAAAATTGACTTTGTCCACAAGCAAATGTCCCTTTTCACACATGAGGGTGTGAAATCCAACCATGATAATGATCCCCTTTCACATCATAAGGGATTTTATTCTTATTTCTAAAATGTAAAGGCCTCCTTACCCATTTATTCATCTCCTAAGTGAAATCAGAAAAAATCAATATTCCAATTAGCTGCATGCTAATTTTGGAATATTACACCATCATATTTACTCCACCTATTTTTCCTATCTTACCAAACCTTTAGGTTTTAGGTTATTAGAGAAGAATAAGTAGTGTTGTCTTCTAAGTTCTCTATATCCCTTTCAAGTTCATTCATTTATGTTCAATTCACCTCACCGTTTTCCCTTTTTCATTTATAATTTCTAGAAAATCGTCAATGTGTGCTTGGTTGAGCTCTTGTGCCTTCTGTCTTTGTGGCCTTTGTACTAGTTCCTTGCTTGGGAACAATGTTTTTTCAATCAGTCCCAAAACCCTGAATCTCATTGTACATAGGCCTGATGCATTTTCCTTACTGTGGATGTGTTCTAGTGATGATTTACCCTCTTACCTTGCCTCCTTTTATGCTGATGGTCATCTCAATCATTCTTGCAGAAATGTGAACAAGGGTAGCTATCCCTTGCATAATTTGTGCTTTGACCAAGGAGGCCTTCCTTGATGGATTTTGATCAGATTTGGACAAAATTTACTTGACCTTCTTCTTCTTTGAATGAAGCCTCTTGATACAGGAAAAATTGAGATTTAGAACACCAAAACAATCCTATGACCTATGAAACCCTAGGTGACCTAGTGGGAGGTTCTTCGGACTTAGCCTTTGACTGAAAACTTAGTTTTGGGTCTTCAAGTATAAAAAGTAGATTTTTTGATATTTTGATGTATTGAAGTTCCAAAATCCAATGTACTTGATTTATCTAAAGAGCCTACATAGATAGTTTGAGACCATCAATGCTTGATGTATCCAGGAAACATAAGAGTGAGTAGGTTGGTTAGTGATCATAGGTGTCATGTGGAGGAAAGTAAGCAAGCCAAAAACAGAGTGTTAAGGTCAAAGGTGAAAAAAACGTAGACAAAATGAGTGACATGAGCCCGTGATGGGTTTTCTAGGAGTGGTGAGTTGATTTTGACATCATAGGATAGTGAAATAGTGAAAAATTTATCCTAAGGATAATGAAGGCAATGAGATTTCCAGAACTCACAATATTCATGAATTTTGTTTCTAGAAATCTAGGATAAGAATTTAATCATCTAAAAAGGCTAAAATTACTGATGACTAACAGTGTCTCCACTTGGGGAGGGAAACTCCTTTTTAGGAGGTTTCCAGGACTTCAAATCTCTGGTTTTATGGAGACCAGTGCCTCATCGTTTGGGAAGATTTTTACTTCTTTTATTTGCTGATGTTTGTGATCTCAATGATCTGAAAGACATGATTAGTTCAAATTCATCTTTACCTACCCAACCTATTTTCCTAACATTTTTTCTTCGTCGAGTGCACTTGAATTGGCAAACCCTTGACATTCTTTATTTTTGAAAGTAAAAACAACTATCTACTTCTACTCTTATTACTTCCAAGATTTCAGATTATGCTAATGAACTATTTTTATTCGCTACCTTGACTAACTGACTGTCAAGATTAGGCTGTATTACAGACCTCATTCTCTAAGATATAAACATGAAATTGAAAACATGGTTTAAATGAGGATTAGGAAATATTACCATGAGTTGTGGCATAATAACAAGCTACACACAAACATTACTATTGTTCTAACAAAACTAGAAAAACAAGGGTTGTGATTTATCATTTGGTAAGCATCCCCGTCTTTCTATTTGGTTCAGTTTTAAGCATGTGGAACCAGTATATTTCATTCCGAATCTATCCTTTTTGACAAGTCAAGTTTGAATGATTTGACAAGCTCTCTTTCACTAATATGATCAACAATAAATTGAAAATAGGTTTCAGCCATGATTAGGCTAGATAACTGAAACAAGACCTTCTTTTTGAACCAGCAGTGGCATTTAAGCTTGCTCACTTTCAGTAGTACTATTTTTTGGGTATGGGGCTATACCTATTTTCAAACCTGCCCTCTTTTTCATTCTTTCTATGTTTTTGTATTTTTTTCACTTTTCTCATGCAATGTTTTATATGTACAATGAATGAAAATTTTTAAAATAAGGGTTTTTACAACAATAATACTTGAGAATCCTGTCCTAAAAAGGATCTCCTAACATTATTTTTCCATTCAGCTCTTGTAAAAAAAAATCATAGTTACCTCCACTTGAAAACATGATATAAGGATTTTTCCAAAAAATTTCAAACAATCCATGCTCTCCTTGGTATTTCTTCTTTGATTCTTCCTTCCCAAATTTGTTTATGTCACAGATCCTCTTTAGGTAGAAAATATATTTTTTATCAAATTCAAGGCATATGATGCATCAATGTATATCATAAAGAAGAAGTTGAAAACATGGGTCATGGCTCTTTGGAAGGTGTATTTAGCACACCTTAGCCCAGGAAGCATTTGTTCAAATATGTAGTGGTTCCAAGAAACTTTGAAAATGTCTTTATGCTGATTGATCTGAAGTGGTGTCATCTGATGGTAACCTAAAACACTATCATGTAATGAAATCTTGTTAGAAACTCCTAACTTTGGCATAGAATGATTTATCTTGGGAAAAGGGTATTTGTACTTCATGGAGGTTTTTCCTAGGTAACTAAAGTCTATACACAACCTGCATCCTTTGGCTTTCTTTGTTAGTGATACAATTTTCCAAAGTGTTTCATAGGTTTTCTTGGAAGGAGGCCTCTTTTGAATAATGTCTATATCACAAGGCTTTAAGCTTTCATTCCTATATAAAAAATCATCCTGAAACTTCTTGAATAGCCTTATGTATTTCAGTTTGTGTGTAATGACAAGGTTCTGGATAACTTAATCATTTTGGGCCTTTCTAGGATGCCCACATTATACTCTTCTATATCAGTTTCAGTAGATACACCTGTAGGTTCCATAGCAACATTTGTGAGAGTTAAAAACTCTTCTGAAGGGAAAAAAATCTTTGATGACGAGGCATGTATGTAAGGCAAAAACATAAGACTTTTTTGATCCGGATTCCTAAAGATTTTTGTTCTATGAGGGTATTTCAGTACTTATGGATTAGAAAAAGGGAATATATATGTTTTGGAGGTTTGTACTTCATTTGAACAACCCGTTTCATATACTAAACTGATTTTTGGTTTTGAAATTTCATTTTCAGTTTGCAAAAAATCAAGTTTAGTTTTATCTTCATGTGGTTTTTCAGGGCTCCTATATTTTTTACTGTTGAGTTCCTCATGTAGAGATTGGTTTTACTGTTGCAGTGTGTCTAGATCTATCTCAACTTTACTTATCTACTCATTAATGTCTTCTTCATTGCATAAGATGAAAGATTCAAGATTTGAATGAATAGAAAAAAAAGGAGTGTTGTTGGGCCTTTCCTGACTGTTAACCATATATTTCATGTGTGACTCCTGGTATAACCTCCTGGTTTGGTTGAAAATATGGATGGTAGCATATGACATGTCAAGTTGGAGTTTCCCCTGAAGCTTGGCTCCCCAAGATCTGGATAAAAGCATGCCATACTTAGGAGGAATATCTGCCACTACTATGTCCATGACAAGACCTTTAGCAGGTATTTGTGCTAGATTGACACAAAGATCCTTGATTAGGCCCAAACACTTGACTCTACTCGAATCGAATCCGTACAAGTGTTTGTAAGGTTTAGTAATTTCTAGGCCTAATCTCTCCATCACAACTTTGGGCATGAGGTTGTGAGAGGCACTGGAATCTAGCATGGAATTATGCAAGATTTTGTCATGTTTATTTAAACTAACATAGAAAGGGGAAATGGATCCTTCTTGGTATTTTCCTTCCACTTCAGGTCCAAAGAAAAGCTCGAGTTTTTCATCAATTAAGTGTAGGGTGGCAGTATCATTTCCCACGTTTAAGACTTTCAGAACTTGGGACCTATACACCTCTTGAGTAACCAGTTTAGTGAGAGGCATGGTTATCTTGATTTTGGAAATATCTCCCTGAAAGCTGAAAGGTATTTTTGTTTTAGACATATTTACATTAGCTCTATCAGCCATGAACCTTTCTACATTTTTAATTTGCTGATTCTAATTTAGAGCTTTAGACAAAATAGTTTTCTCAGGGCCACTAGTGGAGGTACTAGGGTAGCTCGGGTCATTATTTTTCTGGCTAATTATTCTTTTGTTTGGGTAATTTTTCATAGCCATAGTGTTGACATTCTCTATTGTTTTCTTATGAATGTTTTCAGGTGCTTTCCTAACAGCAGTGTCTATTTGGATTTTCCTGGGGGGATATTGGTTCTTTTTTCTCCTAAGGTCATATTGCCTATGGAATTCCATTATGGCATTTTCAAATCCCAAACGGTAGTATTCAAAATCCTCATGGTTTATTTCACTTTGATCTGAGGAAAAGAAACCTTGTTCTTCTTCAGTGAGAAAAGCATCATCTATCAAAACCTATTAAGTTTACATGGCTTTCTTCAGGTTCTATAATTTCTCCTTCTTCTTCATCTACACAGTTTTGCTGAAAGGGATGTCTGATTTGTTGGTGATTTTCCCTTTGTTTGATTTGAGGAGTGTCTCTTCTGAAGTTTTGAGCTCTATTTATGTTTTGGGGATTGGCTTGGTTTTCAGTAGGAGGTGTCCTTTCATTCAAGTTTATCCTTTCTATCACTCTCTCCATTATTCTCATTAGGCTGTCCATTTTGGTATTAGATGAGGAGGTTGAGGGCATGGTTTCATCTTTGTAGGTCACTCTCTTTTCTAATCTCATCCTAGCTCTCTTTTCAATCAAGTTTACCTCAGCACTAATAGCTACCTTTTTCATTTCTTGTAAAGTTGCGGGGTCTTTCTCTCTCAATTGGAATCTCATGGCTGGATCGAAGCCTTCAGGAAATTTCACTAACACTAGGCCTTGTGGGGGTTTCATGTGAGGTGGGAGAGCATTGTAGATATTATTAAAGCTGGTGCAATAATCTTGTACACTTTCCCCTACATTCCTCTTAATATTGTTATATTCAGAAAGGATTTGGAGGGGATTTTTCTTGATTTCCCACTTGTTTATGAAAGTTTGATAGAGGGAAGGGAGATCATGTATTTTGTTAAGATTTAATGCTTTGAACCATTTTTTGGCCTCCCCTACTAAGCTTTGTGCAAAGATCCTAATTTTAATGGTTTCTTCTTCTATTTCCATGTAATCAAAGGCATCATTTATCCTATCTACATGATGTTGGGCAGTGATGAATTAAAATCCCGTGAAATGAGGGATCTTGGATTGGTAGTCATTTGGAAAAGGAACTAGACGTTGAGATAAAGCCAAGGGGGCATACCAACCTGCCATGATGGGAGATAATGGAGGGTTTACAATAGGGGGATTTGTGAAAAGAGGCGCATGATGAAGCAGAGTGGTTTTCACAATGGTGGTATGGATGGGTGTGGTGGAAGTACTTGGACCAACAAACTGATTCTGAGCAGATTTGGTATGGAAAGAGTTGAAGTGATGGAGAAGCTGAAAGTCAGGTGGTGTGGAAGGAGAGGCTTCTCTACTAGAACTCTGCTACAGATTTATGGGCACAAGGTCATTCTGGTCAATATCAGTTTGTGACTTGGTTCTGAAAAGGTTCTTTGTATGGTGCAAGTCAAACTAGGGATATTGCAAAGCTCTAAGATGTTCAGGTACAGAGCTTGCTTTGTGAATGGTCCTAATAGTCATTAAGTTTCTAGATCTAGATTTTTTCCAGAAAATATTTTCTGGGTCATCAACTATGTTGGGATGGTTTGGGTCCATATGAGATCTGGTACTGATCCTATGTGAAGCCAAATTTCAAATTCAAAATTTAGAGAGGCTAAAATTTTTAGGACTGTTTTCCGAAGGATGACCTCTTTTAGTGCTTGGTAAACTCTCACAATGTATAACTAGGTTTATAAACTTCTCAGGGTTGGTTTGACACAATCCCAAGGAGTCTAATGAGAACTAGAGAATTAATATGCCTACTGGAGGCTAGTGGAGTCACCGCGTGGATATTTTTTGCTGTTTTAAGAATGTATGTTTATGGTACACCACCGATAGCTAACAAAAAAACAATCTAGGGATGTTTTAGGGTTTTCTGAGTTCCTTTCTGTAGCCCTAGGGTTTTTAAGAGTGTCCTATAGCTAAGTCATCATTTTTCTAGGATGGTGAAACAACCAAATTCTACTCTTTCGTTGACATTTTAAGTCCTTTATGATTTGATAAGGGTTTTTGAAGTCCTAAGAGATACTTGTATTGTCACTGACTCAGACGTCCCATCATGATCACTATGGTGTTAGTGATAGTGAGGAAGTGTTTAAAAATCACAATATTTTCAAAGTCTAACTAAGGATCTAATGAGTCTATGCATGCTACTATATACTCTGTCCCATCGTGATTGCCAGAATGTTAGGGTCCCGTGATTTAACAAATTGGTAGACCAAATGCATAGGCTAACATGAAACCAGTCTTTGGAGTCCTAGGACCTAGCCTTCTTGGACTAAGAGAGGGATCTCTCTATTGTACGCAAGGGATGTGAACTTTTTGCTATTTAGGGTTTGATTTTAGGCTAGTTGTTAGGTATAGGGTTTGTTGTTGGTTTTGGTTGGGTAAGATGAAATAGGTAGAATAGGTGGAGTGAGAGATCATCAAATAATTGGGCTATGGAGTCTATGAAAGTCATGGATATCTCTACAGTGAGTCAGAGTGAATCACAGGGAAAATTTAGTGTGTTAAATGGATCCTTAAGGTTTATGTGTGAAGTGAAATGGACATTAAGTTTGGGAAAACAAGGTAGGGAAAAGGGAAGTTAAGAATACTTTTTCAAATACCCATAAACAAGAAGGTATTATACATTGATAAGAAAAAGATAGTAATCATGAGATAGGGCAAACCATTTACTCAATGATAATACTTAAACAAATAGACATTCAAGACAAACATTCCAATGAAATATAGAAGGCGAGAAACTCATTGAACTTCTAGTGATTTCACCTTTAAGCTTTAGAAAACATTTAAGATAACAAAATAAATTTAATCAATAAAAGAGGGAACTACTAAATTTTTTTGATCAAGCTATAAATAACTTTGAGGAAAACCAATAGTCATGGACAAAGGGAAATATCAGAACAAGACCTCCTTGGCTTAACCTAATAAGTAATACTTCAAAGAGAGATTTCAAAAACAGAGTTTATATAGCATAAAATAAGCAAGAATTTCCATAAAACATATTTGGAAACTAGAATATTAATCCAATGATGAAATAAAAAATCATAAGGAGGCCTAAGGAGTAGCTAAGAATTCCTTAAACACACCCAACAGAAGAAAACATCAAGGCAATAGAAGGCAGGAAGGACTAAGGTGCCTCAAACAACATTTCTTAGCCTATAATTTTCTGTTCTACTGCATATATAAGGATGAAACATAATGATAAACAAGAAAAAATGAAAAAAATAGAGACACATCACCATTAACCAAGCTTAGGGATCCTGCAAGAAAGCTTCATCATCATCAATCAAAGCAAATCATCCACAAGCTCCACAACACAAAATTGCTCTTCAACCTCAAAAAGCCATGTTTTTCTCTCAAAACTAATCAAATTCCAACATTTACAATGAAACCCTCATGCTCTATTTAACTCAGAAAAGGAGGGAAAAAACCCTAGATAGGGTTGGAAATGTCAAAATAACTCATAAATGTCATAAATGCACAGGAGACCATGTAAGGCCCAAGGCACAAAATATCCCATGAAATAAATGCCAAAATAACTTCTAGCACCTAATTCTAAAGAGATTTGCCTTAAAAAACACTAAAATATGATTTTACAATAAACGAGTGTGTTTTTTTGAATTTTGGCCAAAAACACACTAAAGAGTCCATTTGTGTAGCACCACCTCAGGCAGAAAATAGGCACGTTTGCAACCAATTTTTGGACCCCTTCCTGATGTCAGATTTTGCTCTGTTATGGCTTGTTGGAAAGCCCGATGAGTATAATTTCAAAAACTTCTTGTGGTTTCCTGATCCAACTCCAAAAGCCTATTCAAAATTCCAAAATCCCAAGAATTCCATTAGTGAAGCGCCAAGTCTGAAATAGAGGTAGAATGGTGAAAATTTAGGTGTTGTTTGACCTTTTGAGGGGTCAAAATAGATCTAATTCCTTTGGAACTTGGTGATAAAAGTGTACTAGTGATGATAAATCCAAAAATTTTAAGTTTCCCTCCTGAGGATGCTCCAGGAATTAGCGTAGCGCCAGTGGCGCTGCGTTAATGAGCCTCCAAAATCACAAAAAACAAAAAGTTTCCCAAATTTCCTCAAAATTGGTGGAAGCCTACCACAAGGGGTTTTGGAGACCTATTGAGAAGCTAAAGCCAGAGCTCCAAGGTTATCATTCCCTTTTGCCTCCTTTAGGGTTTTGATTTCAATGAGGGCTTTCTTCAGTTTGGCACAAGCAAGTTTGTTTTTCTTTGCATAATAAATGGTCATATTTTTCTGGAGAGCAAGACCCATTTTTATCTTCTTAAAGTGCTTGTGCTCATTCTTATAATACTGAATGATGTATTGTGCCATGCCAAAATCTCTCCCCCTCTCCCTGATTTGTGCATATTTTCTTTGGAGGAGTAGTCTAGTGGCCACCTCCTCATCTTCATTATCATTGTCTAGGTCAATGAATTGGGATTTTTGAGTAGATTTATTGCTCCCCTTACCTTTCCTAACCTTTTCCATATTTTCTTTGCCCTTGTCAATCCTTGGAGCTGATGCAGGTGGCAAGTTCCCTTGCCTTTTGGAGGCAACAAACACTTTCCTTGGCCCTCTTTGGTATGTGCATGCAAGAGGTGTGATGGTGATTCTACTAGTCCCTTTGCCATGGCTATGATCATCACTTAGACTATGAGCCTCTTCCCTTGTTTTTCTGTCATCATGACTAGGGTTATCTTTTTTTTTTTTTTCATTGGCACTACCTTCACTAAAAGACTGATTATTGTCATGACAGTCATGACAACTATCATGACTGTCATGACTATTCTTCTCTTTGTTGTCTTCCTGATAACTTACCTCTTTGTCACTATCCTTTACCTCCTCCTCACCGTGATATGTTTCATTTGCCTCACTACTACCTTCAATTTCTTCCTCACTGTGATCTATCTCATCTATCTCTTCTTGATCCTCTGTTTCATTGCTGATTTCGATTCCTTCAATGCTTATTTCATTTTGACTTTCAACCTCTTCATTTCCTTCAGCATCCTCTTCCATAGTGGCAAAGTTTTTTTCACTGTCTTGTTCACTATTTTAATGGTCATGCTCACTCTCCTTACTGTCATGTTCACTGTCCCTTTGACTGCCAATCTCCTCATCTTCATAAAAATCCTCTTGGTCAACACTTTTTTCATCAGCATCATTCCTTTCTTCACTTTGGGCTGACTCACTTGCATCATTACCATCACTTCCTTCTTCCAAATTTTCACTATTTTTATCTTCATCACTGCGATGTTCACTTCCCTTTTCTTCACCATTATTTCCTTCTTGTTCTTCCTCATTAATTTCTGTCTCTGCCTCACTGATTTCATCACCTTTATTTTCAGAACTCTTTTCATCATTGCCACTGTCATCCTCTTCGTTTGATGCATCAATACAAGGGGAAGAAGGGAGATTTTCTTGAGGTGAGGGTAATTGTGCAGATGAGGAAGGAAAATTTGGTTGATGAGGAGGATGGGGGTTTGTGAAGACTTCATGTGCCATGAATACCTCCCAAGGTATACCCTGCTACTCCAACTGATGTAATACCACTATCTTGATCAAGGAATGGTGAAATAAGCTCTGCATTTGTTGGGAGGGAGTCCTCCTCCAAAAAATGGAAGACATATTCTCAACGCTCCTATAGAGGTAGTATGGTAAGCTAAGAATCTTAACCTTTGTGAAGTGCATGAGGAGTATCACATGGGTAGGAGTTTAGCCTGCAATATCTCCCCTCACAGGTGAAGTACTTCATGATAACCAACATCAAGGGTGAAAATCTGTGTTTGAAGTGTGAGAAAGGGAAAATTGTCTTGCTACCTCCACTATACCTAGTCTTGACAAATGGCTCTAAAAATTCCGTGTCCAATTTTCCCTTCTTAAACCACTTCTCACCAACAGCAGGGATACCTGGGGAATTAGAGATGGCATCTGCCGAGATCTCAAAATCTACTCTTGTAAGGCTTGAGTGTTTGTTGTGCAAGTTGAGAATGAGAAGCCTTGTAAGCTCTAGGTGGCTTTTTACTTGTTTGACCTTCTCACAGAATTGGAAACACCCCACATTCTGAAAAAATGATAGGACCCTGGGAGAGGAGGTGATGGCCATTATGCTCTGAGGTTCCATCCTGTTCACTTTCCCTCCCTTATGTTTTGGTCTTAAAGTCCTTTGACCTATTTCACTGTCACTACTGATTTCTACTCCTAACATGGTGATAGGAGATGTTGGTTGACAAACTAGGGTTTGGTGGAGAAAGATGAAGATGGTGGTGAAATCAACTTTGTAGTGAATGAGGGATGTGAAGGCTAGGGTTCAACGATTAAGTTGCTTTGGTGCTTAAGGAGGCTTTTCTTAAAAGTGCATTGCAGCCACCCTAATTTACTTACCCTAAAATGACATTAAATTGGTTTAAGGAGGCTTAAAAACAAAGGCTCATTTTTCATGAAAGTCCTAGGGTTTGATTACTTCATAGCCAAAAAAACTAAAACTTATTAAAAATTCTTGGGAGATGTTGAGCCCTAAAAATGTCTTTTCTTTTCACCAAACTCCACTTCATTCCATCAATCCTTTATCATTTATAGGCCTAAAATATCAATAAGAATGATCAAAATCACTTTAAGAATACATGCAATAACTAACTTGTTGTACTTTTGTGATTTTGTTGTCTTAATGATTTCTGAGCAGTTTTAGCTACAGAATGCAGTCATTCTGTAGCTAGTCATATGTTCTATAGCCATCTTGATGTTTAAACAGGTTACATGTTTCATCTGAGGGAAATACATATATGGTTAGACTCCAAAAATCTCCTGCATCATTCCTTGTCATCCACGAAGGCTGAGTAAAAAAATGGAAGTGGTTATGCACGTGGATAGAGCTAAAATCCAAGAAGTAGATTTCTATAAGGATAAGGACTCTTGATTTGCCTTCAGCAAATAACGAGTCCTCAATAGGAGTTTTAGTTTGATTTTGACTATAGAAGACACCTATGCCTATTTTTACTCAATATCAGTTATGTAATTGCCTATAAAAATAACTCGGTGAACCGAGAAAGACAGTTGATATTTTTAGTTTTCAAATACTGTGACGCTCTGTTTCTAAGCGTTTTTAATTAAAGTAGCATAACTTTGATGCTGTTCTAAAGGAAAATTTAAGGAGTTAAAGATTCGTATGCCAATCTGATAGTAGAGGGCCCCTACTATCTGAAGAGGCTTTTACATGCTTTCTAGATAAGTAACCTTTAATTCTGTTTTGTTATATTTCTTACTTAGGCAGTTTTCTGAGTTCATCTTTTTGCATTATGTTTTATGTCATTTACTTACATCGAACATCCTCATAATATTACACTGAATCTTGTTCTCATAAGCTGTTCCAATATATCTCTAATACATGAATGAGATCTATCTGTAGTACTTTGAGTTAATTGCATTTCAGTTATGTTAGTTAGATTTAGAAGATCCTCATTATTTTATAAGCTATTCTTGTTCTCAAGCTCTTCTAACATATCACTATTATAAGAATGAGAATTAGTTATATTATTTTGAGTTATTGGCATTTTATGTTCTACAATTAGGTAAGGGATTCTCATGTTATTACAAACAGTCTTTTTTCTCAAAGTTGTTCCATGAAATCTCTAATTCCTGAATAAGACTTAATAGTAATATTGTGAGTTGCAGACTAATCGTTTATAGGAGATCCTTGTTACATTAGGCTTCATCTCTTTCACAAATTTTTCCAACAAATCTCTAATTCATGAATGAGATCTAGTTCTAGTGTCATAATTTATTTTAGCATAGGGATCCTTACTATGTTACAAATGGTCTTTTTCTCAAGTTGTTCCAACAAATCTCTAACAATGAATAAGATTTCTCTGTAATGTTTTAAGTTATTGTTTTCTAGAAGATCCTCATCACATCAGAACTAATCCTTTTCTCAGATTGTTCTAATATATCTCTAATGAAATGAATTGGACTAAGTTTAATGTTATGATTTACCTCCTTAGAAGCTTTCCAATCTATGGATTAGTATTCTCTATTTTTTTTATCATTCCTAGTTTAGAATAGATCTTGCAATTAAATTTTGTTTTAGTGCATTCAGTAACATTTCCTTTTCTTCCTCTTTGCTATTAATTTATTTTTTCCCCCTTAGCATAAAATAACATTAAACATAAAACCAAAAAAATTAGAAAAACACTAAACAAAATGAAGTAGGAAGAGGATACTTAGGCACATATGGTGCACTTCACTTCAACAGTTTACTAGCCCTGGTCAATAATTTATGCTATCAATTTAGGAACACTAAATTGACTAAACAGGAGATATGGAGGGAATATCACCTACCAGCTCTTAGCTCTTTGTATACCTTTGGAGACCAAATGGAAGACAAAATTTGAGACTTAGAGCAGAGAATTTTTTTGTTGTAGGCCTTCTACGTTAGCGCAACGCCCTGACCGAGGAGTTGGGTTGGCCTGTTAGTGCAGTGCAGGCCTGCCCGTGGGTTAGCATAGCGCTGGGCATGTGCAAAGGTGTCGGTCTCTGGGCGAGTCGGGCCAGTGTTTGCACAATGCCCAGGATTAGCATAGCACCACCCTCGATTAGTGCAACACGTTGTAATTTTGAATGGGTGGAGGATGGATTATCGCAATGCCAACCTACATTTGTGTAGCGCCACTGATTTGCGCAGCGCTAGGGAAACTCACCCAAAAATGGTCAGAAAGCTCTGTTTTTTCTCCTAAAGCCTCTTTCTCTCGACCAAGTGATAAATGAGTTTGAAATGATAACTAGAACAAATTTATATCCCTTGAGAAAAATAAATGAAACTTACAAACCCACTTTACTATGTTAGCCTTTGGTTACTTTGTAAATTTCATTGATATCTCCTTGACTTTTTTGTAGGTGCCTATAACTTTCTTAAGGGATTTTCTTTGGTAATAGAGTAATAAAGGATGAAGAGGCCCCCCTTTTTAGCTTTGAAACTCCGGGGATTGTCCAAACTGTCTCTTTTGAGAAACTAAAACCATGTTTTACCCCTTTTTGGCATTCTTGAGTGCAATTGACCTAAAACATGTGTTTCTCACCTTTTACTGATATTTGACAGTGATGTGCCTTTTGTGGCAAAGGTTAGAAAATTATACCATGTTATGCCTTCCCTTGGCCACTTCTGATGTCTGCAGGTGCCTATAACACATTTTCCTTTGATATTTTTGCCACTTGTTTGGATTTTTACAACCTTTATTCACCCAACAGGGATTTCATGGTTTAGCATGGTTTTCCATTTTTACACTTTACCTCATGCTTTCCTTATCTTGACCATTTTGGAGACCTTTTACTGTACTTGAAAGCTTAGGCTCCCTCACACTGATACCCTTTACAATTTCTCCCTTTGGTGCAGTGAAGCAGTATTTCCTTGAAAAACCCTAAAGGCCACCTTGAATAGACTTTGAGGGATTTCTGCTATCATAATGGAGGTCCATCATTTTTATTCCACCTGTTTTGCCTATACTTCCAAACCTTTAGGTTTTAGGGTTGTTACAGAAGAATAAGTAGTGTTGTCTTCTAAGTTCTCTATAGCCCTTTCAAGTTCATTCATTTTTGTTCAGTTCACCTCACCTTTTTCCCATTTTCATTTATAATTTCTAGAAAATATTCAATGTGTGCTTGGTTGTGTTGTTGTGCCTTCTATCTTTGTGGCCTTTGTACTGGTTCCTTTCTTGGCAACATTGTTTTTTCAATCAGTCCCAAAACCCTGAATCTCATTGTACATAGGCCTGCTGACTTTTCCTTTCTGTGGATGTCTTTTAGTGATGATTTACCCTCTTACCTTACCTATTTTTATGCTGATGGTCATCTCAATCATTCTTTCAGAAATGTGAACAAGGGCAGTTGTCCCTTGGAGAATTTTTGTTTTGACCAAGGAGGCCTTCCTTGAAGGATTTTGATCAGATTTGGACAAAAGTTACTTGACCTTCTTATTCTTTGAATGTAGCCTCTTGATACAGGAAAAACAGATATTTAGAACACCAAAAAAATCCTATGACCTAGGAAACCCTAGGTGACCTAGTGGGCAGTTATTTGGAATTGGTATTTGACTAAAAACTTAGTTTTGGGTCTTCAAGTATAGAAAAATAGATTTTTTGATATTTTTATGTATTTAAGTTCCAAAATCCAATGTACTTGATTTATCGAAAGAGCCTACAGAGATAGTTTGATACCATCAATGCTTGATGTATCCAGGAAACATAAGAGTGAGTGGGTTGTTTAGTGATCCTAGGTGTTAGGTGGAGGAAAGTAAGCAATCCAAAAACAGAGCGTTAAGGTCAAAGGTGAAAAAAACATAGACAAAATGAGTGACATGAGCCCATGATGGATTTTCTGGGAGATGTGAGTTGAGTTTGACATCATAGGATAATGAAATAATGAAAAATTTATCCTAAGGATAATGAAGGTAGTGATATTTCTAGAACTCACAATATTCATGAATTTTGTTTCTAGAAATCTAGGATAAATATATAGTCATCTACAAAGGAAAAATTACTGATGACTAACAAAGGGGTCCTAACCTAGGTTCAAATTTTATGGAGAAACCAACAAACCCTCCGACTACTAGCCCTTTCGGAAATGACCTTCTTGTGCAGATCAAAGTCTCACCCGAAGCAATATGGGGGGGGTGCTTGAACTAGGTTTTTGCACCCCGAGGGAGAAAATAATGAAGTGAACCTAAGAAAATCAAATGCAAACTTTAATCAATCATAAACATATGTGCACAATCAAATAAGGAAGAATGCACACAATCCTTAACATAATAAGACAGAGTCGCAGATCCCTTCAGTGCAGAGAAAGCATAATAGAACCAGATCCAGATCTAAACAATGTGCAATTAATTAAGAACATTATCAACCAAAAATATTCATACATAACCATAACAGACATACTCGCGCAATAATCAATAAGCAACACCGGAACAATATGATCTTAAATAAAAATAGTAGATAAATAAATCAGATCAATAATACCATAAGTTCACTAAAATCTTTCCTTTATATTAATTTAGATCCTTTCAATACATATCAGACTTTCCCTTAAAAAACCCTTTCATGCACATAGCCAATGGAGTCCGCACACATCCAGGACTAGGTGTCTGCACACACAGCCAAGAGGAGCCTTTCAACCCAACCCAGAAAAACCCTTACAAATTATTACAGACACATAGGCACTTAGATCCAAAACATCAAATTACTTCCTGAAATACTATCCTTAGATTCAGTCTATCTATTTTTATTCCTTTAGCGCACAAAGGCTATGGTCTCAAACAATGGTTTCAAGCCCACAGTTAACCCTTAAACCCATTTTCATCAAAATTAGGGACTTTGACCCACCCCAAAGCCCCTTGAATCATTCGCATAGCACGCATATGCAAAAATTATACAAAATTACATCAAGAAGTGTGCCCCAAGAGACCCCACTCCAAAATTTGTTTCTACAAAATGGATTTATCTAGAAAAACACTTTCTAGATAAATCCCTTCTATGGACAGAAGTGATCTCCCTAGGTTCAATGCCTTAACATAGAAACAATAAAAAAAAATGCACTGACTTCCCTTAGATATATTTGTAATATAAGAAGAATAGCTACTTGGTATTCAGTGCAAGATTCATTATTCTCTTCACCTGTTCGCTTCAGTTCCAGGTTTAACTCTCGAAAGTAGATCCTTCAAATTAACAAATAGAGGTAAAGAGTCACCATTGAAATTACCCGATGGAAATAGACCCAACATGAGATACATGCCATGTAGGTTCCTCTTGATGACATGGAATCTTTAATGAAATAAATTTCTAAGGGGAATACCTTTCTACAAAATACTTGGATTGAGGTAAAAGTTATATCACCAAAAATTTCTCGAGTTGAAAAAAATGGTGGCTTTAGTTTTAGTATTTGAATACCTTGAGGAAAATAGGTTGTTGTAACCCCATATTCATAATAAAACTTAAAAACATGGTCAAAAGAGTAGCACTCCCACAACCTGAGATGTTCTAAAGGGGTGGAAAGTTTTATAGAGCGGTATTAGACCCCAAGTTCAAAACTACACTTGAAGTGGCTCACACACAAAGAGTAGAATATGGATGAGAAAGTTAATTTTCTTAAACTAATAGTGGATGTGAATTCTAACTTAGATGGAATTCTTAATTTTCTTTATGTAACTAACATGGGGATTTTTGGTGTGAACAACTTCAACTCAACATGCATTGTGATGGAATACTAAGGTTATTCTTAATATGTTTATGTTTGATTTGAATGACAGTAGTGTGTGCATAAAGACACACAAGAAAACAATATATATAATGGAATAGAGTAATGAAGAACATAATGATATAGTAAAACATGGACAAGGGCTTTCCTGTGGTTGGTTCCCACAAAATTTTTAATTGAAGCCTATATACTTCATTGTGCTCTTTATATACTAAGAAAATATTTCTCTCAATTATAAATAATTTGTGTTCATGTGTTCAATCTTATGGTTAATGTTGTGATTCGTTGATGGTTAGAAATTAGTTAATTGAAAAAATATCAATTCATCCCCTCTTAGTATTTCCAATAGGGGCAACTTGAGGAGAGGTTGTGCAGGTTCTCTGAAAATAGATCCTTCAAAAGAAATATAACGGGGTTTCATGTATATATGTTTGTACATGCATGTGTACTGTTAGCCCCCCTATGAAATTCTTGACAAGCAAGCTGGGGGCTAGAATTGTTCTGGAGCCTCCAAGGAATGCCTTTCCCCTGAAAATTCATCCTCCTTGGAGTCTCTCTGTACTGTGCCTAAAATGTAATTCCTCTGCTGATCCATTTCTCAAAAAAGGCCCATTATTTCCCTTTATACCTTTGCAAAATATCACCTTCCCCTTCTCCCTTTGTCAAACTCCCCTTTAAATCCCCCCGTTATCCTTCTAAACCCTCTCTAAATCCTGTTTTTGCCCCTGTTTTGGCCTTCCCTACCCTTCATTTCCCTATCGTTCCTCCCCTTGGGCCTAAAAATGCTTTAAAATGTGCAAAAACCGTGATAAGGCCTAAGCCCCTTTGGCCATAGCCCCGCGCCCCTTTCTTCCCATAAGACCTGGCGCCGGAACCCAGAGCTAAACCCCCCAGGCGCTTACCCCCTCCAACCTTTCTCCACGCGAAATTTCGTTAAAAAACCTTTGTTAATGCGCACTTTCAGGTTTTAATACATTTTGATTGACCAACAGATCTCGACCGTCCATTGGAAATCTGATCCAACGGCGCGGAGCGCGCCCGAAACGGTGGACCCCTCTTGCACATGTCATCCGCCCAAACCCGCCGGTATTTCCCACACCGCCCATCTGCAACTGGCGGTATTCATCCGAAACCCAGCGATCCCACTCATCCTCTGCCACACGTCCTCCGGTACTATTTCTGAAAACCACTATATCGCGCGTTATTCCACGGATGAAAGCCGGGCGACGGAATCCACGATCGCCGTTGGATCCTGGAGCCCTCATCCAACGGCTATCGTCTTCCGAAGCTGCGCGCCATTCAGTCCGGTCCGTCGTACCTGCGGTCTCGCCTTCCGACATTCTCAGCCATTGATCTATCAGTGATCAACGGTCTGGATCCATCTGTCCATGGTTGACCTTTTCCGTCGCCCCGGGACCGCCACGTCACCCCGTCCCGCCACGTCAGCACCACGTGTTTCGTCCGTACTTATTCCCAGTCCATTACATAAAACCAATCTATTTACATGTTTTTTCATGCATTTTTCATTCTGCAACGTCCGCACACCCTACCTGAGCCGTTTTTCATTGTTTTTCTGCGTGTTCGTCCGCCATGTCACTGATTGCACGTCCATTTCTCCCATCTACATCACCCGCCACCTCCGTCATTCATATCCATGGCTCTCTTCACAGTCTTCGTGCTTTTGCAGGGATATTTGAAAGAAATGGCCGCCACGATCGCCCAGTTTCCTATGCAGCGGCCGAGAGGTGCAACAAAGCTTTGTACTTCGGTACATTTAATAAAGAAGGCTCGTAAAGGTGAAGACTGGTCGTTTATTCAAAAAACAGGGTTCGAGATTAGTGAAAATCTCCCATCACCATTAAACCCGAGCTAACCTGTCAGAGATGGAATTGAAGCAGCAGAACGTTCCAGTATAGAGCAAAAGGAAGATTAAAGCACAACCATGAAGATCTCAAGCCCTAAGTTGATGTTTTCAGAGGCAAATCAATAGATTACAGACCCCGAGGATCAATCAAAGGATCCTGAGCGCAGATAAAAGGTAATATCAGGGTTTTCGTCAGCAAAATGTTTTTCTTCGTCAGGTACAAGGCATCCATACTGTTTTCATTACGTAGAATGTCCCTGAAGAGTTTTCCCACCAGACTACAGCTCAAAGATAGTCAGACATTTATGAGATAGACCTTCCTAGCAGTTTATCTTATTTCCGATTCAAATCACCTGGAGTACAACAAGCCAAAATGTCAAGATCAAATCTGGAGCAGATCATTCTCTTACAAGGAATGTGACAGAGATTAAATATACATCATGTCAAGCAGAATGGGTTTCAGCCCCGCATTCATGGTCGTGTTTAAAGATACATTTAATGACCAGCTACCTTCTCAGTCGATCTTAGGTTCATCATTTGCTATAAAGCACAGGAGGAAACATTGTAATGGTTGTTGATGAGATATCAGTGAAATGTGAGTGTTTTCCTCTTGAGACAAGTTCTCTGTGTATATTGTAAGATAGGCTGAGATTTGATGTATTGAGACTGAATGTTCAAGCTATGGGCTATGATGTACCTGATTGGTGTTGTTTTTAATATGACAAGCATGTTTCTTTGGATCCTGATCTAAAGCATCTGGTGATGTTTTCATTTCTCTGTATTTGTGATTGACTTGCTTTCATTTCATCACGTTTCTTCAGGCTCGCGTCAGAAGTTTAGCATAAGATTTACCCTTGATAGGTACCTTATGTTGTTTCTCTCCCAGCCTTTTATGTTTTCTGCTTATATGTAAATCTGAATATTGATTTCAGTTGGTTTAACCAGTGTAGTGGATGTTATTGCCTGCTCTCTGATGTATGAATTAATGAATTCTGTATTTGGATGTTCTTGTTAAGATTTAATTGAATGTGTTGAGAACCTGGGAGGTCTAGAATCTCGCATCTTCCTCACTAGGAGCTTTCAATCCTAATTAAACCTTTCATAGATCCCTTGTTACACCTCTGATTTTGTCCAAGCAGGCCTGGAGTTAAATGACCTCTGGCCTAATCTATAGACAGAGTTGGTTGGTCCTCTTCCTCTCATTTTCTATCCTCAATGTTCCATTCCAACTATCATCTCTAAGATCCAAATGCTCTAGATGACTAGCCCAACTGAAGGCTTGCACATTGAACACAAATAAATCTTTTCTTGACTCCATAGCCCAATGGCTTTGATGTTCTCTGAGTTATCTATCTCTGCCTAAGCTTCTTTCTTGCTCATCCTTGTCTTATATTGGCCCTTCTTTCTTGATTTCCTCCAACCAAACACAAACAATCAAACCAACAACCTCGAGCCTATAACTAGCCTAAAATCTTATACCTTAAGCCTCAAAGACATATCCTTTGACTTTATAGAGAGATCCCTCTCTAGACCTAGGAGGGATAGATCCTAAGGTCTGAAAGTGGTTCTATGTTGTCTCATCTTTTGGTCTTTGTCAACCTGACCAAAACATGGGAACCACAACATGTACCATGATTTCTAGTGAAGCACAAATAAAGGGTTTGCGTAAGGAGTCTCGATTTTACCATCACACTGGCATAATAGGTATTAATTTGAGACTAATATATTGTCAACACATATTAGGCTTGTTTTGAAGAATAGAGTGAGTTCGAGTCTTGAGAGGAGGCTAGTGCATCGTCAAAGAAAATTGAGAAAGAGGTCAGGGAAGAGAGCACCTAGATTGCAAAAATAAAGAGAGGCAGTGAAATGTGTTTCATTGTTTTATCTTTCTTTATATTTCATTAACACAGAGACACAAACAAATATATAGTAATATATCTTCACCTTGCAAAACATAAACTTGACCTATAAGCTCCAACCCATAACAAAATCAGGAAAGTAAATAACTTATCCAAGTGTTACGAACTACTGCTCATATGCTAGAGCAATCACAATTAAAAGAGGCCACACAAAACTAATATATATATATATATATATATATATATATATTGACACACACACATATATATATAAGTGTGTGTGTATCAGTTTTTCATGGCCAATTGTTATTGCAATTACACTAGCATATGAGCAGTAGTTCGTATATGTGTGTGTGTGTGTGTGTGTGTATGTATATATATCTCTCTGTGTGTGTGTGTATATATATATATATATATATATATATATATCAGTTTCGCATAGCCACCTTTTATTGAAATTTCTCTAGCATATGAGCAGTGTTTCGTATATCTATATCTATATATATATATATATATCACTTTTCTTTGGTTGCTTGCTTTTGTGATTGCTTTAGCATATGAATAGTAGTTCATAACTCTTAGATAACCACTTGAATTTCTTGATTGTTTTATGATTTGGAGCTTAAAGTTTGATCTTATTGTTTCTATGTCATGTATCCATGAGTCATCCTGAGTTATATATATGTCTTTTAGATGGTTTTCATGATACCAAATTTTGTGTGGAAAGTTGTCATGTGGTATCAAGCTCACTCTTGAAGATGAGATATAAGCTTGATTTCATTTGATGTGTTCATTGTAATCATTATTTTTATATCTTGTTCAAATTAATTAGTATAATTTTGAAGTTTTTCATCGAGTTTCATGATGTCAAACTGATTGGGGACGGTTTTCATTATGTTCCTCACACCCTCATGAAGCTGGTCTGCAAAACATATTTGAGGAAGGAGACCTTAAGAGTACAAACATAGGTTAGAAATGAAGACAAATAATTATTGACATTATTAATGGGTTACCTTGTTAATATTTTTTTTCTTCAAATTATGGGCACACCTCAAATGTTTTAATTGCTTTCTCTGATGGTTTTGCTTATAAAATTTGATTAAAAAGGGTGGAAAACTTTGTCCAACTTCTAGAAGGTAGTTAAAGTGAATAATATTTCTCTTTAAATGAAGTTAGTGGAAATACCAAGTCAAGGATAATGATATCAAATAATTCCATAATATGAAAAGAGTTGTTGAGTGGTCCATCATGTTACGAATTTACCGATTTAAGCATCTCAAAAAATTAGAAATAGAAGGCTATGAGAATGCTTGTTTGGTTATTTTGGTGTGTGTGATAGATTCTATGCATAGTGTGCTAAAGAGAGAATGTTAAGATTTTAGTGGTTATAGCAAACTATGAAGAACTTCTGAATTATTCAAAGATCAGATATTGGTTGTGAATCAAACTTTGTGCAGAGATTGAAGACTTGTTTTGAGGGAATTGTGTGTGGATAATTGATCTATCTTTCAAATATGAGGCTTAGTGGTAGCTGCATATTTATTCATTGAATATATAATTTTTATTTTCACTTGTGATTTAGTTCAAAAGTTCATTGTAGCTACAGATCTGTTTGTGCATTGAGGTTGTGGCCTTAAGCTAAGTGCATGTTTAAATTTATATTGTAGGAGTGGTGGCTACAAGTTGGTGGTGGAAATCTATTCTCATTTATAAGGAGTAGGGGCTCCTTGCTACTACTGGCTAGCTAATGTATGTAAATGAGAATATTTTTAATTAATAGAGCATAAGAAGCAACAAAAACTTTGGTGGTTTTTTACCCTAGGGGATTTCCACCTAAAATATCGATATCTTCATTTGATGTTAATCATGCTTTTTGTGTGCATATTTATCTCCCTATTTTGTTGAATTTTATATTCAAAAAGGTTATTATATGTAGAAAAAAATTATTATTTCTGCTATATTGATTCACACCTATCTCAGTATTGCTAAATTATAACAAGTGGTATCACAGTCCTAATTTGTTATCAACTTAACCACCAAAAGGGTAAAATGAGAGGGATCACGGTCGTCCAAGATGTTAAAATTCATATTTTTAATGGATATAAATATCATGTGTGGAGTTTGAGGGAGAAAGGAAATTTGGTGAGATTAGGAGTCAATGTATATGCCACTATGGTGTCAAACCACACAATCCCTGATGTTCTTCCCATGGATGTTGATGGTAAGAGATTTTATCAAAACATTTCCAAGGAAAAAAATGTTACTTTGGTAGGACTAAGCGAGAATTAGATGATCATGTTCATGCATTGTAAATCAACAAAGGAGGTATATGAAAAACTACATAACAACTTTGAAGGGAATTAGAAGGTGAAGAAGGCGAAGCTCCAGACCTACAAGATGAGGTTTGAGAGCCTAAAAATGAAAGAAGAAGAAAAAATTGGTGAATATTTTTGTAGGGTTGAGGAGGTAACCAATTTGTTCAAGGGTATATATGAAAATTTTGAAGATGAGATCATTATTCAGAAATTGTTTTGATCCTTTCCATCAAGGTTCAATCCAAATGTCTTTGCAATTGAGGAAATGGTTAATATGAGCACTCTCACCATGGAGAAACTCCTTGGGACTCTTACAACATATGAGATGCACACTAGAGAGGATACATCAAAGTCTAGTGAAGAAGGATTCAATGCCTCGAAGGGGGTATAATAACATTCTAAGAAGGTCAAGGAAATGGAAAACTACTCCAGCAATGAATCAGATCAAGGATTTTCTCAATTTGTAAGGAACTTAGAAAGGGGTTTCAAAAAATACAAAGGAAAACTTCCCTTCAAGTGTTTTAACTGCGAGAGGGTTAGAAATTTTACTGAAAAGTGTCCATTAACAAGATGAGTAAAAGAGGAGAAGAAAAAGGAAAAAATGAAGAAAAATAAAATTTAGAAGTATCATAAGGGTGAAGCTCAAAAGAAACAAAGCTTTTACTCCAAATAATAAAGTGACTCTTCAAAAGATAGTAGTGATCCATTATCATCAGAGGAAGAGAAAAATGAATGTGTTATTATGGTCTTTGAATCTAAATATGGATGTGATATTGAACATAAAGAGATAGATTATGAAGGAGAGTTCATCAATGCACTAGATGAACTAAGAAAGGCAAGAAACAAGAACAAGTTGCTAAAGGAGAAAATGTGTAAAATGAAGGAGAACAAGAATTATATTGTTGATGAGTACTTGAAGACACATGTAGAGGAGATAGAAACATTCAAGGATTCCTTACATCAATATATTATGGCTTGGAAAAAAACTTAGCCGAGTTGGAGGGAGATAATTGTTAGGTTCCTATGTTACTAGTATAGTCCCTTATTATCGTTAGTGTAACCCCCTTATTGTTATTATTGTACCCTTGTAACCCCCATATTGTTATTATTTTGCCCTTAAATTATTATTGTTAGGTCGGCTAGGATTACATTGTGGCCCCACTAGGATTACATTAAAAAATCATACCCCTATATATAGAAAGGAGGTTTTGTAAATTGGATCATCCAAGAATTGTTCATTTATGTAATGTATTGGAGGCTGCCCCCTCAAAGTGGCTTATTTCTAAGGTGTTGATATCTCTTTTCTTCTATTTTTGGAGCTAGTTACACAACATTTGGTATCAAAGCTTTGGATTCAAGGGTTTCGCTGCTCTAAACATGTCATCGTGGAATTTTCGCTATAACTTTTTTTCTACGAAGTTTTAGAATCTGAAATTTTAGGGTGTGAAGCCGAAATCCTGAGGAAACTCTTCAAAACATTTTAGGGCTTGGTTTACAATATTTTCGGAGATATGATCTGTGGAATGTAGTGATTTTTCAGGCTCCCGAATTTCATCGCAAAGTGGTGATCGTGGGAAACGTTTCATAACTCTCTCTCTAAGCATCGAATTGGAGTGTCGTAAAAATTGGTTGCAAGTACACGGACTGTAGTTTCTTTTCTATCAATTTCAGAGCTTAACGACGAGACAGTGACATGTGGCAAGTCGTAAAATTTCGCACTACTAAACCAGTCCATAATTAGGTCATTGTGGAAGGTTGGACATAACTTTGTCTTAGAGAATCCAAATAAGGTC
Organism: Pinus albicaulis; assembly: GCA_034641835.2. Classification (NCBI taxonomy): domain Eukaryota; kingdom Viridiplantae; phylum Streptophyta; class Pinopsida; order Pinales; family Pinaceae; genus Pinus; species Pinus albicaulis. The sequence goes on from CM076584.1 coordinate 189,042,948, forward strand.
AGACCTGTGGCATTCAAAAGAGAATTAAGAGGGCTACTCCATTGATGAATTTCAGATATTTAAGAGCCAAAAACATAGATATAATCCAATTTCAATATCGAGCTCCTCAAAAGCAAGAAAAAAGTGTGTATTTTTTTTTTTTTTTCCGAATTGCATAAGTCTTGTTTGAAGAATCAATTTGAATTGATTCCAAGGGCATATTGTAGAATATATATCAGTATTGGGTTCTACAAAATTACCCGTAAAAATAATTCAACACCCATTAAGCCTTCAGAAGGCTCTACTATGACTCATGAAGTTGAAGAATTGCAACATGATCTATCAAAATTATAGGAGCAAGTGCACCAAATTTCGCTCTCGCAAAGAGCAGCAAAAAATGAAATGGAAGTTTTGAAGAAAGGTGTGGAAGTGAAGATGGATGGTGTGAAGAACAATATAGATGGTTTGAAGAATAATATGGATGGTTTGAAGAAAGGCATGGAATCTAAGAGAGATGGAATGGAAGATGGCATGGAATCTAAGATGTATGACATGGAAGCTAAAATGGAAAACATGAAGAATGATCTAAAATCAGACATGGAAGGTTTGACAAAGTTGATACAAGAAATGTTTCCTACTGGTGAAAATATAGTAGAGGAAACTCATGATGAAAACAAAATAAATGTTAATCGTGATTTCATAAACTCTAATGTTGGAGGGAAGAACCACCATATTCCAAAAATGGATATGAGGAAGTTTGATGGAAAGGGTCCTGTAACATGGATACTGCAGATGGAGCAATATTTTGATCTCCATAATGTGCAAAACACACAAAAGGTACGCATTGCAACTTTACATTTAGAACAAAATACATTTGTATGGTATCGATGGCTTTGCTCCCGTAAAAGAATTGTCACTTGGTCAATTTTTACGGAGGAAATGATAGCACATTATGAGGATACAAAGAGCAACACCTTCTTTAGCCAATTGATAAATCTCAAACAAAAGGGTTTAATGGGGGAGCACATTGAGGACTTCCAAAAATTGAATATAAGGGTAAGTGATATTCCAGAGGAACACAGGATTGATCTCTTCATAGGTACTTTAAAGGATAACATCCAACATGAAGTTTGCGTTTTGGAACCTGATTCATTGGAGAAGGCATTCAGGTTGGCAAGAAAAATTGAATGTAAAATTATGGTGACAAGGAAGCCTACCACTCACTTTTATAAAGAAGGAAGTGTTGCTACGCCTAGATTTCCACAACCTACAAGGTTGACACCACAACAATTGGAAGAAAAAAGAGCAAAAGGGCTTTGCTACAGTTGTGATAGCAAATACACTAAAGGTCATAAGTGTGCTGAGAAGAAATTATTTTACATTGATTGTGAAGAGGAAGAAGAAAATGAACAAGAAGAGGATATACACCAGGAACCAGCCCCAGAAGAGGAAGAAATGAATCCAACCATATCGTGTAATGCACTGGCAGGAATTACCACTCCTCAAACTTTCAAGATAAAAGGACAAATCAAGAAGAGAAAGGTAATAGTGTTGATTGATTCAGGTAGCACCCATAATTTTATTCATTGTAAGGTAGCCAAGGAATTAAATTGTTTCCTATACCCAACATCAGAATGTCAAGTGATGGTTGCAAATGGAGGAACTATAAATTTCTCTGGAAAATTCCATAATATCAAGCTAACCATGGGGGAATATGTATTGAATAGTCCAATGCTTTCCATTCCTATGGGAGGTGTTATGTTGTACTAGGAGTACAATGGTTACAATATTTGGGGACGGTAGCTTTTAATTTTCAAGAACTTTTCTTGAAAATTTTTTTAGAAGGAAAGGAATTCTAACTACGGGGTATTTCAGGGAAGCTGAGAAAGATAATAAGCTCTAATGTCATGACAAAGCTTCTAAAGAAAGAAAAACGAGGCGTAATTGCACAATTATGCTCACTAGAAGTTCCAATATCAAAATCGTCTATTTTTGCAGATCTCCAACAAGTCTTGGACAATCATTCCAAGTTGTTTGAAACTCCCAAAGGACTCCCACCTATTCATGATCATGATCATGCTATTCATTTGATTCTAGGAAGTGTTCCTCCAAACATCAGGCCTTATAGATATCGTTATGTCCAAAAGAGCGAAATTGAACGTATGATTGCAGAAATGTTAAAGGCGGGTATAATTCAACCTAGTCAAAGTTCTTTCTCTGCTCCTGTAGTATTGGTACACAAGAAGGATGGATCATGGCGCATGTTTCTGGATTATAGGGAGCTCAATAAGCTCACCATTAAAGATAAATTTCCCATTCCTGTGATTGATGAATTATTGGATGAATTACATAGAGCAATTTATTTTACCAAGTTGGATCTTCGTTCAGGATATCATCAAATTAGAATGAAGACTGAAGATATTCCAAAAACAACATTTCAAACTCATGAGGGTCATTATGAATTTTGGTCATGCCTTTTGGCCTTACCAATGCACCTTCTACATTTCAAGGGTTGATGAATTCCATTTTCAAACCCTTCCTTAGAAAATTTGTGCTAGTATTTTTTGATGATATACTAATCTACAACAGGTCTTGGAAAGATCATGTTGAACATGTTGACAGGGTGCTCAAACTATTGCAGGAGAAACAATTATATGCAAAAAAATCCAAATGTTTCTTTGGAGTACAAGAGATGGAATATCTGGGTCATATTGTATCTCACGAGGGTGTTAAAGTAGACCCTAACAAAATTAAAGCCATTAAGGAATGGAAAGTCCCCACAAGCATAAAGCAGTTGCGAGGATTTCTTGGGTTAACAGGGTATTATCGCAAGTTTGTTAAGAATTATGGGAGAATAGCAGCACCTCTAACAACATTATTGAAGAAAGATGCATTTTCATGGACTCCTGAAGCAACTAAGGCCTTTGAACATCTTAAAAAGGCAATGTGCCTAGCACCGGTCTTAGCTATGCCAGACTTCACAAAAACCTTTATTGTGGAATGTGATGCCTCAGGAAATGGAATTGGTGCTGTTTTAATGCAAGAAGGAAGACCCATTGCTTTGAAAGTCGTCCAATCAAAGGAAAGTATTTCCAAAAACCTATTTATGAGAAGGAAATGTTAGGAATACTGCATGTACTAAAGAAATGGAAAACTTACCTAATGGGAAGACACTTCAAGGTAAAAATTGATCATGATAGTCTTAAACACTTTTTGGAACAGAGACTATCTTCAGGAGAGTAGCAAAAATGGGTCACAAAGATGTTGGTTTATGACTTTGAAATAATCTACAAAAATGGAAATCTTAATGTTGTTGCAGATGCACTCTCAAGAAAAGATGAAGAGGTGGAAGAATTGCTTTGTGCCATTTATATTATCCAACCAGATTGGATAACTGAAGCAAGAGATGAATGGAAGAAGGACAAAGATGTATGGACACTCATTCAAAAGTTGCAGCAAGATCCTAGTACATCTGGTACATTTAGTTGGAAAAATGATTCCTTATGGTACAAAGATCGCTTATATCTTTGTAAGAATTCCCAACTAAAACAAAAGATTCTTTTGGAATAGCACACTTCTCCTTTAGGAGGACACTCAGTATTTTTAAAAAAATTACCACAGGGTGAAGAAAGAATTGTTTTGGGATGGCCTTAAATCTAATATTCAAAAGTTTGTGGCGAATGATGAGAATTTTATACAGAAGCACCCAGAGCTACTCAAGCGTTGAGGACAACACTTTTTTGAAGGAGAGGGGCATGTTAGGTTCCTATGTTACTAGTATAGTCCCTTATTATCATTAGTGTAACCCCCTTATTATTATTATTGTACCCTTGTAACCCCCATATTGTTATTATTGTGCCCTTAAATTATTATTGTTAGGTCGGCTAGGATTACATTGTGGCCCCACTAGGATTACATTATGGCCCCATGGACTCCTATATATAGAAAGGAGGTTTTATAAATTGTATCATCCAAGAATTGTTCATTTATGTAATGTATTGGAGGTTTCCCCCTCGAAGTGGCTTATTTCTAAGGCGTTGATATCTCTTTTCTTCTATTTTTGGAGCTGGTTACACAACAATAATTAGCCTCTAAAGATGAGGATTTGTGGGATTGAGAGTCAATGTTTTCATGAACAGTAAATAATTTGTCTAAAAACACAGTTGGATGAGGTGAAAAGGAAAGAAGATGTGATCATAAACCAGCTACAAAATTGGAAGGAAAATTTCCACAAAATTGAAGAAGAAATTGTTCCCTTAAGATGTGATCTATCAAAGGAAAAACCTCAAGCATTTCTAAATCATAAGTTCATCAAGGGATATGAAACCTTAAAGGAAATTCTAAATGTAAAAAGGCCACCAATATAAAAAATTTTCTTAGGGTTCAAACCTCCTCAACAAGGTGTCAAAAATCAACCAAGCTCCAGTTATGAAAATGCTCTAAAAAGAAAAAATGGTCAAGCAAGCACTTCAACTCGAAACAAGGGCAAACAAAAGAATGATGCTCCATCAAAATTGATAGAAAATAGTCATGGTGATTTCAAGAATCAATAAGTAAAGCAACCAAGGTCCTCCAAATTTAATTCCCCTCAGTGACAACACAATATCAGGTATCCTAAACTATTTTATGGTTATTGCTTTGCATGTCACAATTTTGGACACAATGCTATCAATTGTAGAATCAAGTTTTTTTTCCAAGAGAGATTGATCCGAATTTATGCAGGAACGCAAAAAAATACACATGTAACCATACATAAAAAAATACAGGGAAGATAATGTTGGCTCCCAGTGATTTGCAAGATTGGCAAGAACAACTCTGCAGGGAACCACATCAAACCACTTTGGAGTCCAAGGACCTAGCCTTGCTAGACTCATATAGGGCTCTCTCTATGTTTGAGATGAAAATGGTCGATCTTTATGCATGTGTTTACTAATTTTAGGCTAGTTATGAAGTTTTTAGGACTGTTTTTTTGTTTGGTTGATTAATTTATTGTTTGATTAATTGATTGAGTGTTTCAGTTGAATAGATAGAATGTGAGAAGCATTAATCCATTGGGCTATGGATTCATAAAAGGATGTAATTGTTCATCAACTCTACAAGGGTTTTCATAGGGAAAGCTAACTATATCAAGTGTTTCTCTTAGATTAGATGAAATATGAAATGATAGTAAGTTGTGAAATCAGTAAACTAAAAGGAAATTAATTATCCTTTAGCTCTTCTTCAAAATAAAATCCTTTTGGGTAACTGTTTAAGACAAACCAAAGGATAGGGCAAACCATAGAATTCTTTGGCCAGACTTTACCAAGTAAATCTTAAGACAAAAATCTAGAAAATCCTAAAGAGAAGGACACCCCTGAATTCTCTAGTTATTACTTTCAGACAAAGAAAACATTTAAGACAACAATCAGTGTAATTAAAGAGAAGTTAAGAATTATTTAATAAAACTTCTAAAAGACGTATAAAGTAATAGTTTGAGACAAACCAAAGGATAGGAAAACCATACACTTCTTTGGCTATACTCTTCTATGTAAACTTCAAAGAAGGCCTTAAAAATAACATTTCAAGAAAAACCAAAGGACAGGGAAAACCAAAGACTTCTTTGGCTAGACTCTACTGAGTAATTTCCAAGGCAACAAGCTAGGTGGAAATAAAGAGTAGGACAACCCTGATTTCTCTAATCAAACCTTGCAGAGGAAAACATTAAGATGAAAGAAGCATATAGAATTAAGGTGCCAAGACAACATATCTTAACCTAAATTTTATGTTCTTTTATTAGAGAAGTAATGGGCAGTATGGAAAACATAAGAGAAACAATGACAAAGAAGGATAACATCACCATTAACATTGCTCAAGAATCCTATTAACATGCTTGTATAAATGATGTCCAAAATAGTTACAATACTTTAGTGCAACAAATCTCTGCAACTCAGAGTCTGATCAAATCCAGCCTAGCAGCCAATCCTCTAATCAAGCAGCCAACCAACTCACCAACCAACACTAAAAATGAATAATACATGCAATATTTATCTATAAAATGAGGAGTTTTCCCTAAGCTAGGGTGACAGATTTGTATTTATTATAGAGTTAATGAATTTTTGACCTTTGAGACCATGTAAGGCCCAAGGCATAATATCTGTGACTGACTCACTGTAATAATAACTCCTAACTTAACTGTTGAGCTAACTTTTGAGATATATTTGAATTTTATGGATTTTCATCAACTTTACAATAACTTCTGAGTAGCTTTAAAATATCTCTGACTGTTTCAATAACTGTTGTTTCTTTTATTGAAGTTGTAGGTGGCAAAATGTGTTTGAAGAAGTAAAGGTTGTTTTGCTTTAGCATTTTGGCTCTGTTTCCTTCCTTGATTTGTCTTCAATCTCTCTTCTAACCTTGATTTGTTTTAAGCCTAGATTTATCTTTTCTTTAATGTTTATTTGTCTCCTAAACTCTACTTTCTTCTTTTAATTCCTCTAATCTGCTTTTATCTATGATATTTGTCTTTTAATCCTACTTTCCTTCCTTTGACCTTTGATTAATTTTAAACCCTTTTACTGTTCCATGACTGTATCTCTTTATTTGTCTTTATCTGTTGTGCATTGAAGCACCCTTTGTTGCTTTGGTGTGTTTAAAAGACCATCAATGCTCATGATCCATTGATGTTCATGCTTTGATCTGGTGCTCCTGGTCTCTTTGATGAACAAAAATTGTTGGATCATCACCCAGGGAGTCTACTTGAACTTTTTTAGGACCTTAAATATGAAAACCACACATTTCCACCTTGATCACCTGCACATTAAAATCAATTTATTAATTAAGAAGCTGCATTTTCGGATTTCTGGTTTGTTTTGGATTTTCGGGCTTTTTGGAATATTTGCAGAGGTTTCATGGCAAACGAGGTTTTATCGCAGAGACACAAGCCTTTCGGAATATTTGAATGGAGGCACAGGTTTTGGTTTATGGTGCGAGAGCGGTGAGTGGGTGGTAAGTGGTTTATCGTGTGGGATGGAAGACTGTTAATGGTATTCGGAGGAGGGATGTGATAGCATTGGGGGAGTGTCGCGTGGTGGATGGGATAGCGGGAATACTACCCATATCCCATGGTCCAAGGTTTATTATCGATGAGGCCTTTGGATGTGTGATCTGTGACATGGGTTTTTTGATTGGGAGGGGTGAGATCTAATGGCACTTAGGTGAGGATGGGTTGCGGGTAGGTTTAGATGGTGAGGCCCGGGGGATATGTGGCAGAAGTTTTATTATAGCATGGGGACCAAGCTTAAATAATAAGCGAAGGCACTTATTATTAAGGTTGGGGCGAAGGCCATGGGAGCGAGGATTTTAATATATAGTGGTGGGCCCTATTTATATGGTCATGGGGGAGGGGGGTTAAAAGCTTTTAGAGAGGGTTTAAGGGATCTAAATAGAGGGACTTAATAATATAAGAGGAGGTGGGGTTTAGAACATATAAGGGGTCGGGTATACTAAATAAAACAGAGTTTCATTTAAAATCATGGGGCCTGAATCACGATATTTTTAGATTAAAAACAATGTTAAAAGGGCTTTTTACATTTTTTTGAGCGAAGAAGGGAAATAAGTGAAAAGGGAGGGGTTTTTAATGAGAAAAATGGGGCTTTAGGTAGGGAAAAAGGGTGAAAAGAGGGATTGAGGTCAAAATGGGGTTTTTTCAGAGCATGAGTGTGCTTAGAAGAGGAAAAATAGAAGATAGTGAATTAGGATAAATAAATATAATGAAGGAAGTGATATTTCTGAGAAAGCTTATAGTCAAGGAATGTTATTTTCAATAGATTGTAGAAAATTGATAGTCACCTAGTGATACTGTAAAATACAGGAAGATAACAGTGGCTCTAGCTTGGGAGGGAAACTCTTTTAGGAGGTGTCAAGAACCTCATATTTCATATCTCTGGAATTTGTAGATCAGTGCCTTGTTTTCATTTGGAAAATTTTTATTTTGCAATTGCTGGTCTGCTACTGTTCGTTTTAACTGTGACATTCAAATATTGAAAATAATGCACCCTACAAATCAATTCTACCTACCCATCATTATATTCTATCATTTTTTCCTCATTTGGGAGCATTTATACTGGAAAAACCTTGACATCATTTTTCTTTTGAAAGAAAAAAACTATCTATTTCTACCCTTATATCATCCAAAGGCTCAGATTAGACTGATGAGAGCTTTTATTCTCTACCTAATCTACTTATCTTTCAAGATTAAACATTTTGAGAGATTTTCATTCCCTAATCTATCAACATGAAATTTAAAACATGAATGACTCAAGATTAAACATTTTGGTCATCATGAATTGTGGCATTTTGAACAAACTTCACACAATATTATTTTGCAAAAAGTAAAACTAAAACTAGGGGCTAGAATTTGGAATTTTTTATTCATCCCTTTTTTCTCCTTTGGTTCAGACTTAAACTTTGGAACAAATGTCTTTTTCTTTCTAGCCTACTAATAAGCCAAGATTAAATGGTTTTCCAAATCTTCATTTTCTAACCTATCAGTAGAAATTCAAAATTTGTTCAATCATGATTAGGATGTATGATTGAACAAGATCCCTTCAAAGGTAGTGGCATTTGGACTTTCACACTTTCAGAAATATCCCATTTTTGGTATGGGGCTTTACCTTTTCTTTTTATCTGCCCTCTTTTCTCCTTGTCTGTCTTTTTTTTGTGTTTATTTTTCTGAGCTTTTATCTAGACAATGTTATATACAATGAATAAAGATTTAAACTGAAATTTTCAACTGAAATAATGCTTGAGCATCCTGCCATTGACAGGACCACCAAACAATTCTGTTATGTTCATCTCTTGTAGGAAAAATGCATGCTTACCTCTTGTTGAATGGATGATGTATGGACATTTCCATAGATTGTCAAATTTTCCATGCTTTCCCTTGTCCTCTCTTCTTGAATCCCACTTCAGCACTTTGTCTCCAATTCTGAAATCATTTTCCTTGGTCCTTTTCTCAAAGAGATTCTTGATTTTTTCTTGTACTTTATGTGCTCTATTGTATGCTTCTTCTCTGGTTTTCTGCAACTGGACAATCTGGTTTATTCTTCTTTTCATATCATTTTCTTCAGATTGTACTTCTTGGATGAGCTTCATCAATGGCACTCGCAAAATTGTTGGGAAGACTGCATATGCTCCATGCACTAGCTGATAGGGAGACATACCTATTGATTTTTTATTTGTTAATTTGTCTGCCCATAGTACATGTACTAATTTTTTGTGCCAGGACTTCTTATTCTCTTCCAGCAACTTTTTAATGATGTTCACCAAGTTTGTTTTTGAGGATTCAACCAACCCGTTAATTTAAGGGTAATAAGTTGTAGAATTCCCCAATGTAATATAATATTTGTGTCAAAAATCCACCATTTTATTGGATCTAAAGGTAGCAACATCAATAAGTAATGATTTTCCTAGGACAACCAAATCTAGATTAAATGTTTTTTCAAGGAATTTGATAATTACTGAGTCTGTGGCAGTCCTGGAAGGGATGGCTTCTATCCACTTTGTAAAATACTAAGTTGTAGTAAGGATCCATTTGTGTTGGGCAGAGGAGGCAGGGTAAATTTATCCAATAAAATCAAGACCCCATTGCTGAAAAGGAGATTCAACAAAAATTGGTTGTAAAGGTAATAGCAACAATTTTCTTTTGCCTTCAAAGTTTTGGCATTTATAATAGGAAATTACCATTTTATAGATGTCTTGAAAGAGGGTGGGCCAGTAGTAACCAACTCTGAGGATTTTTTTGATAGTTGTTTTCCAATAGAGGTGGCCTCCACGTTCCCCTTCATGAAATTCATGCTTGATCCTATGTGCATATTCTTCTGGAAAAAATTTAAGCAATATACCACCAGCATTTTTGCAATACAAAATTTTATCTAAAATGCATAAATTTATAGCCTTTAACTTTAAGAATCTGGCCTTTGTCTTGGACAAACAAGGAGGAAAATTTATATTGAAAAGAACATATAATATATCAGCATACCAGGGTGAGTTCAGAAATGCTTCCTCATTAGGTGGAGTCACTAGCTCCTCTTTTTCATCCAATGCATTAATCATATTAATCCCCAGTGCTTGAAAATTTTCTTTAGCCATGAGTTTTTCCAAACCTTGTCATTTGATTAGCTTGGTGGGCCTGGTTTCCATATCATACTCTAAAATGACAGCAATCCACTTACCTCTTTTGCCATCAGGATCTTGTGTCAAGATGTCTTTGACCACTGTGTGAGGCACAAATGCAATAATGTGTGAATGTAGAATGTAAACTCTGAAATCCTTCAATGCTTTGATTAAAGGAAAAAACCTATTTTTCCATTATGCTATATTTTATAGGTGCATCTCTGCGTGCCTTGTTGAAAAATGCTATGGGATGCTCCTGTCCTTTTATATTTTTCTGCAATAAGACAACAATAACTGTATGTTTTGATGCAAAGGAAAATATGAAGAAATATTTGGTAAAATCAGGGCTAATCAGAATTGGTATTTTTGTAAGAGCCTTTTTTACCAAATCAAAATATTTCTTTTCTTCTATGGTCCATTTGACTACTATTTCTCTTTTTATCATATTAGTGATGTTTCTTAAGAGTTCTGCAAGGTTTGGTATGAACCTTCTTAAGAAATTTATGATTTCTTTCCAATATTCCTTCAATCCTCTTTGGGTCAATATTGATTCCCTATTCAGATATGATGTGGCCTAAAAGCTTCCCTTCTTGAAGGCCAAACAAATTTTTCTTGGGATTCAAAGAAAAACCATATTTTCTGCACTTTTCAAAGACTTTTCTTAAGTGAGCTAGGTGTTCTTCATCAAATTCTTAGTAGACTATGATTTCATCAAGGTATATCACAATTAAGGAACCTATTTCTTCAGAAAAAGTAATTTCCATGGCTCTTTGAAAGGTGGCCCCAACATTCATTAACCCAAAAGGAATTTTTACATACATGAAGGTGCCCCAGGGTGTGGTGAAGTTTTTCTTGTGTTGATCATATGGATGTACCAACACCTAATTGTACCCTAAAAATCCATCTAGCAGAGAAATTATTTTGGGGCCTACTACCTTTGTAACATGTGGTCCATTTTTGGTAAAGGGTAGTTGTCTTTCAGGGAGGCTTTATTTAAATTTCTGAAGTCTATACATAGCCTAATTTCTCCTGTCTTCTTCCTTACTAACACAAGATTTGAAACCCATTCTGAATATCTCAGAGGGACTATTATTCTATAATCATACATTTTCTTAACTTCTTTCTCAACCAGTGGCAGTTGTACAAGGTTTATTCTATGCAATTTTTGTTTGTAGGGCTTCTGGTTTTCTTTGAGAGGAATCTTGTGCTAAATTATCTCAGTGTCATATGAATTTAAATCTTCATATCTCCAAGCAAACACATGTGCAAATTCTTTGAAAATCTCAATGTATTTCTGTATTATATGAGCTAGCAATGTTTTTGATAGTTTTACCATTTTGGGTTCTTGTTCACAACCTATATTGCATTCTTCTACCTCTGGTTTTATGGATTATTTCTTTGGATTTTTAGCAACATCATTGAGGTCAAAAAGTTCCTCTAGAGGAACCGGTCCCTTTGGCAAAGTATTATCTCTGGACTACAACACTTCAAGTCTTCTTTTTTCTAAGTCTCCACACAGTTCTCTCTTAAGTGGGCCATCTTTTGTTAACAGATTTATATCAGCATCATCAGGAGGCTCTTCTTCGTAAGTTTATTCCTCATCAGAGTAGTATTCTTCATGATCTGACTCCGAATTTTTCATTTTAATCACATTTCTGGACTGTAGTAAATCTTCAATCTATTTGTCACCTTCAAAAACTTGCCAATATTTTATATTATGAGGGACTGGTGGTCTATATTTGACTTGTACTATGTATTGTTTGATATGATAAGGTTTTTGACAAGTACTGGCTGCAAAGGCTAGACCGTTGGCAAGGATATTTTGATTTCTTGGGAAAAAGGTAAGATCATATTCTTTGAATGTTCGTAAGAGGTCAAGGGAATCATTCCTATATGATCTTAATCTAGGATGTTTAGTTGCATATTCTCCCTTAATTTGGCTAATGACTAGCTCTGAATCCCCAATCCCCATGAACATAAATCCTTTTGGCTCCTAATTTATTGAGTAATTTTAGCCCTAGGAGGAGTGCCTCATATTCTGCTATGTTATTTGTACATTGAAAGTTCAGCCTATATGAGTGGCCTTCTGCATTGTTATTCTTAGTGTTGTGCACCGAAACACCTGCTCCTGAACCAGTTTTTCCACAAGATCCATCAAAGCTGATACTCCAAAAGATCCATCAAAGTTGATACTCCACAGAGGTTCAATTTCAGATTTATGATTATGTCAGTCATTGTGGCTACCACTATGTTTGTCATTATGTTTTTTATTTTCTACTTGGGCTAACTATTATGACTATTCCTCCTCCTTTTATTATTATTTTTCAGTTGTTTGTTCATTTCTGCCACTTGTTCATTAATGTTTTCTTCATTGTTAAGGATGAATGAATCAAGGTCTGTGTGGATATAATAGAGACGGGAGTTATATTTCTTTTCCTGACTGTTGACCAAGTATTTCATATGAGTCTCCCTATATAATATTCTTGGTTGACTAAAGACAGGTATAGTAGCATAGGTCATGTCCATTTGGAGGGTACCTTGGAGTTTAGTTCCCCACGAGCGTGATAAGATCATGCCATATTTATGAGAACTATCAGCCACTACAATATCCATTACTAGGGCCTTGGCCGGTATTTGTGCTAAATTAACACATAGATCCTTGATTAGGCCTAGATATTTAACTCTACTGGAATCAAAAGATTATAAATCTTTTTATGGTCTAGTTATCTCAAGGCCTAGTCTTTCCATTACTACATTTGGCATAAGGTTATGTGAAGCTCCTAAATCTAACATGACATTGTGGAGGATTTTATCATGGATTTTCAAACTGACATAAAATGGAGGAACACCTCCCTCTTGAAATTTACCTTCTATTTCTGGTCCAAAAAAAAGTTCAAGTCTATCATCATTTAGATTTAGGGAATCAACATTTTCTCCTATGTTTAAAGCTTTCAAAACTTTGGATCTATATACATCTTGAGTAACTAATTCAGTAAGAGGTATGGAGATTTTTATCTTGGAAATTTCATTCTCAATACTGAAAGGTGTCTACGCTTTTGAAAGGTTCAAATCAGTCTTATCAGACACTGTTTTTACAGCTATTTTAGCTTGCTGATTTTTATTTGGAGTCTCAGTGAAAAAATTTTTGGTAGGGCTACTAGCTGGATTTCTATTGCTGCTTTGGTCCCCACTATGTTGGTTGATTTTTTTTTTACTTTTATCATAACTTTCATCACTAAGTTTGGGTTTTCTGCTATATTCTTAGGAATATTTTCAGGGATCTTTTTAGCAGAAATTTCAAAGTTCTTTCTCTTGGGAGTATCTTGGGTTTTCTTGCTTTTGAGGTCATACTGTCTATCTAATTACATGATTGTATTTTCAAATCCTTGTTTATATTCTTATGATTCTAGGCTTTATTTTTCAAATTGAGTTGGGGAAAACATGCCTTGCTCTTCCTCAGTGAGCAAAGAAATATTCTCATTATTTACCCCCATTAGATTGATGTGACTTTCATCTGATACTTCAATCACCCCCTCGTCCTCATCAGCATAGTTTTCTCTGAAAGGAGGCCTGATTTTTTGGTCACGACCTCTCTGTCTTATTTTAGGGGGATTTCTCCTAAAATTTTGGTTTTGGTTCTAGTTTATATTTCTATTTTGAGGAGTTGTTTGGTTTTCTCTAGGGGAAGCTCTCTCATTTATGATTATTCTCTCCATCATCATTTCCATGGTTCTAAATAAGTTATCAATATTAGTATCAGATGATGAGGCCACATGTTCATCCTTGTATGTGAACCTCTTTTCAGTCCTCATTCTGGCCCTCTTGGCAATCATATTGGCTTCTACACTTACTGCTCCCCTCTGCATGTCTTCTAATGTAAGGCATTCTCTTTCTCTTAATTGATAAGCCATATCTGGATCAAAACCATCTAGAAATTTCACTAGGGCTAAACCTTGTGGGGGTTTCATGTGAGGAGGAAGTGCATTATATATGTTGTTGAACCTAGTGCAGTAATCTTGAACACTTTCTCCTGCATTCCTTTTGAGTTTCTCATACTCTGATAGGATTTGAAGAGGATTTTTCTTTATTTCCCACTTATTTATGAATTCTTGATGAAGAGCAGGGAGGTCATGTACGCTATTAGGGGCTAAGATTTTGAACCATTTATTGGCTTCTCCTCCTAAAATTTGGGCAGACATTCTCATTTTGATGGTCTCATATTCTACTCCTTGGTAATCAAAAGCATCATTCATCTTATCTATATGTTGTTGAGCAGTTGTAGGATGAGTTCCATCGAAGTGGGGGATCTTAGATTGGTAGTGTCGTGGTATAGGCAATAGAGGTTGTGGTAACAATAGTGAGGCATACTAGGATTCCAAGATTTGTGGTTGGGGAAACAAAGGAGGGTTAGCAAGTGGAGGGTTGAAAAAGGAGGTAAAGGGTTAAATGGGGGAAGGTGAATAGTGAGGAATGAGGTTAGTGCAACAGGATTCTACTGTAAGGTGGATGGGTCTAAAAATATCTATGTAATCCAACTCTGAGATCTAGTCCTAGACAAGCTTTGTTCTAGGGGTGAGCCAGAGAGGATATTCTATAAGTCTTTAAGGTTTTCAGGTAGGGAACTTGCTTTGTGAATTGGTCTGCTAACAATTGGACTTTTAGATCTAGGATATTTCCTAAGGATGCTTTCAGGATTATCAACTATTTCAGGAGGGTTTGGGTCAAGATGGGTTCTGGTACAGATTCTTCTAGGAGCTAGAAATTAGACTCAAGGTTCAGAGAGGTTGAGAGTTTATAGCAGTTTGAAAAAAAACCAATCCGTAAAATAAATAATTAATCCACAAAGTATTCTTGCTGGGTTCTTTTGATTTGTAATGATATCAGGATTTTCTTCAATAATTTCCCAGTGGAGTCTATAGAAAACCAGTGGAGTCAGCAAGCCTACTGAAAACCACTGGAGTCACCAGGTGGATAATTTTTAACTGTCTTGAGGTTGGCTATTGTCCACCATCAGCAAAAAGATACCATTCTTGGCTAACACTTGATTCATATAAATTTGAATGGGGTTTTCCGAATTCTTGAGGAAATATTAATCTGTTTAATAACTCAGATCCCCAGTATGGTCACCACTATGTTGGCTCTATGTGATTTTCAAGATTGGCAAGAACAACTCTGCAGGGAACCACATCAAACCTCTTTGGAATCCAAGGAACTATCCTTCTTGGACTCAAAGAGGGCTCTCTCTATGTTTGAGATGAAAATGGTTGATCTTTATGCTTGCGTTTACATATTTTAGGCTGTTTATGAAGTTCTTAGGACTGTTTTCTTGTTTGGTTTATTAATTGATTGAGTTTTTCAGTTGAATAGATAGATTGTGACAAGCATCAATCCATTGGACTATGGAGTCATAAAAGGATTTAATTGTTCATAAACTCTACAAGGGTTTTAATATGGCAAGCTAACTATATCAAGTGGATCTCTTAGATTAGATGAAATATGAAATGACAGTAAGTTGTGAAATCAGTAAAACTAAAGGGAAATTAAGAATCCTTTAACTCTTCTTCAACAAGAAAAGCCTTTTGGGTAACTGTTTAAGACAAACCAAAGGATAGGGAAAACCATAGAATTATTTGGCCAGAATTTACGAGGTAAACCTTAAGAAAACAATCTAGAAAATCTTGGAGAGCAGGACACCCCTGCATTTTCTAGTTATTACTTTCAGAAAAATAAAACAATTAAGACAAGAATTAGTGTAATTAAAGAACAGTTAAGAATTATTTAATCAAAATTCTAAAAGACCTTTAAATCAATAGTTGAGACAAACCGAAGGACACGGAAAGCCATATACTTCTTTGGCCAGACTCTACTGAGTAATTTCCAAGGAAATAAGCTAGGTGGAACTAAAGAGCAATATGACTCTGAATTCTCTAATCATACCTTGTAGAAGAAAACATTAAGATGAAATAAGCAGACACAATTAAGGTGCTAAGACAACTTATCTTAATCTAAATTTTTTGTTCTTTTATCAGAGAAATGATGGACAATATGGAAAACAAAAGAGAAACAATGACAAAGAAGGATAACATCACCATTAAAATAGCTCGAGAATCCTGTGAATGTGCTTGTATTACTGATGTCCAAAACAGTTACAATACTCCATTGCAACAAATCTCTGCAACTCAAAGTCTAATCAAATCGAGCCACTAGTACATTTGGCAGAAATTACGACACTTGGTTCCCGACACTTTTGACCAAATGTCAGAAATTTCCCCAAATTTTTTCAACTTTTTCAAATCCTACCCGAAACCATCACTATACTGATGTTTAGAGACAAGTGTCACAATACCGACACTTAGACAAAGTGTCACAATTGAGATGTTTGGAGGAATCCATCGGAATTGCGACAATTTCAGCAATAGCATCGGAATTGCGACGACATAGAGGAAAGTGTCGCTATTGCGAAGTTTGAGGATATCGTCGCTATTGCGACAGTTTCGGCAGAAACGTCGCTATTGCGACGATTGGGATAAGTGTTGCTCTTGTGATGGTTTTGGCTACGTGTCGCTCTTACGACGGTTTGGGCTACGTGTCGATTCTAATTCACTCTCTAACTGAATTTCGACATATGTCAACAATGATTTGATATTATTTGAATTAAGTAGGGTCAGTTCAACATTATTTCTATAACATTTTTATGTGAGGTTGCAGGCCATGAAACTTTGACCATGTTAAGGATAATTTTTTTTGAACATCTAGTCCAACCGTCAGATCTTTGTTCGTTATATTTTCAGAGATATGCTCTAAGGAAGTCAGGGTTTATGTATGCTCTAGAATTATTTCTCAAATCATGGCCAGCCTGGTATTTTGGCTATCTTCTCGTCTAGAAATTTTTAAGCTATGAAATATTCATACGTGGCCCGTTTTCCGTTTGCTACCTTGTGTCTCCGGGCGGCCGGGCACACCATGTCGCGTCGTGTGATGCCGCACGACCAAGGGCGCCTGGGTCAGGCCATTTCGTGTGAGGGCGCTTGTGTCAGATTTGCTAGCTTGTGACCACCTGGGTGCCTTAATGTGCACATTCGGGTGGCCCATTTTCTATTTTCTACCTTGTCTCTCTGGGCGGTCGGGCACGCCGTGTCGCGCCGTGTGATGTCGCACGACCAAGGGCGCCCAGGTTGGGCCATTTCATGTGAGGGTGCCTGTGTCAGATTTGCTAACTTGTGATCGCCTAGGTGCCTTAATGTGCACATTCGAGCGGCCCATTTTTCATTTGCTACCTTGTGTCTCCAGGCAGCCAGGCGCGCCATGTGACATCGCACGACCAAGGGCGCTCGGGTCGGGCCGTTTTGTGCGAGGGCACCCGTGTCAGATTTGCTAACTTGCGACCACCCGAGTGTCTTAATTTGCGCATTCAGGTCGGTCCATTTCATTCGAAGGCACCCGTATCAATTTTACCAAGTTGTGACTGCCCGGGTGCCTTGTGCACGTTCAGGCGGCCCGTTTTTCGTTTACTTCCTAGTGGCATCATTCAGTCGGGCGCGCCGTGTGAGGTTGCCTGACCAGGCGAGTTCAGGTTGGGCTATTTCGTTTGAGGGTGGCCATATCAGTTTTGCTAATTTGTGACCGCCCGGGTGCCTTGTGCATGTTCGGGCGGCCCGTTTTCCATTTTCTACCTTGTGGCATTATTCAGTTGGGCGTGCCATGTCGTGTCGTGTGAGGTCGCCCGACCGGACGCATTCAGGTCGGGTTGTTTCGTTCGAGGGTTCCAGATCAGTTTTGATAAGTTTTGACTGCCTGGGTAACTTGTGCATGTTTGGGTGGCCCGTTTTCCATTTTCTCCCATGATGTGGCATCGTTTGGTCAGGCGCGTCGTGTCGCGCCATGTGAGGTCGCCCAACCGGGTGTGTTCGAGTCGGGCCATTTCGTTCGAGGGCGCCCGTATTAGTTTTGCTAATTTGTGACCGCCCGGGTGCCTTGTACCCGTTCGGGTGGCCCGTTTGCCATTTTCTCCCTTTTGGCATCGTTTGGTCAGGCGCGTCGTGTGAGGTCGCCCGACCGAGCGCGTTTGGGTCGGGCCATTTCGTTCGAGGGCGCCCCTATTAGTTTTGCTAAGTTGTGACTGCTCAGGTGCCTTGTGCATGTTCGGGCTGCCCATTTTCCATTTTCTACCTTGTGGCATCATTCTATTGGGCACGCCGTGTTGCGCCATGTGAGGTAGCCCGACTGGGTGCGTTCGGGTCAGGTCGTTTCGTTCGAGGGCGCCCGTATCAGTTTTGCTAAGTTTTGACTACCTGGGTGCCTTGTGCATGTTCAGGCAGCCTGTTTTCCATTCTCTCCCATGATGTAGCATCGTTCGGTCAGGCGCGCCGTGTCACGCCATGTGAGGTCGCTCGACCGGGCGCGTTCGGGTTGGGTTGTTTTGTACGAGGGCGCCCGTATCAGTTTTGCTAAGTTGTGACTGCCTAGGTGCCTTGTGCACGTTCGGGTGGCCCATTTTCCATTTGCTCCCATGATGTGGCATCATTCGATCGGGCACGCTGTGTCACACCGTGTGAGGTCTCCCAACCGGGTGCGTTTGGGTCGGGCCGTTTCATTCGAGGGTGCTCGTATTAGTTTTGCTAAGTTGTGACCGCCCAGGTGCCTTGTGCACGTTCGGGCGGCCCGTTTGCCATTTTCTCCCATGATGTGTCATCATTCAGTCAGGCGCGCCATGTCACGCCATGTGAGGTCGCTCGACTGGGCGTGTTCGGGTCGAGTTGTTTAGTTTTAGGGCGCTCGTATCAGTTTTTCTAAGTTGTGACTGCCCGGGTGCCTTGTGCACATTCAAGCGGCCCATTTGCTGTTTTCTCCCATGATGTGGCATCGTTCAGTCGTGCGCGCCGTGTCGCGCTGTGTGAGGTTTCTCGACCGGGCATGTTCTGGTCGCGCCGTTTTGTTCGAGGGCGCCTGTATCAGTTTTGCTAAGTTGTGACCGCTCGGGTGCCTTGTGCACGTTCAGGCGACCCATTTTCCATTTGCTCCCATGATGTGGCATCGTTCAGTCGAGCGCGTCGTGTCGCACCGTGTGAGGTCGCCCAACCGGCCACGTTTGGGACGGGTCGTTTCGTTGGAGGGTGCCCGTATCAGTTTTGCTAAGTTGTGACCACCCGGGTGCCTTGTGCATGTTCGGGCGGCCCGTTTGTCTTTTTCTCCCATGATGTGGCATCATTTGGTCGGGTGTGACGTTCGCGTTGTGTGATGTCGCCCAACCAGGAGCGTTCGGGTCAGGTCGTTTTGTTCGAGGGTGCTCGTATCAATTTTGGTAAGTTGTGACCGCCCGGGTGCCTTGTGCACGTTCAAGCGGCTCGTTTGTCATTTTCTCCCTTGTGGCATCATTCAATTGGGTGCGCCGTGTCGTGCCGTATGAGGTCGCCCGACCGGGCGTGTTCAGGTCAGGTCGTTTCGTTCGAGGGCGCCCGTATCAATTTTGCTAAGTTGTGACCGCCTGGGTGCCTTGTGCATGTTTGGGCGGCCCGTTTGCCGTTTGCTCCCTTGTGGCATCGTTCGGTCGAGTGTGTCGTGTCACATCGTGTGAGGTCACCCTACTGGGCACATTCAGGTCAGGTCATTTCGTTCGAGGCCGCATGTATCAGGTTTGCTAAGTTGTGCTGACCACCAGGGTGACTTGTGCACGTTTGGGCACCCATAATTTCCCTGGGCGCTAAAGGAAACGCATTCGAGCCGCCCGTATGAGGGCTCCCAAGGAACATGTCCGACTAGGTCAGGTTGTGTCGGGCCGAGTCATGAGGGTGTGCAGGGAAATTACGCATTCGGGTGGGTCGATTCAAGTCGTGTGATGCCACCCAGGGAAACACATTCAGGTCGGATCAGGTCGGGTCGTTCCATATTGTGAGGGCACTTAAGGAAACACGTTCGGGTGGGTTGGGTCAGGTCTGGTCTGGTCAGGTTGTGTCATGTCATGAGGCCGCCCAAGGAAACACGTTTGAGTGGATCGGGTCAGGTTGGGTTGGGTCGTGTGAGGGTGGTCGTATCAAAAATGCTAAATTGTGACCACCTTAAAATCCAGTGCCTCCTCATAAAATCCTCTCCTCGTATAATCGACCACCATTACAGATGTTTACACCACATTTGGTTTAGACATTTAGTAGGTAGGTAGGGTGCCCCTATCTCCCATATCCATAATATAGAGTAATACAAAGGCCAATGAAACTATCATCTTAACCCCTAACCCCTTAAACACTAATTCCCAACCCATAACCCATTTATCCCCTTAAACCTCTAAACCCCTAACCCATTTAACCCCTGAAACATAAACCTCTAAACCCTTAACCACTAACCCCTAAACGATTAACCCCTAACCCATTTAACCGCCTAAACCCCTAGTAAACCCCTAACTCATCTAACCCCCTAAACCCTAAACCTATAAACCCTTAACCCCTAACCCCTTAAACCCTAAACCATTAAACCCTTAGCCCTAACCCCTTAAACCCTAATTCCCAACCCGTAACCCCCTAAAACCTAACCCCATTAGCCCCTAACTTCTAACCCCTAAAATCCTTAACTGCTAACTCCCCTAACCCCCTAAACCCCTAACCCATTTAACCCCCTAAACTGGCCTAAACCTATAACCGCTTAATCCCTAACCCATTTAACCCCCTAAACCTCTAAGGCCCTAACCCATTTAACCCCTAAACCATAAACCTCTAAACCCTTAACTTCTAACCCATTTAACCCCCTAAACCCTAAACCTATAACCCCTTAGCCCCTAACCCATTAAACCCTAATTCCCAACCCCTAACCCATTTAACCCCCTAAACCATAAACCTCTAAACCCCTAACCTCTTTAAGAGCCCACTTTGTAGCCTCCACAGTCTTAAAAGTCACAAATACAAAACCCCTGGATTTTTTGGTATTCTTATCATATGGAACTGAACCTTCTTCTATCTCTCCATATTTGGAAAAAACTTCTTAAAGCTTATCATTGGCCGTGTCATATGAAAGACTACCAATTTAAAATTTCCTTTGAGCCTAATCTATACTTTGACCAGGACCTATGCTAATTGCCACTGCCAGATTGCTTACAGTAATCCTCCCATCAATAGTCTTGCTAGGCTCTTTCAATGCCCTTTGAGCAGAATCCATATTCTTAAATGTGACAAAGCCAAATCCTTGTGACTTTATTGATGTCTTATCCATAATAAAAACGCCTTCTTCAATCACCCCATACTATTCAAATGCATCACATAGGGTCTGTGAAGAAGTCTCCAAAGCCTATCCATGCACAAACAACTTCCGATGAGCAGGGTCCTTGCTTGCAACATCTTTAATTTCTTATGCAATTGCAGGGTATGAAGAGCCTGCATTGAGCATAAAAGAGATCAACTTCTCTTTTCTTAGTGGCTCCAACAGTGAGTGCAGATCGTCCTTCGATAATTGCAGAGCAGCGCCACTGGCTTCCTCGTCCAGCTTTCTCTTCTTACCATCTCCCTTGACCTCCATAATTTTTTCTCTAGTTTGAGAAGAGGGGGGTTCATACTAGCTTCAATTCCCCAAATTGACTCATGTCAAGTCTTTTAAAGATTTAATGATTACAAAAGCTTCCCTATTAGACATGTAGTTTGGTCAGTCACCTATAGGAGGATAATTTAAATTTTAAACCACATTTTGATATCTAGATTCCAAAGCTTAGGTATAAGCCTGAACTGTAGCAAGGGTTAATGCCATTGTTCATGGGGTACATAGCCTGTGACATACAAGCTGCCATAATTTCCATTATGTGAACTGTAAAACGAGCCAATTTTGGAATCATATCAGTCTTTAAATCCCAATAATTTTAGTGTAACTACCAAACAGGCTTGTAGCTCTGTTACCAATAGGGATGCCCCTCTTTTGGAGTGTATGGAGCAGAATCAATTTGAATTTTGTCCTTAAATTTTAAGGAGCGTAACTAGGCTCCTCATAGAAAAAAATCAAAGGAATTGGCATTACTAAGGACTGTGCATAGAATTCATATAATGGCCCTATTAAGTGATCCCTGTTTGTCATCGCAATTTCCTAACCTAATCTGGAGTTTTCAAACATGATAAAAAATTAAAATAGTATTCATAATTACAATGGAAGCTACCAAATATGAATTACTATTTGAATTCAGTTACAGGTAAAGATCCAAGGCAGAACCACTTAGCCCATGTGAGGTCACCCGATTGGGTGCATTCAGGTCAGGTCGTTTCATTCGAGGGCACTCGTATCAGTTTTGCTAATTTGTGACTTCCCAGGTGCCTTGTGCACGTTCGTGCGACCCGTTTTTTGTTTTCTCCCTTGTGCCTTCATTTGGCCGGGTGCGCTGTGTCGTTTTGTTTAAGGGTGCCCGCCCAAACCTGTTCGGATCGGGTCGTTTCGGTTGAGTGCACCTGCCCAAACGCATTCGAGTCGGGCCCCCTAAGCCCGCAATCCATAATCCCTTAACTAATAACTCATTATTCGACCCCTAACCCCTAAATGCACCTAAATCCCCTAACCCCTAACCCCCAATCCCCTAAGCCCTCCAAATTCGACGAATTAGCTTTGAAGAAGTAATTGTTTTCTACAATATGGTTTGTAAGTTATTTAAATAGAGGTATCTTCTCTAGAGTTATTTTTTAGATCCACAATTTCATTTACTAATTTTTGAACAAGGCGTATGAAACTCTTCATTACTATGGGATTTTTATCTTGAAGCTCAGTATCTATACGAGTATTTGCTGCTTCAAGGGTTTTCTGACGGAGAAAATCACAATACAGATTTTAGGGCGCGTTATTGTGTTATTGCTGCTTCAAGGGTTTGCTGAACAGACCCCAAATCATTCATTTCCTTGCTACTTATCAAGTTCTTACTTATGTAGAATTCATTATATACTTAGATCAATAAAGATATTTTTAAGTTGTTTAATTCATTTACGTATTCAAAAATTGATTATAAACAATAAGAAATCACAATCTTGATATTGTCAGGTTTTAATCAAAAAAACCATTTCATCTATTAATTAGACTACACTATTATTTATTATAGAAAATTTATCTAATTTGAATGCATGAATACATAGATTACTATCATTAAAGAAAGAAGAAATGTGAAATTCACTTTTAAAGTAATACTTAAAAATAAGGAAAAAATAATACATAAATTATAAAGAAAAAATATATAAAAAAAAAGAGATTAAAACTCCAAATATTTAAAATACAACATAATTTAATTGTGTAAAGTTTAATACTCGTTTTAATCAAGCATGATGATTTTGTAGAATAGAAGAATTACTATATGAAAAAATCAGTCCATTATTTACTCATATAATTTTAATTGCTTCTCAAAAAGATATGTTTTATTTTTTTTATTGTAAATATTTTAAACAATCAAAATAAACAAACATTTAATTATTTAGAAATTATTATAATTATTAAAAATATATATATTTTTAAATTAATTTGAGTGGCCTTAAAGAAAAACACACTTTTTTCATTTCAAAATGTCAAAAATTTTCAAATATCAAAAGTTTTAATTTCCCTCATTCATTTCCCTCCGGTTGCATGGTTTGTCCAAGGAAGGAGGGAGGATGCGGCCATACTATTGCTGGTTTTGAGGAAGGATGCAACCATACTATTGTAGGTTTGGAGGAAGGATGCGGTAGATTTGTGCCCCGAGCCGTGCTCATGGATCTGGAGCCTAGAACCATGGACAATCTGAGGATCTCTGCATTGCTCTCAAATCCACAACTCCAAAAATAGGTACTCTTATTATGCAACCCATTAGCAACCTAATCTGATGAAACAAATGCACATTGGCCTTTGTGGGAGCTTATAAGCCTGATCCAAGCTTGGATCTTCCTCTCCAGGGAAACAATACCCAACTGCGATTCTCAATCCAGTTTCCCAGACAGTGTAATAGCATTGTTGAAGAAATCTCTAAGCCTTAATCTACCCTAAGTGTATAGATGAAGAATATATATGAAACCCAAGGTGCATCTATTTTCTTCAATGAGTGTTAGACATTCGAATTATATCTAGTATGCAACTGCAAGTATTCTCAATCCTTTTTATAGATAAATGAAAAGCTATTTTCTTCAATGAGTGTTAGACATTCGAATTATATCTGGTATGCAACTGCAAGTATTATCAATCCTTGTTATATGGTGCAAAAAATGTGAATATGGAAAATTCTGATTGTGCTCTGAGCATATTCACTTATTGTCCACTTCTACAGGTCTTGGAACAACTTCTGTTATTTTCGTGGATAAGTCAATAGATGTAATATGTCGCTTCTTTCCTGAGATAATTATGTTCGAGGAGATGGTTATTTTGAGATCTAAATCTTCATGACTGCTTATGTGGGAGGTATTTTTTTGTTTGTATTCCCCTCAACTTGTCAGCTTCCTAGAATTTTTGTTCTGCAAAGTGACTCTTTAGATTTTCTGTTTGAATTTTCTAATAGGCTGCCCCTCGAGCACTTCTTGATCTTTTCTTAGACCATTGGCCTTTTTTATGGCTTTGTTGCTGGGCTTTTTAAGTTTTGTTTTGTGGATCATCCGTCTAGACATTGGGAAACGATCGATGCAAACGTAAACGCATTTTTTTTAGTGAAGGTCATTGTGTTTTTTTCTTCTGAAAAAAAGTCAACAGATGTAGTAGATGCAATAGTTCATCTTTCCTATTTTTATAAGCATGAAAGCTATGCAGAAGAGCAGGTCAAATGAAATGAAATTTTAAGAGATGGTTTTTCAATTGTTGGAGGATTCATCGCTAATATACAATGTGCTGAAGTATGTAGCCTATGATTTATGGTGTTCTTATCAAAGAAAGGATGAGTAGTCTTAAAATAAGTTTAAATAAATATTGAAAATTGCACAGGTCGGATCCATCCTTACCAAAAGACGTCCTTTTACATATTCAAATAAGTATAAATATAAAGCCAAACTTTTCATTCTAGCATGGAATATTAGTCTAGGAATAAGAAATATTTTCATATGAAGAAGAAAAAAAACTGAAGAAAAGGGGGAGATTTGAATTTGAGGCAGGAGGACAAAGACATTTGGCACCTTTTGGAGAAACGTCTGTATTTTTGTTATATTTCCTGTTGACAGAACTTTGGGAAAATATCTTTTCTTGAAATATAACTCAGGCTCTTTTGCAGACCCCTAGAAACTCGGACCTGTAACCGACTTGTGACTTGTGGCACTTAATAATTCAGATCTGTTGCACATTCGGACCTGTGGCACACCTTGGATCTGTTGCAGAGAATTCCAAACCTGTGACCAGTGACTATACCTCGGACCTGTGGGAATATCTCAGCCATGAGTTAACATATTTAGGACCTGTGGTTTAGTGCAAACCTATTCCTAATAGGTATTCCATGCCTCATCAAGACCCAAGCAGCTACTAAGGTACTCTGTTGTTACTAGTATCTACTAAGGCCTGTGCATGGAATAGGTCACCTGGCCGAAATTAGAATATTGTTGTCTTTGTTTCATTCATGAGGACCTCCTCGAGGATGGTGCCCTGTTAGTATGTAGTAGGGTAAAGCCACTCATACCGAATGAATGTTTTCAATACCTGATAGCAATTATAGACTCTATATTTCTGTAGGTATGATGGTCTAAATCCAAGTGCAAGAATTTGATTAATTCATAGGCATTTCCTCAAACTGAGGATACAAAAAGTTAGTGTGCTTGAGCTTGAAAATCTAGTCCTGTAGAATGTTTTGAGTAACTATTATGTGTTAATTTTTTTACCAAGAGTAGGTAAGCGCAATAAGTAAGAGTAGTAGCACCCCTAAGCCCTGGGAAGAGCATGGGTTTACTCCTTATTTGACATTGTTGCCTTAGGTGAATCGTTAAACAAGAAGAGACAAGGGACGTACACAAGTCATCCATAACTGTTATGTGTTAATTTTTTTACTAAGAGTAGGTAAGCACAATAAGTAAGAGCAGTAGCACCCCTAAGCCCTGGGCAGAACATGGGTTTACTCCTTATTTGACATTGTTGCCTTAGGTGAATCATTTTCTCCCTTGTGTTTGATTTTATAATTATAGATTAGCACATGGTTAATTGCTGGAAAGTGTTGATTGTGGTACTGTACAGTTACAGTAGCAATGGATTTTTGTTTTGAAAGGAAATCCTTGTGTAATCCCCCCTCCTTCCTCAACACATCTAGATAGAGGGCAGCTATTCTGAGTCAATTAATTTGATTTGAACCCATGATCAATGCGCTTTTGTTTGCCATAAAATTGCATTGTCCTGATAGGTCTATGTGAGATGGCCTGTCAACGTGCCTTTATTTCTCATCTTGCAGGTCCAAGCCATGCATTGAGTCTAGTTTTTCTTCCTTTATTTCTCATCTATTCATTTTTACTACTGTTTATATGTACCAAAAGTGCCATTTCCAATGAAGGTAAGTGTTACTGAGAATTTTAGGTGCAATTTCTTTAAATTTGTCAAGTTTTTTCCCTGAAAGTTGAACTCTTGAGCATGCTTTTCATCCTTGCCTTAGCTCTGTCTGGCAGAGTAGACTAAAAATGTAATGGCATACATGTTTGTTCAAGTGAATCCTGGCCATATAGAACTACCACCTTTATGGACAGTAGCACATTTATATTTGTAAATGAAAATGAGCAGACATAACATGGACCTAATTTTCCCCAAGGAATAAGGTTTAGATTTTGACTTCTCCTCCTAGCCATGATAGTCCATGGTGAGTAGAATGGAATGGTTAGAGATGCCTTTCTGTTGTGCAACAATTCAGGACGTTGCCTAGTCTTGAAATTTCAATGACATTGGGGCTATGGCAGCCTCCTACTCTACCTCTTAGGCCTTGGTACTGATGCATATAGTAAAATTGATCATAGAAACTAACCAAGCCCTCTACAACCATATTTGCAATCTCTTTTGTTCTTGGGAAAAATATACCTCTGGCAGAAACTAAATTATTTATAAGGCTAATTTATGGTCCTGGAAACATTTGTATCATTGAATATGAATGTACTTTCTATCACCTTATCCAATGGCAGAGTTTCAAAAATCAATATATGAATTTTGTAATTAACAATGGTCTTGGAAGAGTAACCAAGGAAGGAGAGGCGATCTCAGGCTAATCAACTAGAATTGTATTCCATAAAGGGCCTATGCAAAATCTTTACCATACAAAAAGTAAAATCAGAATGGGTTGTGGTTAATAGGCCCTATTGGAGGTCATTCTTGTAGGTTATAAGACTAAATGGCTGATAGGGACTTCCTTTGCAATTCTTTCGTTTACAACTATCTTATATTTATGAATATATACAAGGGCTGATGTTGAACTGGGTTGTAACTTGTGAACCAATGAGAAGAGGCCACCAAATCTAAACTTTCAAGTAAGGAGAGAACTCTGTAATAGGTGAGAAACAAGTTTGTAGAATGTCCTCTAAGATAGTGTGTGGGGGCATTTGAGGGTGATACAAAACAAATGATGGAGGAGGTTTACAGGAATCCTTTAAAATTGTTGACCGAACCTTGGATTGCAATCGTAGAACATAATGATGTTGTTGGATAAAAGTGAAATAATGATTTTAAGCTTTAGGATCAACCTATACTTGATGTTATCTTTATAATAGAAACATAACAAAAAGTTTCATCAAGCATAGAACATCTACAAAAATTTACAGAGATTTTTTTTCTTACTGATTCCTAAGTGTTTTAAATTTGTTTCTTAGTTTTCTACCCAAAAAGTTGTTGGTTGTTGTTGAAATTTTTCCAAAATCTGTAAAACATTTCAATATGGAACAGAAATCTTGCGCATTTCAAGAAACTGATAAAACGTTTTAGAAAGCTAGAATGTCACCAAAACACTTTTTCAACATTTCAAAGTAGTGACACAGCGGAATCTGTTTCTGATTTGGCAAACAACATTTCAGGGGTCCTCCTGGAGTGTTTTTAGTTACTTAGCTTGGATGCCATCAACAAAGACAAACTGTGCTATAACTAGAAAAAGATGTATGAATTGAGCTATAAGCTTGGATGACATCATAGTTAATACTGTGTCAATGCAAGTGTTATGATCTAAATATATTAATAGTTTATTTCCTGAAGGCATCCCTTCATAAAATTTGATGTCCGTTACACTAAGCTCATCATCGTTTGGCAACTTCATAGTGGATCCTATAATATTCTTAATAGTGGATCATTTGGTATTTTTTCTTGCAAATGAGGTTGAGATGTGCAGTAAGGAATCACTGCAAAAGGTGTATGGAGAGTCCTTGCTAACACAATTATCTTTACCTCCCTGCATATTTGAAATTGGAAGGATGTTACTATCAGAAAGAGTATTCCATTCCTTGGGAAGTCCATCCTGTTCTCTGGTATTTAGCTGACTTCTTACACCTTTAGAACTGCTATCTCTAGCCATGGTGTCTTCTTTAGGATTTTCCTCCCATTTATGGGGATACAATCATTTCCATGCTTTTGTCTTTGCTTCAACCTTTCTTATACCTTGTTTTTCAAGTTTGAGCTTATGATCAGTGTCGCTAGACTTGTTTTTCTTGCCACTATTTGAGAAGTCGTCCCATTTTTTTCTTCTTAGATGTTACGACATTTAAATTCTTCTAATTTTATTATTTTTTCTGCATGCTACTTTTCTAGCGTCCTCTAAGACTTTTCTTGCTGCTCCCAAAAATATGCATAGTTTTCCCAAAAAAATTCTTTCATTGGTTCCATTTTTCAAATTTTCAAATGCCATCTCCACTAGCAGGACTTTTTGATGGAAAATTTTTGAATCCGGGCACTAAGGAGAGCTGGTCTCTCTCTGTGTCAATAATTTCACTCAATACAGATTTCTACTCAAACCAAGGAAGTCTACTTTATTTTCTTCTTTCTAACTCATTTATCAAATTCCTGGAAATTGATTAATGAATGTATTTGACCATCCTTATGTAAACCCCGAACAATAGAGCCTTTTGTATTTTATTTATTTATTTCACGCTCAAGACTATAATATATATACTTTTTATTATAGCCTTGGTCCCTTATTTATAAAGCCCTTAATATATATTTGGAGTCTTCCCTTTGTATGCTTTATCGAATGTATTAGCCCAACTCACAACTTAACCCACTCTCTAAGGTTTGAACATAATATAACAAAACGCTTTCATACTCTGACCTTATCACTTAACGTTAAACCAATGGTTCGAAAACTTTAAACATATGCACAATGCTTATAACATTCGACCATGGGTTAGAAAATTAACACAACATTCATATTGTATGGTGGTTCACGGGCCCCACACATCCAACGTAATTAAATAGTGTTAAATCAACACAAAACCACCAGTCTTTACCTCGAGTTAACTTCCGTGTAGTTGAACGCACGATTATCGTCAGATCTCTTGGCCTCCAGATCGGATGAAACACAACAATATCGCGTTATTTTTCCCGTCGGACCTTAACACGTCAAAAAAATGCAATGGGGGCGGTATTACCCCAGTGACATGGCAACATATAATAGGATCATGTTTTTTTTGAATGGTTTCGCTCTGAGCCAAAGGTAGCACAACGTGAGCGGTAATGGGTTCTGAAACCCACTTTGGGATTAGAACAGTGCACGACCGGATTTTTACTATGGTTAACACATTTCTTTTTACAAACTCTGTCTCATTAAATCTGGGTCTAGCCTCAAAAAATATCACTCGACTAACGATGAAACAAGTTAATTTCTTCGATGGGCAGGGTTTGCCGCCTTCGACAGAGTTCAATGTTCTTTGGGCAAACAAAGTATGGCAGGTTTTGACTCCTATAAAGCTTTGTTCCAACGCACAGAGCTTGACACCTTATAAAATGGCTAAATATCCCTCACTTGGGCTGAGAACCACTACAAACTCACTCAACCAACGGACTCACTCTCGACCTCTTATAGGGGTTCTATATCAATTTGACACATTCAGATTAATTACTGAGAACTGGCACTCAACCACAAACAGAGAGGGCTACAGGAGATTTAACACAGTAATTGTTCTTCTTCAATTTATGCACAAAGTTCTCAATTCAAAAGAATCATTCTTCAGAGAATGTCGATACATACACACAGATAGGCGATAAGGCTAATTCTTATTCAACAGAGAATATAGTTTCTTAATTCAATCTTTCGCTGTTAAAATCCCCCCTTTCACTGTGTCCGGGGTTACAATATATATTTCACTGTATGACTCCTTGTTTCCTCTCTAAGGACCTTTTTTATTCTAAACATAAAATCCTAATTACATAATTTCTGACAACAGAAACTGAACAGATGAACAAAACCAAAACTATTCGACTTCTACAGCTATTGAACTACTCCTAACTACAACAGATAGCTAAGGTGTTGACAACTTGCTATTACAAATTTAAATAATTCCGAACCCTTCTAGCCACAACATGTGGACAATCCTCCTACATTGCTGGCTAGTGTCTAATTCCCCTGCATCACTTTTGCTCTGATACCGTTGTAGAGTGCTAGGGTAATTTTTCCTGAGGGTTTCTCACACAATTAGGTATTTTTCAACATTTTCCTCTTAACAATTCATAAGGTGACAACTTTATTAGATCCATATTCAGTAATTCATAAGATAACACTTCAATACAGAATATGTTTTCCAGTAAACAATGTAATGAACAATTCATTTTAGTCCCAAAGTTTCAATCTTAACTGAGTTTGAGCAACTAGATAATATAATTAATAATGCAATCTATAATCACACAGAAATTTGATACTTTTAATGTCTCATCTACACTATATAATACAACTATCTAAAACGTTAAAAATCAGATCGTGTTCTAAAATGCTAAAAATCAGATCCTCTAGATCTTGCTGGCATCTTGTGAAGGATCACCATTCAGTTGTTCTTTAGAGACAACTCCATTGGCATGCTGCACTTCTTGGTGACTCATGTCTTTGAGTTTAACGCAAGTGTGATTACTTCACTCTGGCCTCTACAACGTAGCTTTTTCCACAGTGTACCCTTCAATAATCTACGTTCCACTTTAGGACCCTCCTCTTACAGCGAGAATTCTAGGGCTTCATCCTGAGGTGTGCTAGATTTATGCGAGGGCATCCATTTGAATCTTCCAAACTCTCTGACGTTCACTCATGCAATCTGACACAACTTCATATTTTCTTTCATGCATATGTGTTCAAGTTTATAATTATAGATTAGCACATGGTTAATTGCTGCAAAGTGTTGATTGTGGTACTATACAGTTACAATAGCAATGGCTTTTTGTTTTGAAAGGAAATCCTTGTGTAATCCCCTCTCCTTCCTCAACACATCTAGATAGAGGGCAGCTATTCTGAGTCAGTTAATTTGATTTGAACCCATGATCAATGCCTTCCCCATCAGAACTATGCCTTTGGTGGATTTTCAACCAATTTTGCTAACTGTTGGATCTTATAGTGTTTGTTGATAGATACATATCCATAAGTTTTTTTACTCCATATGACCACGGCCTTGACTGTTAGAATAAATGGAATTCCTCCATTTTTTTTTACCACCAATGATATATGGCAGGTGCCTTTGAGCATTGGTCACTCCCTGTAGGATATCCTCCACCAATGGATCAGTCCATTCATAGTGGTTGATGAAGCTGAGGGAAAGCCCATATCTGAGCCTCCTTGTTTGTCCCTACAGAAGGCCTTAACATCCTCTTTGTCCTCTCTTTTTTACTGAGCACTTAGATTTCCAGTCTCAATCATCTTTATTGTCCGTGCACATTCTCTTCTCTTAAACTCTCTCATAACTAGACATTTAGCAATTAGTTTCTTGTTTTCTTGTAGACCTTAATATTTTTATGCTTTCAGCATTGTTCGAGGAGATGATTTTACACTTCTACTTTTTACCTGAACTAGATGTGCTATCTTAGTCCCTTTTACCTACTTTTGTGGTCATTTGTTGGACATTAATACAATTATCTTGTATTATTTTACATGGCAACATTTTTTAAGTGTTGTTCTTATGAAACAGCTGGTGGAGATGTAGGAAAATTTTATTATTTAACTACAGGTGGTGGAACTAAAACAATTGATCTTTTTTTCTTGTTATTTTTCATATAACTGGCATCCTTTAACAACACGACAGTTATGTCATAAAAACTTATTTTCTGTATGGATAAATTTTTGGTGTGCTTGTACAGTCCTGCATATTTCTAACTATAGCACATACAAATATGTTTTCAAATGAAGTATTTTCCCCAATGGAGCTCATGGGATTCTTATATACACATCTAGACGAATAATATTATTTGTGTGTGCGCGCAGGCGCTAATATGCCTAAATTAGGGGTTTGGGTTTTGATCCCTAGCTGGAACTTGTATTACCTACACTATTTGATCATTGTTCTATTTTGATCTTTGTTCTGTTACATAAGTTAAGTGTCCAGCTACTGGGAGCAATGCCTTACTGTGCACCTCAACAGCTATCACAATGTCTTCCAAAAATTGTTCCTAAATTGACTGAGGTTTGGATCAATGAAGAAATATTGAAGTAAACTTTGAGTTTGCTAGGGTTCTAAAATATCACAATCTTTGTTTTACCTAATTATCTTAATATTTTGGCTCAGTGATCTAATTCTTTGTGATGGAAATTGCAGGTTTTAATAGACACACACCCAAAGGTTCAATCCACTGCTTAGATGGATTTACAGCAGGTAACATGCCTTGTATCTGAGTGTTAATTCCAATCGTCTCTATTTTGTTCAATATTTATTTGTTATTCTTCTATTCAAATAATTTTTATTTGACTGGTGCTAACGACATCAACAGGTTGGTAGTGTAATCAAGAACCCTGAAATATCTGCACTAGTTTCAACATTACTCTTGAGTATCTCAGATCCCAATGAATACACCATGGAAAATTTTAGGGGCTAATATTCACATGCGGGCTAATTTTCCATGGTTTTTCAAAAAAAAGATTCGCAAATTTCCAATTTTTTATAAAAATGATTCGCCCAAATTTTACAATATAAAATTATTTTACGTTAAAAATCGCCAACATTATATAGACAATATAAATAATATCATTATAAATTTGAGTAGTTTTACAAATACATCAATAAACATTTTATAGTTTACATATTAGGGACTAGTGAGATTCGCCAAATTTTTAAACTTCAAGATAATTTTCCATCTTTAAAATTATCCCTGGAATACACAAAGCATTCCCTTGACATTATTCTGCAGGTATTTTTTAAAGTTTCGTGTCAGGCCTTCTATACCATTTTTTGCAAGATT
The DNA here is from genome assembly GCA_034641835.2 of Pinus albicaulis. Lineage (NCBI taxonomy): Eukaryota > Viridiplantae > Streptophyta > Pinopsida > Pinales > Pinaceae > Pinus > Pinus albicaulis. The sequence goes on from CM076584.1 coordinate 189,076,335, forward strand.
TGATGTTGTTTATTTATTACCAACATCTTGTATTCCTTTATCTCTTACCATCATTGTAGACAACGTTTGTCAATACTATTGATGCTCCATCACTAGCATTGTTGGTGCCTATATTCCACCACAGTCTTAGGGAAAGAAGTGTAGATACTAAAAAGAAAGTAGCCCATATTGTTGGAAACATGTGTTCTTTGGTAATAGAGCCAAAGGATATGCTACCATATATAAGCTTGATGCTTCCTGAAGTGAAGAAGGTATTGGAAGAATATTTTTCCATGTATGTGTCTCTGCCTCCTGCGTACATCCCGACCTCTGAAAACAACCTAGAAGACTTTGAATGATTTTGTGTAGGCTGAGAAATGTTTGAAAGGCTTGCTTTTAGTGTTAATATTTTAATTTTTCCTAGGCTCTATGGCAGAGAGAATGTATTTGCTTTAGTAGTACAAAATTTTAGAATCTTAAGTGACTTCTTGAACACCAAAAGTTGTCATTATATTTTTTCCCTTCAAATGAGAATACAAATTGTTAGCCTTAAAGGAGATTGGATTCCAACCACTTCTGTATTTTAGAAGCTTATATACATTTTTTTTAATACATATATATTGCAGGATTATTCCTTTACTAATATTGGAACTATGGCATCTGGATAACATGTTGAGCAAGCGCATTTGATAAAAACGAATTTTGTTAGTCCAACTCATTCAAAAAGAAATACCCTTGGGAAATGGAATAAACGTGTTAGGGTGTTCTCATCAATGCCAAGCCATCACAACTTATTACATTTCGATATAACATTCTAGTGATTATTGGGTTAACCCTATACAAGACGAGCATTCTTGCTTGCTATGTTGCATTGTGTGGGTTTTGTTTTGAGATGTGTGGCTTGTGCTGCTGTTTGCCATAAAATTGCATTGTCTTGACAGGTCTATGTGAGATGGCCTATCAATGTGCCTTTATTTCTCATCTTGCAGGTCCAATCCAGGCATCGAGTCTAGTTTTTCTTACTTTATTTCTCATCTATTCATTTTTACTACTGTTTTATGTACCAAAAGTGCCATTGCCAATGAAGGTAGGTGTTACTAAGAATTTTAGGTGCAATTTATTTAAATTTCTCAATTTTTTTCCCTGAGGACCTTCACAGTGGGGGTATGTTGAGTCTCAAATCTGCATCTTTCCTATACACCTTTCTAGACCTTTTTCATTCACCTGAACCTTCTAAGTTGTCAATATCATTGCATATTAATTGTAAAAGAGCATCTAAAATGGTTTTTAAATATGTTTTGTGTCTGCTGTTTGATTTAGATTTTTTCTCATTTAGCTGCGGAATCTTGCCACTTTCCGCAGCTGCTGCAACTTTCCGCAGCCATTTTGTGAAAGTCTATGTTGCAGGTGTCATCAGGCAAATCGAGCCACATGGGCAAGTCAGAAATGATGTGGACATAGATCGTGTCCTATTGGCTCGGGCAAATTCACCTAAGGAGGCTGTGGACAAAGGTGGCCAAGTGGAAGTCAACCGTAGAGTCCCACGGTGACAGGACTCTGTTTCTCATCACGTGAAGATTTGTATGACCGTTTCTAATTTACGGGAGACACATCAACACCTGTACGCGGCTCCATAAGCCGAATCCAACATCCACTCTTCATATATTTACTCCTCACCGCGGCCATGATGCTGGATCTCTGGACGTGATGGTTCACGTGTCTCTATCAGCACAAACTTTAGGGAATTAGTTATATCACCTTTGTTATAAATAACGCGTTTTCATACCCATAATAGTTAGCCTCCATATAGCTCTGTAATGTAATTGCATTGCCACTGTGCTGTAATATCATTTCTCTGTTATGACCGCATTTTAATATATAAGAAGACTCTGTTTCCAAGCGTAATTCGTATTTGAAGGCTGTTGCCCAAGGCTGGTGCAGAGGGCCCCTGCACATGCTGAGGTTTTTTGTATTACTGTATAGTTTCTTGTTTTATTTCTTTAAGTTCATTGTGCCATAAGTCATTCACGTGTTTATACATTGCATCTTTCATGGTATTTATGCTTCATCTCTGTTCATAATCTTTCATGCTTTACATTTTACTTCTGTCCATAATATTTCCTGTTTTATGTTGTTGTTAACTGATCAGTTGTTCTTGCCTCATATTACAAATAGGCCCCCCGCATTTGCATATCTTTTGACTAACATATGGAATCAATAGTTGTTCGCTAATTTACTTTTCCTAGTTTTTGCTTAAATCCGCATCATTGTTTATTTCCCCTTGCACATTTAAGCCTTTAGCGATCACAGAAGCATATTAAACGCCAAAGCGTGCAAGTTCAAGCATTCAAAGCTTATAGTCGATACCACCTTAGATTGAAGTATGAGTGTGTAGTTTGATATTATTTTACTTTTTTGCAAGATAGATATTAAATTGCTCATGTCATTTTCAGTTACCTCCGAAAGCCATAGCTAGACTAATGGTGAGGGATTGAAGTATGAGTGTGTAGTTTGATATTAGTTTACTTTTCTGCAAGATAGATATTAAATTGCTCCTTTCATTTTCAGTTACCTCCGAAAGCCATAGTTGGACTAATGGTGAGGGATTGAAGTATGAGTGTGTAATTTGATATTAGTTTATTATTCTGCAAATTAGATATCAGCGTTTGTTGTTTGTTACCTCCGGAAGCTATACCGCCTATCAAGTAGATCAATATGCTGATGTAATTTTATTTAGATTTAATTTGTTGCAATTCTTGGATTTCTTTAAGCATAGTTTCTTTTGTATTTGGACAGCAGCAAGGATAATGAGTTTCATGATTAGTAGTTCACTATTTGTTTGACTAGAATAGTGATGCAATTTCATTTTCTTTGAAGAATTAATTTTTTCATTGTGTGTTTTAAAATTATTTTGAAGTTTGGAAAATCATTAGAAGGACATCATTGTCTTGAATATTTGTCTCCATACTTGTCTTTTAGAATTTCATAAAAATCCAAAAACGACAAAAAGTAAGAGATAGGTTATCTTGCACATATAGTGTGCCACACTTCGTCAGCTTACGAATCCCTGGTTGATAATTTATGTTAGAAATTTAGGACACACTAAATTGACCAAACATTTTGGCGCCGTTGCCGGGGAAGTGTAACTAGGTAGCCAATTTCTTAAAAAAAAAAAAAAAAAAAATAATAAAAGAAGGGAAAACTTGATAACTTCTTGAAGTATGCTCTCCTCTTGCACCTAGTGTGACCTGGAGGATCAGAAAAGAGAGTTATTGGTTCAGTAATTTCTTAAGTATGCTCTCTTCTTGCACCTAGTGTGACCTGGAAGATCAGAAAGAGAATTATTAGCCCAACTTTTTTTTTTTTTTTTTTTTAAATGACATGCATAGAGCAAGAGATTCTAGGGGAAGGTTTATAGCTAAAGCCAAGAGTTCGATTTTCACAACTCCATCTTCTTCAAGGCATAGACAAGAATCACCACCATCTACCCCTAGCCTTGAGATTTTTGGAATTCAAGGAGCAGCTGAATTAGAGGATTCTCCTATACCACCTACTAAATCTCATTTAGAAAAGGAAGAGACTCCCTCTCATCCTCCCTTGGTAGAAGAACTAGAGGACTTTAAGGACTCTAAAGAGACTATCATGGAAGAGGAAATAATAGATGTATTTGGAGGTAGAGGTAGAGGTAGAGGTAGAGGAGGAGGAAACAATGGAGACAACAATGGTGAAGTTAATAATGGAAGAAATAGGGAAGGAGACAACTTGTTTGGATTCCCTATAGTTGATGAGGAAAATCATACAACAATGAAAAATATCTCACCATCTGTCCTCCCCAACTTTTATCGATTGCGAAGTGAGGATCCTGAAACATTTCTGTTTGAGTTTGAAGTCGTGTGCCGAACCTATGACTATATGGAAGACTCTCAAAAACTCAAACTGTTTCCTTCAACATTGAAGGGAGTCGCTTTGAAATGGTTCATGGGATTAGCCACCCAATCTATTAGGACTTGGAATGATATGAAACAAACATTTTTGGATAGATATTTGGACTATTGTATGCCCACCAATCACAAGGATGAGGTATTCAAAATGATGCAAAAAGAAGACGAAAATTTGGAAGATTTACTTGAAAGATTTCAATACAACTTGAAAAGAGCAAAGATGAGCAACTTAGATGATGAAACCCTGAAAGCCCTCATATTAAAAGCCATTAGAGATGAATGGATAGATATTTTAAACATGATGGGGAAAGGAGACATTTCTCAACTCCCACTTCGTGACATAACAAAACTATGTGTCCATCTCTCAAGAGGAAAATCTAAAACAGGAAAAGGGCCTAGGGATCCTTCTCTTATTAGGGCTAACAAATCTGCAACTGGATCAGTAAGTAGGGCAGAGATTGGTAATATGTTTGATGAATTCAAAACTGATATCTTAGGGAGCCTTAGTGAACAACTAGACACCCTTAAAATCCAAAACAAGCAGAAAGCAGAAACAGATGCTTTAGCCATCTTTTGTCCGAAATGTAGGAAGAAACATGCTTTAAGGGAATGTCCCTTGGATGCAAAAGTTGTAGAAACATGTATGATTTTCTCAGAGAATCATGATATCAAGGATTGTCCTTCAATTCCTGGACTCAAAGCTGTTTTTCAAGAAGACCCAAATTCAGTAGAATCTCTCTGTTTTGTTGCAAGAAGACCTTGGCAGGGACAACAAACTCAAGGGTTTAACAACCCTATGAATCTTCAAAACCCACCAAATTGGAATCCTTGGCAACAACCTTGGCTCCAACATCAAAATCCATATCAGCCATGGGTACAAGGGATGCAAAATCCTTATGGGAGATTTGCTCAATTTTATCAATATCCTCCATCTTTTCAAAATCAACAAGCTCCACAACTTCCAAACCCAAATCTACAACTTTCATCGCCATTTCCACAACAACAACCTCCTCAACAAAATCCAAATCCTCAACTCATGCTTCCATTCCAACAAAAGACAAATCAACTTCCAGCTCAGCCATTGCCAAATCCTAACAATAAAAATCCTCAGAATACTTACATGATAGAAGGACAACAATTTCCTACCTATAAGATTGTTCCTCTTAATGATGTACAACTCAGGTCTGGTAGAGTTTTAGAAAAACCTTCTATAGATATTCAAGAGCAAGATACCTCTGAGGAGGACTCTCTTAAAGTCAATAAGGGTTTTGAAGAAGTATCTCTTCAAAATTCAAACATTCAAAAAGAAAAAGAAAAGTCAACTCCTACAACTCCTATAGTTGAACAACCTGCATCTTCATCTACACCTCCTTTTCCTGAAAGACTACAAATTGACAAGGGGGTGGAAAAACAAATCTTGTTGCCTAACTATGATTTTATAGATGAATTGAAGAATGTTTGTATCAAGATTCCCTTGCTACAAGCCATTCGAGAGATTCCTATTCTAGCAAAAACAATAAAGGAGTTGAGTTTCAAAAGACCAGGAAGGAAACTAAAGACACAAGAAGAATCCACCTGGTAGGAAAAATTGCAGATATCATGATGGGAAAAATTACCATGCAGAAGTATGTAGATCCAGGAAGTCCAATTTTCAAGACACATATAAATGGGATAGAAATTCCAAACACATTGATTGACTTAGGGGCTGCTATCAACATTATGAGTAGACAAACTATGGACCAGCTAAAACTTCCTAACCTTACTTTTACACCTACTTTACTGCAACTTGCAGATCGATCAATTATTAAACCAGATGGTGTATTAGAAGATATTTCAGTCTCCTTAGATTCTTGGGAATATCCAGTAGATCTTATGATTTTGACTCCCAAGAGTAATCTAGGAGGGCACCCACTTATCTTAGGAAGACCTTGGCTAGCCACAGCTGATGCTTTCATTAGTTGTAGATCTGGGGATATGTACATTTCTAATGGTAATTCGACAAAGAAATTAAATTTGTATCCTCCAGAAAAAGCAATCACAAAAGTAGGAGACAATGAATGGGTCGATGATGAGGACATTATACAACCTGTCTTTACCATTTCTGAAATCAGTGAGGATAGTCAAATTCTGAACACATTAGAAAATTTTGAGATATCTTTAGAATATGACCCCACACAATTTCAGTTGGAATCTGACATAGAATATTTATCATCAAGACAAATGTCTCTTTACTCTATGGAAGAGTTTGGTAGTTTTACCATTGAGATTTTTCCAGGAAAAACATTGAATATCAACAAACATTTGGAAAAGTCACAACAAGAAGAACTAACCAAAATCTTGCAAAAACATTCTACTGCATTTTCATGGGAGTATACTGACATGAAAGGTATTGATCCTAAGACTTGCATCCATCATATCTATATTGAGGAAAACAGTAGACCAATCAGACAACCTCAAAGAAGGATGAATCCAAATCTTAGGAGATAGTGAAAGAAGAGCTCCAAAAACTACTCAATGTAAACTTCATTTATCCAATTTCAGATAGCCGATGGGTTTCTCCTTTGGTTATAGTACCTAAAAAGAATGGTAATGGAGGGTATGCATTGATTACAGGGAATTGAACAAAGCAACTTTGAAGGATCACTTTCCTTTGCCTTTTATCGATCAGGTATTAGATACATTAGCAAGTAAAAAGTACTTTTCATTTTTGGATGGTTTTAGTGGTTATAATCAAATTCAGGTAGCACCTGAAGATCAAGATAAGACCACATTTACTTGTCCATGGGGAACTTTTGCCTACCAAGTGCTTCCTTTTGGGTTATGTAATGCACCCGCAACATTCCAAAGAGCAATACTAGGAATTTTTTCTGATCTAATCCATGATTGTGTAGAGGTTTATATGGATGATTTTACAGCTTATGGTAATTCATTTGAAGAGGCATTAGAAAATTTGGAAAAAGTTCTTATAAGATGTAAAGAAACAAACCTTTCATTAAGCCATGAAAAATGCTTTATGATATTTACTGAAGGGATTGTTTTAGGACATCATATTTCAGGAGATGGGATTAAGGTTGATAGATCAAAAGTTGAAGTCATCTCCAAGTTGCCTATTCCAAATTGTCAAAGAGATGTTAGAAGTTTTCTAGGATTTACTCGTTACTATAGAAGATTTATAGAAAACTTCACTAAAATAGCATCTCCACTCTTCAAATTGCTTACAAAAGATTGTGAATTCAAATGGGATCCTGATTGTCAATCAACTTTTGAAACTTTGAAAACAAGAATATCTGAAGCACCTATCTTGAGAGGACCAAATTGGAAACTCCCTTTTCATATTTCTACGGATGCTTCAGATACAGCTCTAGGAGCTGTGTTGGGTCAAAAAGATTTAGTTCCTTATGCCATTTATTATACCAATAAAAATTTGACTCCCACAGAGTTAAACTATACTGTGACTGAAAAAGAGTTTTTAGCTGTTGTTCATGCAATCAATAAGTTTAGACATTATATAACAGGCTATGAAACTTTTATTCATACTGACCATTCTGCAATTAGATATTTAATGAACAAACCTGTTCCTAATGGCAGAGTGACAAGATGGCTCTTACTTTTTCAAGAATTCAATATTACTGTGTTGGATAGACTAGGGAAATAAAATACAGTAGCTGATTTCTTGTCTAGGATTCAGAATACTAAAGAAGATTCTCCTGTAGAGGATAAGTTTCCTAATGAATGCTTGTTTGCAGTAACTATTAAGACTCCTTGGTATGCAGATATTGCTAACTATTTGGTTACAGGGAAACTGTCTTCACATTTATTTCCAAGTGAAAAATGAAAAATTATTCAGGAGAGTTCAAAATATTCATGGATTTCTAATGAATTGTTTAAAACAGGGCCAGATCTTGTGATTAGAAGATGTGTCAGGGAAGATGAGATGCCTGATATCCTTAAGGCATGTCATGATGAACCATGCGGCGGACACTTTGTAGACAAAATGACGGCCTATAAAATGCTCTCTTTAGGATATTATTGGCCTTCCCTGTTCAAAGATGAAAAACAATATGTCAAAAGGTGTGACAGCTGCCAAAGAGTAGGGAAACCTACCCTTTCAAATGAAATGCCATTGCAACCACAGGTACTCATCGAACCCTTTGAAAAATGGGCTTTAGATTTCATAGGACCTATTAATCCACCATCTAAGCAAAATAAGTATATATTGGTTTGTAATGATTATGTTACTAAATGGGTAGAAGCCAAAGCATTAGTATCTGCTACTGAAAATTCAGTTGTTCATTTTCTTTATGAGGATATTTTTACTCGCTTTGGTGTTCCAAGAGAAATTGTGACAGATCAAGGAAGCCAATTCACATCCAACCTCGTGGAGAAGCTGATGGAAGAATACAAAATCAAGCATAGAAGATCTACTCCTTACCATCCGCAAGAAAATGGTCAAGTGGAGTCTACCAACAAAGTTCTCTAAAGTATCATCACCAAAACTTTTCATCTACATAGAAGAGATTGGGCAGAAAGGCTTCCTGAAGCCTTGTGGGCCTACAGAACTACATGGAGAAATACAACAGGACATTCTCCCTATCAACTTTTTTATGGGAAGGAAGTCCTGCTCCCCATTGAGTTCCAAGTCAAGACCTTCAAGATAGCAGTTCAGTTGGGGATGGATCTATCAGAAGCCCAAAAGCATAGAATGGAGCAGTTGAACGAGCTAGATGAGATCAGACAAGAGGCAATTTTAAGAACTGACCTAGTTCAATATCAAAGAGCTAAATGGCATGACAAGTACATCAAAGAGAAGAAGTTTCAAGAAGGAGATTGGGCATTGTTATTTGATTCCAAGTTTAAAGATTTTCAAGGAAAATTTCAGATTCATTGGCTTGGGCCATATGAGATTGACAAGATCTTTAGCAATGGAGCGGTAAGAATCAAGACCATTGATGAGTTTCAAACTCCTCTTATTGTGAATGGCCACAGATTGAAATTTTATCATAAGCCACTCTCAAAAGAGGAATTTGTCAAAAAATTTCAAGAAAATTCTGCAATCAGGCTGGTACAGAAGAGTTCTTCTTCTCCACCAGCCTAGCTTTTGTTCTTTTCAGTTTAAAAAAAAAAAAAAAAAAAAAGAATTTGTATAAGCTTGAAAACCAATCACTGATTGGCAGTCTTATACAGAAAATGTAGGGTGAAAATCAGGAACACCTGACACCCTATATTTTCCAAAAAAAAAAAAATCTCTCTTTCATTTCACAAATTTTGTGACCACCCATTCCACTTCATTCCACTCCATTTCACTCCATTTCATTCCATTTCACTTCATTTTATCTATTTCATTCCATTTCACCAATAAAATTCTCTTGCATGACCATTTCCATTTAGTCAATTGTCATCCATTCATTTCCATTCACCCAAATAATAGCTGTGTCAGTTTCCGCAGCTGACATCTGTTTCCGCAGCTGACACCAGTTTCCACAGCTAGAAGCAGATTCCGCAGCTACCACTCTGTTTTTCAAAAGAATGTAAAGCCAGATGTTATTTCCACAATCATGAAATCAAATGCAGGTATGAGGATCAATTATGAAGACATGGGGCATTCAAGATATCAATGAGGAGCAACTAATTGAAGACCAAGGAAAAATGGCAAGAATTCCAAGGTATGAGTAAAAATTTATTTCAAATAGCATTTAAGCACATTTTTATATAGTTATAAACCATAAGCTCCATTATGTGCAATGATTGTATTGACAAACTCCGTAACCACTCCATGATCTCTGTACAATCCTCCCACAATCCTTGCATTCATTCTCAAACGGTCCCATAATTAAACCGCCGATCTTCACTCAAACTCCGATACTCCACCTGTAATGATGAAACGTGGTTGATTTGACTACGGCTTCTTTCAGCCGCATGAAATCCGTAGCCGTTGTATAAATGTGCTTACATTTACTCTGTAGCCACCAAATTTTAAACACTGCCGGATGTGTTATACTCCTCCTATTGTTCTATTAATCTCACAGCCGCATTTCCGCCGTGCTCACGTAACCCTTCTCTGTTCCGCTTCACCCCATTTCGTTCTCTATTACGCTACAGTCTGTATACCCACTCTCTGATATCTACCTACAGTCATCGTGCTCATTTCCGTTCATTCAGCCGTCCTACTTCCATTGAACCCTCCTCACGCAGGCAATTTTTTAAAGAGCAGAAAGAAGGATGGGTAAATTGTTGAGATCAGAACCAGAGGGACCTAAATTCATGGAAGGATACCCGCAAGTCAGGGATATATTGAAGAAGGAAAAGTGGCTGTGGTTTATCCAAAATTTTAGAGGCTACCATAAAGAGGTGACAAAAGCTTTTGCAAGGTCTTTCAATGGCCTGGAGGTAGAGATTGGAGACCTTAAGTTTACGGTGAATGAGGCATCTATAGCATCTGCCACAGAACTTCCTCAAGAGGGTGAACGTTGGTTTAAGAAAAAAAGCATTAGTGATGAAGCCTGGAGAATAATTCTACATAACCCAGGTATGGACATAACTATTTTTAAAAGAGGAATTCATGTTCATGCTTTGGAAGAAGAATGGGCTACTTTGCTGCTAATTGTTCAAAAATTTATCACCTGTGAGGGTCGTTTTGGGTCAATGTATATGTACCATACCCGATTGTTGATGAATTTTCTAGATAACCAGACCCTCAATCTGCCATAGTTTTTATTAAATAGTTTGAAGAAGACGCCTGTGACTGTTCAGAAGCATTTAGGAGATGTAGAACCACATCTATATCACCATGGTCTTGTGAAAATTTTGATTGAAAAACAGTTAAAAGAGAACAAGGACACATGGGAACAATTTTGATCAGAAATTTCTTTGAAGAACCTGTTAGCCTCCTATATCAATAGGTTTCATCTTTCATGATTGTCTTGATGGAAGTATGGAATATGTTCAAACCTTCTTACTTGAGCAAAGGTGTTCCATATTCTTGAAAACCAAAAAAATCAAAAAATTTAAAAAATGTAAAGAGGGTATACCCTAAAAGAAAGATCAAAGGGTAAAAAGAATAAAAACGGTCAAAAAGAGAAAAAATGAACCCCAAGCAAAAAATAGACCAAGGAAAGTGTGCAAATCCAAATGCCACTAATTTTTACTCTGTTGTAATAAATCAATTGTGTGCAGCTTGTGAAACTTTTGCCACAATTCATGAATAAGTCAAACTATTTAAACTTGGCTTAGTCATATTTCAATTTCATGTTATAGATTAGAGAATAAATATCTAGCCAAACAGTTTAATCTTGGCAGATAAGTAGTTAGGTAGAGTGAATAAAAGGTGCTCAACAGTTTAATCTGAGCCCTTGGATGTAATAAGGGTAGAAATAGATAGATTCATCATGTAAAAGAAAAGATTGATCAGGGTTTGCAAGTCTAAATGCACCCTAATAAAGAAGACAAAATGGTAGTGTTAAGTAGATAGGGTAGGTAGATGGTGCTGCAAAGTGTTATCTGATGAATGGTGCTGCTACATGTTAGTTAATCATTTACTTTCATCAAAAGTACTGAAGCAGAAAATACACTGGAAAATCACAGCAAGCAAAGTCAAATTCATTAACCTCCCCATCATTTTTCCCCCTCAAGAGTTTTACTAATTTCCCCCAAAAGTACTAAGGTAATTGGAGATCAAAGGGGCTCAAGGCATTTCCTTGACTTCTGGAGGGACCGGACCCTCGGCCTAATGATCAAAAAGACCTAAGCACTTGAAATAATCCATCATTGATTATCTTCCATCTTTAACTTTCTCCTAAGTAAAATCCTATTTTACTTAGAAGACTGATGCAATATTCCATAAAATTCCTCAAAACAACTTGTTATTCTAAGTTTAAGTGTTGAAGATAAAATGTTGCAATTTACTTCATAAGTTATCACTTCCTTAGATGTACAAAGATGTTTTGATTTTCCTTGTCCTTTTTCATATTAACATTTGATTTTACTATATTAAATCCCTAGTAAAATCCCTTTTCCTAAGTATATAACTCCCTTGTCTAATAAATATCCCCAAAACCCTTTATTATAATGTTTTACCAAAGTATATATTCCCGCACATTGAAAATAAACACCCCGCTTTTACAAGTCCTTTGGTTAAAACTATAGCCTTATATATAAATTCGGCCCCTATGATGAATTAATTATATTAATTCATTCATCATATAATAAAAATATATACAAAAAACTTTAGACATACGACAAGTATGTTTAATACCAAAAACATATCAATAAACTTTGCAAAAGTCTATGCCACCGTCGGCATTCCACGTGGCATTCCACCTGGCCAAGCTCCGCCGCAATCCATTTCATAATTTCACGGGGTTAATTAATCATTTGGACTAATTAACAACCATTTCCGCCTATTAACGTGTCCCCGGGGTGATTAGATTTCACATTAAAACCTTTTTAAACCTTGACGGGCCCACCTTTGAAATCGCATTAAGTCATCATCCCTTTCTCAATCGCTCTCATATTCATCAGTTGATCAATCCGCGGATCATCGATCCCGCCGCCCCATCCCTTGCCGAAGATGTTAACCACGGATGGGCTGCTTTTGAAAGTCAAGATTCCACGTATGCTAAAACTATGGAATCGCCTCTCCGCGTCCTTTACCGCTTTCGTCCATAAGCGGTATTCCCAACCGCTATCAAGCACGCATACCGCCGCCCCACTTCCCACGCCACCCGCACGCCAAATGACGCCATCACTCCTCGAAAAAGACAGCAAAACCCTTTTGACTTGTAAATAAGCCATTTTCGTGTATTTTCAGTTATTTTTAGTTTCTGAAAGAGATAGAGCTCCCGCTGCAATTTTCAAATTCCACTGCAAATACACCAATTTACTCCGAAATTCAGCTGCGCCCATGTTGAAGAACGTCCCCGCCATTGTTCATTACCTGTTAAAGAACCAGTTCCATCTAAAAACAGGTATTTATCATTTCGCGCCCCGACTGCAAGTCAAGCTTAGTTTCCTTTGTTTTTTCTCTGAAAAAGTGGTTAAAAATCCTATCTGAGTCCTCATTGAAGATTTAAAACCTGTGAATTTGCTTCCCAAACCTGCAAATTGTTCCAATTTCATCTTTTTCAGATATCCCGTCCGGTCTGCAAGAAAAAAACTAAAACCTCCATTTTGAATCCACAAGAACCAAAATGGAGGCCCCAACTGCTCTAAATATCACTCCTTTGAATGCTCCTCACCGAGATTTAGACTATTTACCTCTAATAGATGAAGATTTCCAAATTAAAGACCTGCATTTTGATGAAAGTCCCCGTTTGAGTTTCTGTCACTGCAGAGACGAACACTCAAAGGGGCAAGATCTTATAGGGTTGTGGGAATCCAATCTCCCAAGGTATTTTATTCCTACAGTCCACGTTTTCCCTGAAATCATTCATTACTGTCATGCAAATTATGATCCCGCACAGAGAGCTGTATTAGCTCCTGATCAAAGTGTTCTGTTCCCTATCACACCTCAGGCTATCAATGCTATGTTATACTTTGAGCCAGAACAAGAATTAGCACCTTTATCCATGGAAGGGTTGATTGAGAAAACCAGGTAGTTAACCCCAGAGAAATTAAAAGCAATGTGTCAGTATTTCATGTTACCTGAGCATCAGCCAAAAGGGACTCCCCCCTATGGTTTTTACTTTTTCAATAAATTGGGAAGGCTTATTGTGAATGTAATATCCTTTGTCTTAGGATTCAAGACCAGTGAGTATGTAGATGAGATAACTCTGGCTCTGCTATCTATCTTTACCCCTGGGCAGCCTCTTGAGATTAAGTATGATTATGCTTCCTTCATTGCCAACAAAATCCATGATCAATTTTTAAGGCTAGATACTGAAAAGGTTTTCAAGTACTCCTCAGTTATCTATCATCTCATAATTTTCTATCACTCAGACAGATTCTCTTTCCCTGTTCAGAAACTTGATGCTAAAGGTAATCCCAGGTCTGTTATTTTTTGGTCCCCCATCATTCATTTGTCCTCTGATTCTCCCTACTCTTATTCAGAATTCATTGATCAGTTTGTACATCCTGCTACAACTTTGTTAACAGGAGTTTCTCCTCCCAGGCTTAGTACTAAAATTAGAAAGACCTTGAAATTGTCAAAGAGTTATAAAGTTGGGGATTGGTACTTATACCAAAACCATACAGTCATCAGGATTTATGGATGTGAATTACATCCATTCAAGTTACCCAGATATGTACCAATGAGAATTTTTGCTTTGGAATACTTTAGACAGATGAATAACTCAGATGTAATCCATCTCTGCAATGTAAAGAAGAAAGCACAGTTAAGGATCAAAAGCCAGTTAGGTCCTTTCATTTGCAATTCTAGAGAAGCTGAGAGAGAAGCAGAACTTATATTAGAGAGAAAATTCCAGACATCTTTCCGTTGGGTCCCATATGACCCCTTTGGTTTCATTTCTGAAAGAAGGTTAAAAAATAAGTCATCTCCTTATGTACATCACAGAATTCCTGACATAGAACAGTATGCAAATCAAGATGAATGGGTTAAAGGAACACTTGTTGAAGAGGGAAGTGGAGCTGCCAAATTGAATAAACTTATGAAAGATGTTGAGAAGAAATTTGACCTAGAAACATATGATAAAATGCAGGTACCCTACATTGGCACATCATCAGCAGCCACTCTACAACAAGCTCTACAGGAAGATAGTCCATCAGTAGCAGCAGAGCCCAAGGGTAAAGGAAAAGAACCTATAGTTCAGGTCATTGAAACCCTGGTCATGGCAGAAAAATCACAGAGTTCCAAAGCACTAGAACTATCTCAGACTTCTCACACACCAGCAAAGCAAATCCAAGTTCCAGAGATGCAAACTCCACTGAATGTGGAAATAGGGAAAAAGAGGCTAGCTCCGGATACCACACCTTCAAAAGGAGCCCCACAAGTTTATCAAGCTAAAAAACACAAGTCTGATCCACCTCCAGATGTAGAGATTATAGATGAAGTATTTGATGATGGTAGGGAAGATAGTCAGCAAACAGGTACAGCAAGTGAAACAAACATAAGCCAGAAAGGGATACAAAAGTAGTTAAGCACTGCAGTATCTTCTTTCAGACCGCCAAAGACAGATACTGGAGACATTAAGAAAACCTTCATTAATATCAAAACAAAGAATGAACCATTGAAAATGAAGGTATACGATCAATATATGAAGATGGCTCCTCACAATCAGCAAAGGTTGATGTCAGCATTTGATCTTTCACAAGGTAAAATGCAAATGAGCCACTTCAAAGCTAAGGTGCCAAAGCCAACTTCAGCAACAGATTACATCAGAACAAATTTTGAAGTTTTAGCAAAAGATATCCATCCCTTGGATCAGATAGATCTTCATAGACAAACAGGGGAAATGGTTTATTCTACTCTCACCAACAAAGCCATGGCAGCTTTAACGCTGCAAGATTCCTTGAATAATACTACTGCACAATTAAAGATTGAGAGGGCCTCCTCACAGGCCAAGGACAATAGAATAAAATCTCTAGAAGAGATCATCATTGGTTTGGGTCACAATCCCAAAGACATTAAAGGTATTGAGGCATTGGTAAAAAGAAAGAGGATGATATAGCTGCACTCAGAAAACAGCTGAAATTACCAGCCTCGAGGCACCCTCAGACACAGGAAGTTATAAAAGGAAATTCACAAGAAGAAATGATGGAGTTGCTTTTGAATTTGACAGAGCGACTAAATGAAACAGAGAAGGAGTTGGAAAAAGCATTGCAGGAACAGGAAAATATCAAGCAGACTTCAACAACAGGTACTACAACTACAGGACAGCAGGAACAACCATCTCAGGTGAACATTTCTAATTTGAATTATGAGGATTTAATTAAACAAATGGAGAGTTTGCAGCTAAAGGTCACAGAACTCCAAGAAACAAAATTACAATTAACAAAATTGGAGGGAAAATATGACACATCCAAAAAGACAGTTGCTGACAACCTCAGGGAAATAAAAAAATTGGAGAAATTGGTTGAGGCTTTGCAAAAAGATCTTTCACTGGAAAAGCCTCTGAACGAAATAAATGATATTCTTTGGTGCAACATCATTGAATTAATAAGAGGTATTTGGCCCTCCATTCAAGCTATTTTTGAGCAAAATGAGTTAGTCAAGATAGCACAAGAAGAAATAAATAAAAATAGACATGAATTAAGAGGCAAGCCGGAGCAGGCCCAGCAGCTCATTCAATTTTTGAATTCCAGAACAAAACAATAGCTTGCATTGTTAGGAATTGATGACAGAACAGGTGTAGTTTTGGAAGCAAAGAGAGTTTTCACCAAGAGGACTTTCATGCAAAATCTAGAAAGAAAGTGTACTGACATTTTGGTCGATATCAACGTTTTCAGAGAGAAGTTTCAAGCTTTGTTGGACAGTGAATTGCCAAGTCCCATGCTCACAGAGGATCAAATAGTAGACTTGGAAACCTATGAGAAAAGAATAAAAGCTCATGCTAAAAATACAGCTATAGGTTCTACTAGCTCATCAGAACCTGCATTACCAACCGGGAAAAGTATTTATGAAAAAGTGAGGAATCTATTTCATCTGGAGCATGAACTAAAGTATCTATTTCCGAACGAGCCCACTTTTTATAAACTTACTGAAGCAGATGAAACTTTAAGGAAACTCAAAAGAACAATGATACCAGATGATCAGTGGTGGAAGGAAATGCTGGAAGTTTTGTAAAAAATGTTTTCAGGATGAAAGTTTATCTTTACTATTGAGTAAATGGTAAAAAAACAGAAAAGCAGATGAAAGAGTATCAGATGAAAGGTTAAAGAGTATCCGTAAGAAGAAAGAGTATTCAACAAGTCAAAGGAATACGCAAAGGACAGCACAGAGCCCTATTTTAAGCACCTATCCTTAGCACGTCCATGAAGAAAGGAACATCACATCAGCCGTTACTCATTATTCTATTTACGATACCATGTGTCTCTTGTTTGTTTGTAAATATGCTTTAAGTCAGCCTGGATTATTGGCTAGGATAGAGTAAGATTGTTAGGATTATTTTTTGTATAAATAAACCCTCAAAGAGAGAGTTGAGTGTGGATTCTATTACTCTGCTGTAACATTGAGATTTTCGGAATAAAAGCTTTTGGACAAATTTACTTGTGGCTTACTGGATGACGATTTGAAGCACTGGACTTGTTGCAGGATTCATGTGTTGGACTACAGTTCAATAAGTGTTTCTACCCTTTGTTTGAAATTTTATATTAGTTTATAATACCATCATATCCATGTCTGAATAATTTACATAAAGGTTTAAAACAGAAATTGCTTAATTGTACTCTGTTTTCAAATGTGATTGTTCTTAATGTTTTCTTCTAAATTAGCTATAAGCATGAATTCTTAAATGCTCCTGCTTTGCTAATTTAAACATTGTTTGATTACTATAACACGGAATTCTTCATTGCTCTTTGTTTGTAGTCATTTCACTTCTTTATTTTGAACATGGTGAAAGATTCTTAATTGCCTTTCATCCCTTCAAGATCATCCCATCCACTTTAAATTTTAAGGATTGTTCTCTGTCTAGCTATCTTGCCCTGTAATACCATCTTGTGCTTAGAATAGAAATCCAGTAAAGCCATCCTTTGATTCCATAGCCCAATGGACTGAAAGCTCTCAACATTGCCCTTAGTTTGTGGATTCCACCATTTTCCCAAAACAAACTTTGAATCTATAACTAGCCTAAAACCTTTCAAGAACAAAGATAAATCATAAAGAGAGAGCCCTCTCTCGATGCAGATTGGCTAGATTCTGCATCTAAAAGGTTGGTTTGTGGTTACCTCGGGTATACTTTCCTCTTACGCAACTTCTAGGAAAACCTGAGTGATAACATAGTGGCGACTCCGCTGGGGACCTGAATCATTTTATTGATACTAGTGTTTGATTTATAAGCTATAGACAGAGTCTGAAGATCAGCCAGGTAGCCTTTGAAATTGCTTTTGCTCTGCAAATGCAAAAGTAAATAAATGATGTTTCAGTCTATCTCTGATTTAGCTTATAAGTTGAATCTTAGTTTCAAATTTTTCAATCAGAGTCTCTAGTTTAAACAGATCTTTGAGGAAATCTTAATCACATATCATTATTTCTTAAATAATTTGTAGAAGTTGTATTTATTTTTCAATTAAAACCCAAAATCCAAAAACACATATTCTAAGAAAACTGGCTTCAGAAAGGATTCGACATACTAGGTCAAACCTTGACCCCAATCCACCACCAATATTTGAAAATCCAAATCTGATCCCTAGGATTCTTAGAAGACAAGGAAGTCAAGAAAGTTCTGAAAGAGGAATTCAGGAGAGTACAGGTAGTTCTAGACCACTCTCTAGATCTGCATCTTGTCCTGTGAAAATTATTTATATTGATGACATTCCTTTTGATGCACGATTTGAAACATCTTTGTTTGTAAATTTCTCTGAGACTGAATTATCTAGATTAATTCCAGATCCTTTGTTCTTTGAAGATTTGCAATACAGATTTGTTTCACATCATCTTGACAGAGAATTGCATAACTCCATCCAATCTGAGCAAGCCTTTGAAGAAAGCTCAAACATTTCTGTGATAACTGAAGCATCTCCGAGCTCAGCCACTTTTCAAACACCTGTTAGACCTCCATCTCCTCCTGTTAGACCTCCATCTCCTCCCGTAAGACCACCTTCTCCTCCTACTAGACCGGCTACTCCTGTCACTCCACTTTATCTTCCAATGGCTAATCGATATGCCCCTTTACAGTTACCAACCAACCCTCCAGCTTTACCACAAGACTACCAAAGTAAGATCACACCTTTTGACGGATCAGGTACCTACACAGCTCAACAACACACCAAGAGGATGACAGATTACTTTGAGTTTTATGAGATTGATACTGATGATATCCGTATGAGAATTTTCGTACAAAGTCTTACCGGAGAAGTTAGAACTTGGTTTAGGGCTCTCACACCGAACAGTATTGCTGACCTAGAAGCTTTGTATAGGGCATTTTTGAACAGATGGGAGAAAAAGAAGGATCCTCTCCAGATCCTATCAGAATTTGAAAAATTAAGAAGAAGACCAAATGAAATCGTACAAGATTACATCATAAGATTCAATGAATCATATCATGCAGTTCCTCTGAACCTAAGACCCCCACCTAATAACGTGTTGGTCAAATTTCCAGACGGTTTTGACTCTGATATAGCTTATTCTCTTAGGGAAAGAGCTCCACAAACACTAGAGGAAATGCAAAGCATAGTGGTGAGTGTAGAGGCAAATCTGATAGAAAAATGAGCCAGAGCTAGGGCAGAGAGAAGAATGCCTATGAATGAAGAACCTTCAGCTTTTGAAAAGAAGCTGGATGTAATCATTAAAGGTATGGAAAGATTAGGTGATAGAGTGGAAACCATTGAAAGAAAATCTGCTACTGATAACCAGAATGTTGCAAGAAACCCAAACTTTAGGAGGAATCTGAACCAAAATATTGGAAAGAATGTCCCTGATCAAAACATTAGACCACCTTTCCAAGAAAACTTTGTTGAAGGTTCAACCTCTGAAGAACCTACAAAAGATGTAGAAATAAACAATGTCAATGAGGACAAAGATGAACCAGAAGTCTTCCTATCCCAGGATGATCAAGAGAATCATATCCTTGAAACATTCCAAACTCATTCAGGTGAGACTTTTGATTTCAAAGAAGGCTATGACACAACAATCTACGAGGTTCATAAGCAGTACAACTTGAGAAGTAGACGGATAGATGTACCAGAGAAAAATAAACAGAAAACCACAAAACAAAATGTCAAAGGTAAACAAAACATTCCCCCTGTACAAAACATTCCCCAAATACAAATTTTGCCTAGGATAACTCCTAGTTTTTCAAATCCAATAATTGAAGATGTCTCTGACAACCAACCAATCGACAAACAACAATCCAATACATCTCCTCATGTAGGAACTGTAGAAGAAACAGTAGAAGTTAGTCCTGAAACATCTTCAAAGCAAAACTTCATTCATGAAAAAGAGAAAAACATTGAAGATCCAGTAAACAGAGAAAATCCAACTGTGCAAAACACTAAAGCTCAAACAGAAAAACCCTTTAATCTAGAAGCCGAAATAGGCAAACTCAAGATAGCTGTTCCTTTATCAGAATTGGCTAAACATGATGTCTATAGGAATCAGATTTCCAAGTCTTTAAACATTAACATTACTGGATTGGATGATTCAGTAAATATTCTTGATGATCAACCCAAACTTCTTTTTGGCCCCGAGGTTAATGGCAAACCAGAAAGTGGGGGAACTCCTCCATTTTATGTAAGCCTGAATGTTCATGACAAGATACTCCATAATGCAATGCTTGATTCTGGAGCATCTCACAATTTGATGCCAAAAGCAGTAATGGAAAGATTGAATCTAGATATTACCAGACCGTACAAAGATTTGTTTTCATTTGATTCCAGTCAGGTAAAATGTTTAGGTTTAATTAAAGATCTGTGTGTCACTTTGGTTCAATACCGTGCTAAGTCTGTTTTAATGGACATAGTAGTTGCTGATATTCCACCTAAATATGGTATGTTATTGTCTAGGTCTTGGGGTGCTAAACTTGGAGGATCTATTCAATTAGACATTTCTTATGCAACTATTTCAGTATTTGGTCAGCCTAAAAGATTATATAGAGAAACTTTGATGAAGTACTTAGTGAGTAGCCAAGAGAAGCCTGAAAACTTCCCTGTTTATTCTGTACATTCTGACATGGATTCTTTTATTTTATACAATGCTGAGTCAGATCTTCCTACTGAAATAGAAGCTCCTGAAATGAAAATCATAAACAAAACCACGGTTAAAATTGAAGAAATATCTGAAAACAAAGAAACACCAGATGACCGAGAAATACCTAAAAAAACTAAACAACTAGCTCCTGTCAGAAAATACGTTAAAACAATTGATGAAGATTATGAACATGAAATTCTATGGCATTTAGAGTTTGATGGCTCAGTAAACAGACTAGGGGCAGGATCTGGGATTTGGTTACACAATGTAGAGAACAATCATGCAGAGGGTCATGCTTATAGGTTAAATTTCAAATGCACTAACAACATGGCAGAGTATGAAGCTCTTTTATTAGGGCTTAAACATGTCAAGAAGTTAGGAGGCATTAGGGTATCAATCATAGGTGACTCTGAATTAATCATCCAACAGATTAAAGGAGAATGTGCAACAAAGGACATGAGACTGAAACAATACCGAGAGACAGTTGTAGAGATTCTCAACACATTTCTACAAGCCCAACTTGCCAAAATTCCCAGGAAAAAAAACTTGCATGCTCACAGTTTAGCAATGTTTGCTAGTACATGCAAATTGCCTTTTGATCCCAATCATCAGTTTTCAGCTGAGATAAGGCACAGGCCTGCAATACCAGACAATATTTTGAATTGGCAAGTATTTGTGAATAACAATCAAATCAATAATTTTTTGACACTTCAGAATGAGTTTTCTAACTGTAATATAGATGAAGACATAACTGTTGATAAATTTGATCAAGAAAAAGAACAAAAAGTAGAAATTTCAATAGAAAATGCAATTCATATGCTGCATCCAACCACGTTCACTGAAAAAGACATGAAAAATTTGAAACACATGGAATTTGATGAGATCATAGATGAAACAGAAATCATCAATTTAAAAGATAATCAATTACCCAAAGGATTAACACCTTTGGAAGATCTATTCGACTCAAATGATATTCCATTCAGACCTAAACTGGAACCTGTTAAAGCCGATATGGAGGAATGCAACTTAGGAACACCAGAACATCCAAAAATTGTTAAGTTGTCTAAATCTCTTCCAAAAGATCAGAAGGTAAAATATGTTGAACTATTAAAAGAATTCCAAGACGTCTTTGCTTGGAGTTATGAAGACCTCAAATCTTATGATACATCCATCATTCAACATACTATACCTTTGAAACCAGACCAGAAACCTTTTAAACAAAAGCTTAGGAGAATTAATCCTGTTTTATTACCCTCAATTGAAAAAGAAATCAAAAGAATGTTTGAAGAAGGGATTATAGCTCCTATCAGATTTTCAGAATGGGTCTCTAACCTGGTACCAACAAGAAAAAAGACAGGAGAAATCAGACTGTGTGTCGATTTAAGGAATTTGAATAAAGTTTCTTTAAAAGACAACTATCCTCTGCCGAAAATGGACCACATTCTGCAAAGGGTAGTGGGATCTTCGAGAATAGCGCTACTGGATGGATTTTCAGGGTACAACCAGATTCTGGTTCATCCTGATGATCAGGATAAAACAGCATTTACCACACCATGGGGTACGTTTAAATATGTCAAAATGCCATTTGGGCTCAAAAATGCAGGAGCTACATTTCAAAGAGCGATGGACATTGCTTTTGCTAAAGAGATACATGATTTTCTGGTTATTTACTTAGATGATTTGACTGTTTTTTCTAAAACAGATCAAGAACATTTAGATCACCTAAGGCAAGTATTTATAAAGTGCAAAAAATATGGAATTTCTTTAAACCCTAAGAAGTCATTGTTTGGTTTGGAAGAAGGAAAGCTTTTAGGACATATCATTTCTAAAGATGGCATTAGGATTGATCCTGAAAGAATTCAAGAAATTTTGCAAATACCCCACCCCAGAAACATAAAGGAATTGCAAGCATTTATAGGAAAAATCAACTTTTTGAGAAGATTTATTTCTAGTCTAGCAGAGTTACTTAGATTACTGACTAACATGTTGAGGAAAGATTCAAGCATTGACTGGACTGTAGAAGCCAAACAATCATTCGAGGAAATTAAAATGGCTTTAACAAGGACAACAGTTCTGACCAGTCCTAAATTTGATAGAGACTTTATTATTTTTTCATTTGCTTCTGAACATACTGTTGCAGCTGTTTTACTTCAAAAAGATGACCAAGGGTGTGAACAGCCAATAGCATTTTTTAGTAAAGCACTGAGGGATGCACCTCTAAAGTACAATATTATGGAAAAACAGGCTTTTTCATTGGTAAAAGCAATCAAAGATTTCAGAGTTTACATATTATATTCTCATGTGATAGCATATGTGCCTAATGCAGTAGTTAAAGATATTTTGACTCAAGATGGCATTGAAGGTAAACGAGGTAAGTAGATAGCTACCATTTTGGAATATGATATTGAGATTAAACCAACCAAACTGATAAAAGGCCAAGGTTTAGCACAACTTATGACAGAAACCAATTGCCAAGCCTTAGATATCAATGAACTGGATAACGAGCAGGAGATGGCGACTCCTCAGATCAGTTAAGCTTTCTTAGATTCACCCTGGTATACTGATATAATTCATGTTTTATTAAACCTGCAAGCTCCTCCAGGGTTGTCCAGAACCAAGCAAAGATTTTTAAAAATGACATCTTCGAAATATTGTATTTTAGATAGCACTTTATTTTGGAAGAATCATGAAGGAATATTATTGAATTGTCTCTTAAAAGATGAAGCTGATAAAGTGCTTAATGAATTTCATGCAGGGGATTGTGGAGGACATCTCTACTGGAAGTCCACTGCAGACAAGATCTTAAGGGCTGGTTTTTACTGGCCAACATTATTTTCTGATATAAAGAAATTTGTAACAAGCTGTCACAAATGTCAAATATTTGAGGGTAAAAGAAAGTTGTTACCTCTGCCTTTAAAACCAGTATCCACAGAAAGACCCTTTCAACAATGGGGATTAGATTTTATTGGAGAGATTCACCCCCCTTCTTCAGGGCAACATAGATGGATTTTAACTACTACAGACTATTTCACTAAATGGATTGAAGCCATCCCATGTAGACAGTCCAATGATTCTGTAATCATAGGGTTTCTTGAAACCAACATACTTTCAAGATTTGGATGTCCAGAAAAGATTATAACAGACAATGCTGCTGCATTTAAATCAAAGAAAATGATTAGCTTCTGCCATAAATATCACATTACTTTAGGCCATTCCACAGCCTATTACCCCCAGGGTAATGGACTAGCAGAATCCTCCAATAAGAGTTTGATCAATATCATTAAGAAATTGTTGGAAGAAAATAAAAAGAACTGGCATAAGAAACTGACCTATGCATTATGGGCAGACAGACTTACAACCAAGAAATCCATTGGGACTAGTCCATATGAGTTAGTTTATGGTCTGGAAGCAATATTCCCATCATCTTTAGGAATCCCTGTCATGAAATTACTTCAGGAGGCTCAAGTGGAGCCAAATGACATTCAAAGAAGAATTAATCAAACAATCCACCCGCAACAAACCAGAGAAGAGGTATACCAAAGATCACAAGTCTTACAGGAAAAGCTAAAGAAAATGTTTGATAAAAGGACTAAAGCAGAGGATTTTCAGTTAGGGGACAAGATCCTAAGATGGGATTCTAGAAGAGAAGAAAAAGGAAAACATGGGAAGTTTGATTTCTTGTGGAAAGGGCCTTATATCATTCATGCCTTGCAGGGAAACAACACTTACTTTTTGAAGGACTTGGACAATTCAAAAGTTGAAGAAGGACCAGTCAATGGTCGAATGCTTAAGCATTATTTTGATCCAATTTACTAGAATGTTTAAATGTTTCTAACTTGTACATAATATATTGTTTGCTTGTTTTATTTTTGTTACTGCAGTTTGGATTGGATGGTGACTTATTGGAATTGAAGCCCGAAGTGAAGGCCCTAAGTTCCAAAAGCTTCACTATCATATGTAAAATAAAGCTACCAGAAGAAGGAAGATTTCATACTTTCAGTTTGAAGACATTCCGAGGCATCTGACCTGCTGTTCTTGACTTTCCACAAGGAAAAGCCATCCCCAAGTGGAGCCAGTGTTAGCCTCCTATATCAATAGGTTTCATCTTTCATGATTGTCTTGATGGAAGTATGGAATATGTTCAAACCTTCTTACTTGAGCAAAGGTGTTCCATATTCTTGAAAACCAAAAAAATCAAAAAATTTAAAAAAATGTAAAGAGGGTATACCCTAAAAGAAAGATCAAAGGGTAAAAAGAATAAAAATGGTCAAAAAGAGAAAAATGAACCCCAAGGAAAAAATAGACCAAGGAAAGTGTGCGAATCCAAATGCCACTAATTTTTACTCTGTTGTAATAAATCAATTGTGTGCAGCTTGTGAAACTTTTGCCACAATTCATGAATAAGTCAAACTGTTTAAACTTGGCTTAGTCATATTTCAATTTCATGTTATAGATTAGAGAATAAATATCTAGCCAAACAGTTTAATCTTGGTAGATAAGTAGCTAGGTAGAGTGAATAAAAGGTGCTCAACAGTTTAATCTGAGCCCTTGGATGTAATAAGGGTAGAAATAGATAGATTCATCATGTAAAAAGAAAAGATTGATCAAGGTTTGCAAGTCTAAATGCACCCTAATAAAGAAGACAAAATGGTAGTGTTAAGTAGATAGGGTAGGTAGATGGTGCTGCAAAGTGTTATCTGATGAATGGTGCTGTTACATGTTAGTTAATCATTTACTTTCATCAAAAGTACTGAAGCAGAAAATACACTGGAAAATCACAGCAAGCAAAGTCAAATTCATTAACCTCCCCCATCATTTTTCCCCCTCAAGAGTTTTACTAATTTCCCCAAAAGTACTAGGGTAATTGGAGATCAAAGGGGCTCAAGGCATTTCCTTGACTTCTGGAGGGACCGGACCCTCGGCCTAATGATCAAAAGACCTAAGCACTTGAAATAATCCATCATTGATTATCTTCCATCTTTAACTTTTTCCTAAGTAAAATCCTATTCTACTTAGGAAACTGATGCAATATTCCATAAAATTCCTCAAAACAACTTGTTATTCTAAGTTTAAGTGTTGAAGATAAAATGTTGCAATTTACTTCATAAGTTATCACTTTCTTAGATGTACAAAGATGTTTTGATTTTCCTTGTCCTTTCTCATATTAACATTTGATTTTACTATATTAAATCCCTAGTAAAATCCCTTCTCCTAAGTATATAACTCCCTTTTCTAATAAATATCCCCAAAACCCTTTATTATAATGTTTTACCAAAGTATATATTCCCGCACATTTAAAATAAACACCCCGCTTTATAAGCCCTTTGGTTAAAACTATAGCCTTATATATAAATTCCGCCCCTATGATGAATTAATTATATTAATTCATTCATCATATAATAAAAATATATACAAAAACTTTAGACATACGACAAGTATGTTTAATACCAAAACATATCAATAAACTTTGCAAAAGTCTATGCCACCGTCAGCATTCCACGTGGCATTCCACCTGGCCAAGCTCCGCCGCAATCCATTTCATAATTTCACGGGGTTAATTAATCATTTGGACTAATTAACAACCATTTCTGCCTATTAACTTTTCCCCGGGGTGATTAGATTTCGCATTAAAACCTTTTTAAAACCCCGACGGGCCCACCTTTGAAATCGCACAAGTCCCCATCCCTTTCAGCCGTTGGATCATCCGTTCGTTGATCAACGGTGATCATCGATCCCGCTGCCCATCCCTTGCCAGCATGTTAACCAGCGGGGGATGGGCGGTTTTTGAAAAGTCAGCATTCCACGTGGCGTTAAAACTATGGAATCGCTCCCCCCGCGTCCTTTACCGCCTTCGTCCATAAGCGGTGCGGGCTCACCGCTTACCGCTTACCGCATACCGTCGGCCCCACTTCCCTACGTCACCCTGTACGTCAAATGACGTCATCACCTCGAAAAAGACAAAAACCCTTTTGACTTGTAAATAAGCCATTTTCGTGTTTTTTCGGTTATTTTTAGTTTCTGAAAGAGACAGAGCTCCCGCTGCAATTTTCAAATTCCACTGCAAATACAACAATTTACTCCGAAATTCAGCTGCGCCCGTGTTGAAGAATGTCCCCGCCATTGTTCATTACCTGTGAAAGAACCAGTTTCCATCTAAAAACAGGTATTTATCATTTCGCGCCCCGACTGCAAGTCAAGCTTAGTTTCCTTTGTTTTTTCTCTGAAAAAGTGGTTAAAAATCCTATCTGAGTCCTCATTGAAGATTTAAAACCTGTGAATTTGCTTCCCAAACCTGCAAATTGTTCCAATTTCCTCTTTTTCAGATATCCCGTCCGGTCTGCAAGAAAAAACTAAAACCTCCATTTTGAATCCACAAGAACCAAAATGGAGGCCCCAGCTGCTCTAAATATCACTCCTTTGAATGCTCCTCACCGAGATTTGGACTATTTACCTCTGATAAATGAAGATTTCCAAATACAAGACCTGCATTTTGATGAAAGTCCCCGTTTGAGCTTCTGTCGCTGCAGAGACGAACACTTAAAGGGGCAAGATCTTATAGGGTTGTGGGAATCCAATCTCCCAAGGTATTTTATTCCTACAGTCCACGTTTTCCCTGAAATCATTCATTATTGTCATGCAAATTATGATCCCGCACAAAGAGCTGTATTAGCTCCTGATCAAAGTGTTCTGTTCCCTATCACACCTCAGGCTATCAATGATATGTTACAATTTGAGCCAGAACAAGAATTAGCACCTCTATCCATGGAAGGGCTAATTGAGAAAACCAGACTGTTAACTCCAGAGAAATTGAAAGCAATGTGTCAGTATTTCATGTTACCTGAGCATCAGCCAAAAGGGACTCCCCCCTATGGTTTTTAATTTTTCAATAAATTGGGAAGGCTTATTGTGAATGTAATATCCTTTGTCTTAGGATTCAATACCAGTGAGTATGTAGATGAGATAACTCTGGCTTTGCTATCTATCTTTACCCCTGGGCAGCCTCCCGAGATTAAGTATGATTATGCTTCCTTCATTGCCAACAAAATCCATGATCAATTTTTAAGGCTAGATGATGAAAAGGTTTTCAAGTACTCCTCAGTTATCTATCATCTCATAATTTTCTATCACTCAGACAAATTCCCTTTCCCTGTTCAGAAACTTGATGCTAAAGGTAATCCCAGGTCTGTTATTTTTTTGTCCCCCATCATTCATTTGTCCTCTGATTCTCCCTACTCTTATTCAGAATTCATTGATCAGTTTGTACATCCTGCTACAACCTTGTTAACAGGAGTTTCTCCCCCCAGGCTTAGTACTGAGATTAGAAAGACCCTGCAATTGTCAAAGAGTTATAAAGTTGGGGATTGGTACTTATACCAAAACCATACAGTCATCAGGATTTATGGATGTGAATTACATCCATTCAAGTTACCCAAATATGTACCAATGAGAATTTTTGCTTTGGAATACTTTAGACAGATGAATAACTCAGATGTAATCCATTTCTGCAATGTAAAGAAGAAAGCACAGTTAAGGATCAAAAGCCAGTTAGGTCCTTTCATTTGCAATTCTAGAGAAGCCGAGAGAGAAGCAGAACTTGTATTAGAGAGAAAATTCCAGACATCTTTCCGTTGGGTCCCATATGACCCCTTTGGTTTCATTTGTGAAAGAAGGTTAAAAAATAAGTCATCTCCTTATGTACATCACAGAATTCCTGACATAGAACAGTATGCAAATCAAGATGAATGGGTTAAAGGAACACTTGTTGAAGAGGGAAGCGGAGCTGCCAAATTGAATAAACTTATGAAAGATGTTGAGAAGAAATTTGACCTAGAAACATATGATCAAATGCAGGTACCCTACATTGGCACATCATCAACAGCCACTCTACAACAAGCTCTACAGGAAGATAGTCCATCAGTAGCAGCAGAGCCCAAGGGCAAAGGAAAAGAACCTATAGTTCAGGTCATTGAAACCCTGGTAATGGCAGAAAAATCACAAAGTTCCAAAGCACCAGAACAATCTCAGGCTTCTCAAACACCAGCAAAGCAAATCCAAGTTCCAGAGATGCAAACTCCACTGAATGTGGAAATAGGGAAAAAGAGGCCAGCTCCAGATACCACACCTTCAAAAGGAGCCCACAAGTTTATCAAGCTAAAAAACACAAGTCTGATCCACCTCCAGATGTAGAGATTATAGATGAAGTATTTGATGATGGTAGGGAAGATAGTCAGCAAACAGGTACAGCAAGTGAAACAAACATAAGCCAGAAAGGGATACAAAAGCAATTAAGCACTGAAGTAGCTTCTTTCAGACCGCCAAAGACAGATACTGGAGACATTAAAAGAACCTTCATTGATATCAAAACAAAGAATGATCCATTGAAAAGGAAGGTATACGATCAGTATATGAAGATGGCTCCTCATAATCAGCAAAGGCTGATGTCTGCATTTGATATTTCACAAGGTAAAATGCTAATGAGCCACTTTAAAGCAAAGGTGCCAAAGCCAACTTCAGCAACAGATTACATCAGAACAAATTTTGAAGTTTTAGCAAAAGATATCCATCCCCTGGATCAGATAGAGCTTCATAGGAAAACAGGGGAAATGGTTTATTCTACTCTCACCAACAAAGCCATGGCAGCTTTAACGCTGCAAGATTCCTTGAATAATACTACTGCACAATTGAAGATTGAGAGAGCCTCTTCACAGGCCAAGGACAATAGGATAAAGTCTTCAGAAGAGATCATCATTGGTTTGGGTCACAATCCCAAAGACATTAAAGGTATTGAGGCATTGGTAAAAAAGAAAGAGGATGATATAGCTGCACTCAGAAAACAGCTGAAACTACCAGCCTCGAGGCACCCTCAAACACAGGAAGTTATAAAAGGAAATTCACAAGAAGAAATGATGGAGTTGCTCTTGAATTTGACAGAGCGACTAAATGAAACAGAGAAGGAGTTGGAAAAAGCATTGCAGGAACAGGAAATTATCAAGCAGACTTCAACAACAAGTACTACAACTACAGGACAGCAGGAACAACCATCTCAGGTGAACATTTCTAATTTGAATTCTGAGGATTTAATTAAACAAATGGAGAGTTTGCAGCTAAAGGTCACAGAACTCCAAGAAACAAAATTACAATTAACAAAATTGGAGGGAAAATATGACACGTCCAAAAAGACAGCTGCTGACAACCTCAGGGAAATAAAAAGATTGGAGAAATTGGTTGAGGCTTTGCAAAAATATCTTTCACTGGAAAAGCCTCTGAACGAAATAAATGATATTCTTTGGAGCAACATCATTGAATTAATAAGAGATATTTGGCCTTCCATTCAAGCTATTTTTGAGCAAAATGAATTAGTCAAGATAGCACAAGAAGAAATAAATAAAACTAGACATGAATTAAGGGGCAAGCCGGAGCAGGCCCAGCAGATCATTCAATTTTTGAACTCCAGAACAAAACAACAGCTTGCATTGTTAGGAATTGATGACAGAACAGGTGTAGTTTTGGAAGCAAAGAGAGTTTTCACCAAGAGGACTTTCATGCAAAATCTAGAAAGAAAGTGTACTGACATTTTGGTCGATATCAACGTTTTCAGAGAAAAGTTTCAAGCTCTGCTGGACAGTGAATTGCCAAGTCCCATGCTCACAGAGGATCAAATAGTAGACTTGGAAACCTATGAGAAAAGAATAAAATCTCATGCTAAAAATACAGCTATAGGTTCTACTAGCTCATCAGAACCTGCATTACCAACCGGGAAAAGTATTTATGAAAAAGTGAGAAATCTATTTCATCTGGAGCATGAACTAAAGTATCTATTTCTGAACGAGCCTACTTTTTATAAACTTACTGAAGCAGATGAAACTTTAAGGAAACTCAGAAGAACAATGATACCAGATGATCAGTGGTGGAAGGAAATGCTGGAAGTTTTGTAAAAAATGTTTTCAGGATGAAAGTTTATCTTTACTATTGAGTAAATGGAAAAAACGGAAAAGCAGATGAAAGAGTATCAGATGAAAGGTTAAAGAGTATCCGTGAGAAGAAAGAGTATTCAACAAATCAAAGGAATACGCAAAGAACAGCACAGAGCCCTATTTTAAGCACTTATCCTTAGCACGTCCATGAAGAAAGGAACAACACATCAGCCGTTACTCATTATTCTATTTACAAGACCATGTGTCTCTTGTTTGTTTGTAAATATGCTTTAAGTCAGCCTGGATTATTGGCTAGGATAGAGTAAGATTGTTAGGATTATTTTTTGTATAAATAAACCCTCAAAGAGAGAGTTGAGTGTGGATTCTATTACTCTGCTGTAACACTGAGATTTTCGGAATAAAAGCTTTTGGAGAAATTTACTTGTGGCTTACTGGATGACGATTTGAAGCACTGGACTTGTTGCAGGATTCATGTGTTGGACTACAGTTCAATAAGTGTTTCTACCCTTTGTTTGAAATTTTATATTAGTTTATAATATCATCATATCCATGTCTGAATAATTTACATAAAGGTTTAAAACAGAATTTGCTTAATTGTACTCTGTTTTCAAATGTGATTGTTCTTAATGTTTTCTTCTAAATTAGCTATAAGCATGAATTCTTAAATGCTCCTGCTTTGCTAATTTAAACATTGTTTGATTACTATAACACGGAATTATTCATTGCTCTTTGTTTGTAGTCATTTCACTTCTTTATTTTGAACATGGTGAAAGATTCTTAATTTCCTTTCATCCCTTCAAGATCATCCCATCCACTTTAAATTTTAAGGATTGTTCTCTGTCTAGCTATCTTGCCCTGTAATACCATCTTGTGCTTAGAATAGAAATCCAGTAAAGCCATCCTTTGATTCCATAGCCCAATGGACTGAAAGCTCTCAACCTTGCCCTTAGTTTTTGGATTCCACCATTTTCCCAAAACAAACTTTGAAACTATAACTAGCCTAAAACCTTTCAAAAAACAAAGATAAATCATAAAGAGAGAGCCCTCTCTGGATGCAGATTGGCTAGATTCTGCATCTAAAAGGTTGGTTTGTGGTTACCTCGGGTATACTTTCCTCTTACACAACTTCTAGGAAAACCTGAGTGATAACAACCCCAAGAAATTCCTAAAGGTAGCACATCAAGAAGGAGTAGGAGAAAAAGAACAAATGATGAAACTCAAAGTACTCCTACTACTACAATTGAAAGAACTAGTAGGGAAGAGAGACTGTCAAAAAGGAAAAAGAAAGAAACCAAGGGTAAAAAGCCAATAACATCAAAAGAGAGAAAAAGTATTGAGGCTATGGATCAAACCCCTTCTTCCGAAGAAGATCATCAAGTGTTATCTGAGAGACTAGTTCACCTTCAAGAACAGTCATCTATGGCCAAGAAGAAAGGGAAAGGAAAACAAAAGCAAAAAGACAGTGGTCCACAGCGTGTGAGAAGAAGTTCCAGGCTTAAGGGGAAGTTGAGGAAAACGCAAACGAAAGGACCCCATTTTATTGATTTGGGAGAAGAAACATATGAAAAATCCCCAGCTGACCATAGTCCATCTCACTCTCAGTCAGACAGTGAACCTAGTTCATTTCATTCTCAGTCAGACATTGAACATAGTCCATCCCATTCTCAGCCAGACGTTGATGTGAGCCCTTCTCAGCTAGATTTTGAAGACAACTCTCCTCCACGGCATTTTGGGAAAAACCCAATAAAAACAACACCTGATATAGACCCAAAGCAACAAGAAGTATATGATTATATAGAATCTTTAGAAAAAGCAGCTACGGGTCCCAGTACTTCGTCCACTCAGCCTCACACAGCACAAGATGATCTAGTCCAATCACTGAAACAAGAAGTCTTTGAGCTAGAGATTTTAAATAGACACATTAAAAATGAAAATGAGACATTGAAGGAACAAAGAAAATTGGAAAAAATCATTCATGATAATACCATGCTACATCTGGGACTATGGCAGAAGAAGAACAGGAAATTGAAGAAGAAATGCCAGAATTTAAGCAGAGCACTGATTAATATCAAATTCAGATGCTTAAGGAAGAAACCCAGGATGTTAGCAGCACCAAGGAAGAGGAGGAGAGGACTGGATTTACTGGCTGAAGTGTCAAGGCATATGAACTGAAGAAGGATTATCAAAATTTTGGTTGCATGAGGACATGCAACACCTTCATAGTGGGGGTGAGTCTCAAATCTGCATCTTTCCTATACACCTTTCTAGACCTTTTTCATTCACCTGAACCTTCTAAGTTGTCAATATCATTGCATATTAATTGTAAAAGAGCATCTAAAAGGGTTTTTAACTATGTTTTGTGTCTGCTGTTTGATTTAGATTTTTGCTCATTTAGCTGCGGAATCTTTCCACTTTCCGCAGCTGCTGCAACTTTCCGCAACCATTTTGTGAAAGTCTATGTTGCAGGTGTCTTCAGGCAAATCGAGCCACATGGGCAAGTCAGAAATGATGTGGACATGGATCGTGTCCTATTGGCTCGGGCAAATTCACCTAAGGAGGTTGTGGTCAAAGGTGGCCAAGTGGAAGTCAACCGTAGAGTCCCACGGTGACAGGACTCTGTTTCTCATCACGTGAAGATTTGTATGATCGTTTCTAATTTACGGGAGACACATCAACACCTGTACACGGCTCCATAAGCCGAATCCAACATCCACTCTTCATAGATTTACTCCTCACCGCGGCCATGATGCTGGATCTCTGGACGTGATGGTTCACGTGTCTCTATCAGCACAAACTTTAGGGAATTAGTTATATCACCTTTGTTATAAATAACGCATTTTCATACCCATAATAGTTAGCCTCCATATAGCTCTGTAATGTAATTGCATTTCCACTGCGCTGTAATATCATTTCTCTGTTATGACCGCATTTTAATATATAAGAAGACTATGTTTCCAAGCGTAATTCGTATTTGAAGGTTGTTGCCTGAGGCTGCTGTAGAGGGCCCCTGCACACGCTGAGGTTTTTTGTATTACTGTATAGTTTCTTGTTTTATTTCTTTAAGTTCATTGTGCCATAAGTCATTCACGTGTTTATACATTGTATCTTTCATGGTATTTATGCTTCATCTCTGTTCATAATCTTTCATGCTTTACATTTTACTTCTGTCCATAATCTTTCATGTTTTATGTTGTTGTTAACTGATCAGTGTTCTTGTTTCAGATTACAAATACGCAGCCCAGGCATTTTCATATCTTTTGACTAATGACATGGAATCAATATTGTTCTGCTGCTAATTTACTTTTCCTAGTTTTTGTTTAATTCCAGTACTGCTTTGTTTATTTCAGTCTTGCACATTTGCTTCAGTAGTTAGATTTAGATATATTAAATTGCTCATGTCATTTTCAATTACCTCCGAAAGCCATAGCTGGACTAATGGTGAGGGATTGAAGTATGAGTGTGTAGTTTGATATTAGTTTACTTTCTGCAAGTTAGAAATATTAAATTGCTCATGTCATTTTCAGTTACCTCCGAAAGCCATAGCTGGACTAAAGGTGAGGGATTGAAGTATGAGTGTGTAGTTTGATATTAGTTTACTTTATGCAAGTTAGAAATATTAAATTTCTCATGTCATTTTCAGTTACCTCCGAAAGATATAGCTGGACTAATGGTGAGGGATTGAAGTATGAGCGTGTAGTTTGATATTAGTTTCTTTTTCTGCAAATTAGATATCAGGTTGCTCAAGTTGTTTATGGTTACCTCCGAAAGCCATAGTTGGACTAATGGTGAGGAATCAGAATATAAGTTGATGTAATTTGATTTAGATTTACTTTGTTGCAATTCTTGGATTTCTTTAAGCATAGTTTCTTTTGTATTTGGACAACAGCAAGGATAATGAGTTTCATGATCAGTAGTTCACTGTTTGTTTGACTAGAATAGTGATGCAATTTCATTTTCTTTGAAGAATTAATTTTTTCATTGTGTGTTTTAAAATTATTTTGAAGTTTGGAAAATCATTAGAAGGACATCATTGTCTTGAATATTTGTCTCCATAATTGTCTTTTAGAATTTCATAAAAATCCAAAAACGACAAAAAGTAAGAGATAGGTTATCTTTCACATATAGTGCGCCACACTTCATCATCTTACGAATCCTGGATTGATAAATTAATGTAGCAATTTAGGACACACTAAATTGACCAAAAAATAATTTTGGTCATAAATCAAGTGAATACAAATCTATCTTCTCAATCTCGTCAATGTAAAATATTCAAGAGAAGCCAAGTAATCATAAACTAGTTAGAAGATGGAAAGAGAAAGATGAAAAATATGAAAAAAAATCTGAGTTAACATTGATAGCTCCTGATCAACATGAGAAGTGCCTTATGTAAAGTTGATGATCCAATTAGTACATGATCGGTGATAAAAGAAAATTCTTGCAACTAAAGGAGTAGGAGAAAGTGTGTGTAAATCAAATTTTGATTGAGAGATTGAAGACTTGTTTTGAAGGAAGTGTGTGTGGAGAATTGATCTATCTTTCAAAGAAATGGCTTAGTGGTAGCTAAATATTTCTTCATTGAAGATATCATTTGTATTTTCATTTGTGATTCAGTTAAAAATTTCATTGTAGCTCCATATTTGTTTGTGCATTGAGGTTGTGGCCTTAAGCTAAGTGCACATTGAACTTTATATTGTAGGAGTGGTGACTCCAAGTTAGTGGTGGAAAAATGATCTCATTTATAAGGCGTAGGGACTCCTTGCTACTAGAGGCTAGTTGATGTATGTAAATGAGAATATTTTTAATTAATATAGCATAAGAAGTGTATAAATTATAAAACATGCATGTATATCTTGGATTCCCCCGATCTAACAATGTACTAAAGTTAAATACTGAATCGCTTCTATAAATATTTTGTGTAATTAAAAACACAATCACTAATCACATGAAGCAAAGAAGAATCAATCAAACCATAACACAGATAATTTCCCTGGGAAAGCTTACAGCTAAAAACCCCACTATCATATATTGTATATTAAGCATGGATCATGAAACAATTACATACAAAAATCCTCTCACAAGAGCCCTAACATAATCAGCTAATTGTCTCACACTGTCATGAAAAAAACTGACCAACACATAGCCAATTCTCAGCCTCTAGAAAACATGCCTTGCTTGCGCAATCTCTGATGAATACAATCCCCAAAATATGGGAATTCTTGCCTTCCTTTATTGCGCAAGTATCATGGGCACTACAATGGGTTTTTAGTTGCATGTGTGTAAGCCAATAATCCTATAACTAATGGTCAACTTCCTTTTCACCTAGAACCCAATTGGGTCTCCACTGGATCTCACATGCATGTAACTAATAATAGTAAATCCTTAGTTGCATGTGATATCACTTATTGTGAACTAATTAATATTTAATTAACTTGATCTATCACTAGTGTATCTTCAGTTACAACTAGCACAACTAAGTTTAACTCACTTAACTAAGTTAAAATTTTTACAATTTGCATTAACTAATGCACCACTGCAGTTCGAACTCTGTTACAACTAGAATTACTCTGCATGCCTCACCAGCTACCTATAACTCGAAATCCACTAGATAACTGAATTTATCACTCTCATTTAACTATTTCAACTTTACATTGAGAATAGATTATAGTTTACGTTCCATCTTAATTAAAGGATAACTAAAATAGACATGCACCCAAAAATAGCACTATGGGCCCCACCCTAGTCTGGGTGCTTAATGTAACTAGGCGTGGGTGCTAAAATTTTATTGTTGAATATCAAAACTCCCTCTCAATAATAAATGGATTATCCTTCACCCCGATCCTGTCTCTATGGTATTTGAATTTTCTCCTGGTGAGTACCTTTGCCAGAATATCTACATCCTGATCTTCTGTGGGAATTTATTGAATGTAGTGTCCCTTATTAGTGAGATAGCTTTGATGACACTTAGAGATGGTGATTTTGATATAATATTATGTATGAAAGACTTATGTACATGCTTATATGCTATGACCTGGTTTGGGTCACTTGGTTGTTGTGTGCTTATGATAATATATATGGTTGCGTGCACAAGGATTGATTTTGGTTAAGAGAATATTAGCGATGTTTTCTCTTTTGGTATCCTATTTTGGACATAGGTGTATGACGTAAATGGTGATTTATAATTGAGACACAGATCCATGGACGATCATGGTTATGTGGAACATATGGTTAATTATGATTTATGGATGATACATGATTTGTATGATTATATGTGCATAATCTCGTACTAAGCATGATGTGGCAGGGGACTTGGTCATTACCAACAGGGATGCTCAAGTTATAAATGACCGCGGAAGTCATTTCTACAAAACCAAAATGACTGTGGAAGTCATGCACAATATTTGGTAAAATTTGAATAAGTTAATTATGAAATTCATTTGATTGATTTGATCATTGAGATTGTGATGTGTGCAGGTCTTGGAAGAAGACCTTACCAAAGAACCATCAGATGGGTATAAGCTCACAATCAGTACCTTAAGGTGAAACGCGGAGTTTCAAAGCAGAATAGATGAGAAGCCACGGAAATTAGGGCGCGGAGTCCTAAATCCATGAAATATAAAGACGCGGAGTCTTGAATCTATAATGAAATGTTTGGGGCGCGGAGTCCTGAATATAAAAAAAAAAAGATCAAGGTGTGGAATCTTGGATCTTTAGAGTAGATCAGGGCGCGGAGTCCTCAATCTACTAAGGCACAAAGATGCATACAATAGGGGTGCGTAATCCCTATTATCCGGAAGAAAAATACCACTCATGGGCAACTCGTAGATGAATTTCCTTAATAATCTAATTCCTAACAATTTTGGAGTGACTTTCTAAAAATAGAAATTCATGTCTACCATTTCAAGTATGACTTTCCAAAAATAGTAAATCACCTCCAATCAATGGGTAAACAAGTATACTTGAAGGAAAATCACTTAAATTATGATTAATCAATTATAATAGTTCAATCTCGACTTAATCCTCAATGTTATTAATATTATTAATATTATTATTATCTTTTATGAGACTATGATATTATTATTAAAAGGAAATTATATCTCCTCAATCACTTCACTCTCCTTCATGACTCTCATGGCTCTATTGAACTCTCTCTATTTTAAATATTACATTACACTCTCTTTTATGCACTCATCAAGGAATGGCATATTCCTCTTACACTCATTAAATATATGTCATAAAATATTCCTACACTCATTAAATATGTGTCATAAAATATTCCTCTTATACTCACTTTAATGCATATGTTACACTCTCCTTAAATAAGGCATGCATACCTCTCCTTAATGGCATAAGTTACACTCCTCTAAAAGGAATACAATGCATACATATTAATCCTCCTTTATGACATGAATTTGTTGCTCCTCCTATATATGAGTCTCATGTATTCTCATTTGGGGGGAGAAGGGGTAATGCCAAGAGTGGAAGAGACTTGAGGAATATTGTGAAAGGGAGAGATATGGAGAGTATCCAATTACTTTCAAAAAAAAAAAATCTGAATTTCTTACTAATCTACTAAGTATCTATTGAGGTTGAACATGAGTGGTATTTAGAGGAAGTGAAAACTATCTTCATGAGTTTTCCTTGCATCTCTCTCTCTCTATTGCTGTATTTTGGTACTGGTTGTGAGCTTTTACAGCTCGGGGGTTCCAGGGGGAGGAGTTCTCCCTGGATATGGTTGGGTGGAAAACCGGATGGTTCAAATGAGTTGGTTAAGGGATCGAAGGTGGATCATATTCTCAACGATTGGAGATGAATATCTCTTCAGGTATAATTTCCATTGTCCTAAAATTATAGTATAGATTTAGCATAAAATAAAAGGTAGACCTTTAAATTGTTGTAAGCATCTAATTTTGGTTTAGGCTTATGTTATCTAAAATATTATTGATTAGTTAAAAATGAAGACTAGATCAATCTATATGTATGGAAGTTTAGATCTCAATATTGGAGTTATTATTGGTGTATTTTATGGTACTAATTTTGGTATTGTAGCATTTGAAAAAGGAAAGACAAATATTGTTGAAGGTAATTGCAATAAATTTATTCCAAAGGACTTGGGTAAGTATTTCATGATTTATGGTTTTGTTTCAAATAATCAATAGATGCATGTTTTATAAATGGTTTGAGGATAGTTTGCAAAGTGTTTGACAATATGTGAATGAGTAATGTTATAAATTTATTTATGCACGAATAAGTGCTAACTTGCAGAAGTAAGAAAATGGACATGTACCCAAAATATGCTTGGAGGAATTACAGAATCAACCCTTAAAAGAAAATTCAAAAATAATGGCAACTAAAGTATAGTTTGGAAGATCAAATGCTTGAGGTAAGTTGGAGATAAATTTTAGTTATGGCTTATGTTTCATATTCTTCAATGTTTTGTTATTCAAGTTGTTGTAATAGTACTATCATAATTTTGACAGAAAGCCTTAATGGCTGTAGCATTCGGGGCTTCCATGTGTTTGTTAAATTGTAGCAATTGGTGCAAAAAGCTTGTCACTCATGTCAAATGAATTAGCTTGTGGGTGGTAAAATGTTTCAAGAACTCATATGGTGGATTTAGAAATGTGTGATTTCAATGAGCATATATTAGTAGCATGAATCTGGGTTGTTTTTCCTCATGTAGAGGTGTAGCTGTAAGTTTTCATTCCATATGTTGGACAAAAGTCATAAATGAAACATTTAAGCTATAAATTTTGTTGTTTTAAAGAATCGCATTTCTGGGCGTCCCTGTTGCGATTCAGCTCCACTTCAGGGGGTATCCATACCAATAGGCCATTTCACCCCAAGTTTGATTCAAAAAATCAAGGTTTCGGACATCAATTCCCAAATCTGCTTTGTTTTGCAGATTTGCTGTTACATGTAGAACCGCCTGTTGTTTGTCTTGCTGTTTGGTTCTTTTTATATTGGAACTGTCTGCTAATTTATAGTGATGAATCTGATTTAGGCGAACCACTTGGAAATTGTTTTTAAAGTATGAATGGTTAATAATTTGAAAATTTAAATAACCATATGACAACTTGTTTTATGACTACCAACTATTTGTCAAAATTCCTCAATGGCTGTACCTTACAACATTGTGAGCTATGTTTGAAATTTCTAAATATTTATATTCATTGGTATAGATTCAACAATGAATATGGCTGATAGTCTACTAATATCTTAAGTTCAATTATTGGCACTACTTACAAAAAAAAAAAAGAAGTCATGCAACTTTGGATTCATGTTAGCTAATTATTGTGAAAACACCTTAAAGAGATAATGGTTGTAAGTGTTTGACGAAATGCCTCAATGGCTGTACTTTTCATGCTTGTAAATTGGTTTTCATAATGTTCAATGGTTGCATCTAATTACGTTTATGAACCGTCCATAAAACAAAAGGCTTAAGTTAATTTAAGATTTGCAATCAAGGTATTTCTAGTATAATAACTCATTGAGTTAAAGGGTCTTGCTGAAAATTCAAAATTGCAGTAAGTAATTTGTTGCAATATGAGCTCACATATGAATTCCTAAATTATGAGATGCCAACTCTATATAATTTAAATTATCCTTTTAAGAAAATAATTCATAAGCATGTCATTTAGTGACTCATGAAATAAAATAAAAAAATATATATCACATTTTGATTTAATATAATATTTCTCTATAATAATTATGGTAGGTAAGGTGGGACCTTACATTGAAGCAACATTATCCTTCTTTGCACACAATCTCTAATATGATGGTAGCAGAAATCTATATGCTTAGACCTATCAAAGAAACATAGGATTAATCAAGAGTTTAATGCAACTCTGATTATCACAATGAATCACTATCGGATCCATCTGAGAACCAAACAAAACAACCAAGATCTTTCTCATCGAGATAGCCTCACATTTAGCTTGACTTGCTTCCATGTATTATACTTCCGATGAACTGAGTGCCACAGATAA
Organism: Pinus albicaulis; assembly: GCA_034641835.2. Lineage (NCBI taxonomy): Eukaryota > Viridiplantae > Streptophyta > Pinopsida > Pinales > Pinaceae > Pinus > Pinus albicaulis. The sequence continues at coordinate 189,116,971 of CM076584.1, forward strand.
TTGTTTCTTGTTGTACCAGGAAACAACTGTTGATCGTATGCTAAAGATAGCTCCTGATATGATCTTTCTATCTAATGGACTGCGTGCCCAATCTACATCTGTGAAGCCTTGAAGCTTCACTCCCTCTGTCCATATGTACCATAGATCATACTATGATGTTCCCCTCAGGTATCTCAGGACATGCTTCCCTACCTTCCAAAATATTTTGGTAGGCTTAACCATAGCTTGACTCAACTGGTTAACTACGTAGAAAATTTTCGGTCTCGTGCTCACCAAATACATCAGTGAACCCACTAACTGCCTATAGACAGTAGCATCTACTACCTCTCCAGAAGTAACATCCTCTTTCCTCCATTTTTCTAGAAGAGGAGTATCCATGGGTTTGCAGCTCTCCAGGTTAAACTTACCCAGTATTTCCTTTGCATACTTGCCTTGAGACACAAAAATTTCACCATCCCGCTGCCATATTTATAATCGAAGGAAATAATGAAGGAACCCCATATCCTTCATATCAAACTCCCTTGCAAGATACTCCATGCATGAGTGTATCAACTTCTCATCACCAGTCAAAATGAAATCATCAACATAAATAAAAATGATCAATAGCTTACCCTCAACCACAATCTAGTACAGGTTTTCATCTGCTTCACTTTTGGTGAAGCCCAATCCGGTGAAATAGCTGTCTAGCCGAGTGTACCAAGCACAGGGTGCTTGCTTCAGCCCATACAATGCTCTTTTGAGTCAGCACGCATGCGACTCACTGTTGAATATCTGAAAACCTTTAGGCTTCTCTATTTACACCTCTTCCTCAGTGATGATTGAGAGACACAGTTTTCACATCCATATGATGAATGCGCCAACCCATCTATGCTGAGAGTGCAAGGATGGATCTTATACAAGAGTACCTTGCAACAAGTGAAAAATTATCATCATAATCTATCCCATTGATCTATGAGAATCCTTGGGCCACAAATCTGGCCTTGTATTTCTCCACAGTCTCATTAGTAGCTTGCTTTACCTTGTAGATCCATCTTGATCCAACCATTGATTTTTCGATCGGTCTTGGGACTATCTCCCATGCACTGTTATTGACAATGGATTCATAATCCTCCACCATTTCATCAACCCAAGTTGGTTGCTGCACTACTTCCTGAAAGGAATATGGTTCTATCACAATACATTTTCTCATAAGAGCCATGTATCTAGTAAATCGGTCAGGAGATTGTCTCTGTCTGCGCTGTGAAGTAGGGGCTCCTAAATTTTCTACAGCATCAAGTCTCAATCTATCAGCTTCCATGGTGTACCTTCTGCCATTTCTGATGGATGGCTCTGCATGAGTGTTTTCCTCCACTCCATGAACCTCCTCATGTGGATGATCCACATCTTGAGACTCATCCTTGGGAACCAACAGTTCCTCCTCTGCATGCAAGTCCAGCTCCCTCTCAAGGGACAACTGCATGGCTTTCTCCTCATTCTATTGTTTGGAAAATACACACGATAATTATGGGGTGTTTTAGTGTACCCCACAAAAATCCCAACCTCAGCTATTGGTTCCAACTACTTCCTGGCATCCTTGGTCACATGCATATAAACAGATGAGCCAAAATTATTAAAGTGTGAAATAGTTTCTTACTAGTGAAAGCCTCTTTAGGTGTACTCATGAAAAGTACTCTATGAGGACAACATTTTTTCACATGTACCACTTTGTTGCATGATTTCGCCCACAAATGCATCGGTAGGCCTTGATCATGCAACATCGCTCGTGCTGCACCGAAAATATTTATGTTCTTCCTCTCTGCGACTGTTGCAGGTAATGTTACCCTAAGGTATTGGGTTGATAAATATTCACACATCGAGGGCATGTCATCTCAATAAGGACTCACTTAACTGAATTCTATGCTTTAAACTAGAAACTAAAGGTTGCAGACCTTACCCGTATATCCTTCGGTTGTAGTAGATCCCATGGGGTGAAAACCCCCTGCAACACTTTGTGCTATGGAACCTGCAAACCAACAAAGAACAAGCACAAAAACCTAGTTGTACATCATATATATGTTCTATATGTTAGTGAAAATCATGCATAATCTCATAAAAACAATAATAAATGAACTATTTAAGATCATTACACATGTATAAGAGATAAATGACACATGAACATCAGGAACAAAATGGCATTTCTTTTATTAATGACATGTGGAGTAAACAAGTGTGGAGAGATGGCCTCGAGCATACTGTCCTCTAGATCCGTCCAGCCCTAGCCTCACAAAACTTCTTCCAAGAGTAGTGCACAATGGATTTCACATAGGGTGAGTGAACATCTCAAGGAAACAAGGGTTTCCTAAAAATATTTGGGAAGTTTAGGAGGCACACGGGAAATATCAGACTTGGATATGACTCCAACAACGTATAATATCTATAATTCTCTCTCTTCCTCCCTTAGGCCATTCCTTTGAGGGGCTTTTATACTCCCTCAAATTATTTTTTTCAGTTGGGAACAGTTAGGCCATGTGCTAGGGTAGTTAAGTTACAGGAACAACCATAAACCCCACCTCAAAAGTAGGGAAATTATATGTTTTTTAATTTTAAAAAAGTCATATGTGGTTCTCTATGTATGGACTCACGTGTATACCCGAAAAAGTCTGGGCAGAGTCGCGTATGGGTTTTGAGAAACATTTTTTTGAGAAATATGTCCAAGTCTGAAGGGAGGGGTTGCCCAAGGCCAATGCATAAGTCATCAAGTATATGATGGTGATAAATGATGCTATAACAGATGCTCCCTAATATATGAGGTCAAAAGGGGTAAATGATGACCAAAATGTATTATGTGCATAGAAACAACCTTGTAAGGACTAGAGAGTACTTCACCAGATTCAAGCCTACAAAAAAACCAGTGAGAGAGATCAGAAATATATCTCATGTCTGAGGTAGGCATACCCATGCTCAGTAGAAAAGCATGTCCGCATATAAAGTATGGAGTGGATCAAATATGTATACAAGTATAGCTGAAATGTAATGTACATAGTGAATCATCTAATCACTGTCCAAAAGTATAAGTCAAAATCAAGTCCAAGTATCACATATAGAAGACTGATCAATGATGTTGCAACAAATATCTAATCACAAAAGTCACAATTGAATCTCCAAGTACCAAATCATAAGTGGTGGAACAAATGTTAAAACACGAAACTCGGGAGCCAACATATAAGATGTTGTTGTGATGAAATTGCAACATATAAGGGTGGATGGTATCACTGGAAAAAAACTGAAGGAGCTGTCAAAGTGAACCAAAGCATGTTGATGCAAACCCGTGGTCTTCACCGATCACCATGGAATAATTCTACACAATCAGAATAAATGAGCTGAGGGAAACCATGTGATAAATTGTTTGATTACCGGTCATTGATGTATATCATTAAAAAATGCGATAAAACCCACCGATAATGATAATGAGCATCAAGGTGCCCCAGTAAAACCTAGCAAGTGTGAATGAATTAGTTGAAGTCGAACACTTGAAATAATACATCAATCAGGAGGAAATGATGTATCCTCACCGTTGATAGTGAAGAGTCTTCCACTGATGACTGCAAACCCTAAGGTACTGATAAAAATACTCTAGACCTTATTCCCAGAGCAATGAGTCGGTGTCGGTGGGAAAAGATCTACTGGAAGGAAGGCATTAAGGCATCCCACATCAGTCCAGCACGAGTGTAACCCAGAGCCCAAGATTTGGATGGAATCGGATGAAGAAAAGTGAAGTAACCAACCCAAAGTACATTTTCGACATGCACAAGATGAATCTAGCGCACAGCAGAAACCCTCTGAACCAACCAATAAGGAAAGCTGACAAAGAAGCAAGATATCCATCGATAGGGTGAAATGGAAATCGAGGTACTACATGAACCCCAGGTGTGATAATTTAAGCTGAAGTCGAACACAAAGGAAACCACTTAGTCAGAGGCCCATAATGATGATCAAATGATGAGCACAAGGTCACCTATCAATGATGTAAATAGGGCTAGGGTGTGGCTCTAGGTTTACTCTTAAAGCAATATGTCGTAGTTGATAAGAGACAAACCTATCAGCAAGAAGTCAGTGGAGACCTTCTCAAACCAACACGAGAAAAGGACCAAATATCTGATGTGATATAACAAGATACTAACAAGATCGGGAAGGCCGACTAAAAAATGAGTCAAGAGACACCACGAAAAGGCCGACTCTAGTTAACTTCCCTTGAAAAAAAGTACGACTCATGTTGACTATGGCAGAAAATGATAACTTTGTATAAGTTTTTCATGTAGGGGGCATAAAAAAATCCTCCATATGATTGGAAGATATAACCAATCGAGGGAGAAATGAGTCATGAAACAAGGTTATGGCTTCTCCTAAGTCAAAAAATAAAACCATCCCAAATGGAGAAAAGACTTAGCTTTTTTGTGCTTTGTTCAAAGGTGACACAACTGACACTGTAGCTACCATCAAGTATGGAAGTAATATTTGTTCGCTCTCTTTTTAAAATATTTATTTTTTTTGTATTTTTCATATTTAAAAGCTTGAAAAAGAATAGAATAATGCTATATTACAATATATATAACGAGTGTCATGAAACAGATGCACTAGTTTCTGGGATAGGAACAATCCTATGCTCAATGCAAGGTAGTGAAAACTGGTAAGTGACACTCAAAGGAATGTTCCATCCATGGGTAAATGTGTAAAGTCGCATAATCTAAGTGATTGCATGGTTAACTTGTACAGAAATACATGGTCAAAATATGGCTTAAACATGAGTCCAAATGAAGCCGACTAAAGGCCAAGATAAATAAGTAGTAAATATGCAATGCAGTAATACAACTCGAAAGCATAAGGGAGCCTCTAGGGTAAATGGCCAGAATAAATATAGTGAAGAATAAGAATGAAGCTTCAATGCATAAGTCATGGCAGGACTAAAGAGGACTACTAAGCCTACATAAATTGTAGCATGGGCGAATAATGCTAGCGAGGAAGTAACTAGGAAGCCCATGTAAAGGATTTCTCTACTATCAAGTCATGATTAAAAAATTAGCGAGTGAAATGGGTTAATGAATCATCACATGATGGGATCGACCCTATGGAAAGTGATCAGAATGGAGGCTAGTATGCAAAAAATGCAACAAAAAGTGAATTCCCTAACCTATATGCTAGTTCGAAATCAAATATCTTCCATGACAGGTCAATGGTCATGGGTCCGAATAAAAACTAGGAAAATCCTGAATTTAGCAAAATGTACCTGAAAAAATACTTTTCCCAATTCTTACAAGCCAAATGGTTAAACAACCTTATTCCAATTCAAAAAATAATCACAAACGAAATTTGTGATAAATTTTCAAATTCTGGGCATAAATACACAATTTGACTCACATTTTGATCATTTTCACATTGCAGAAGTGGAGAAAGAGCTTTGGGGCAAAAAATTCCTCTTCTCAAATACGGAGCAATCAGCCACCAAATCATGCCAAATCAGTCAGGTAAGCCTTAAACTCATCCTATTCATCAATTGCATTCCTACTTGAAGCTAAATTTTTTATTTTTGACCATAGGAAAGAGATTTTCATTGAAACCCTTTGCGCATACATGAGTTTGTGTGGAGGAACCTGCATATGATATGCTACTGTGTACAAGAAAATTCACGTATATGCAGAGCAAAAATTTAAAACTTGTATCCAATCAGTCAATTAATGATTTTTCCCAGGATTTCCATCAGCTGGAGAGAGCCTGAGCATAGTGAAATTCACAATGAGGTGATGGAGGATCAAACTTCCTTAGATATTCTCCGGAATTACTGATTGCTCAAATTTTTCAAAATTCCCAATATGAAAAGCAATGTTCGTTTTCTTCAAATGCTAGTTGATCATTGGGAACCGGAAGAAGATTGTTTTATAATTGATCAAATGCCACTATGCATAGAAGTGGAAGACATATACGTCATTATTGGACTCTCTCGAAGGGGATACCCAGTATATTTGCACAGAAAGCATGTGGGAGGGCTTAATGTGGAATATTATGTCCAAATCTACTGCGTGGATGATGAAAACAAGGTGGGAACACAAATTCCCATTAGAGATCTGAAATATTTATACCTGAAGATCTTTCTCTTTACCATTGGTAGAGTAGCAGGATCAACTTCTCTGCATTAGGCTTCATGTACACAAATGAGCATAGTAGTGGAATTCTTGATTCATCTATTTGATTGGTGCACAACCTTACTGAGCAATATGAAAAAACAATTGACATCAATCCAAAAGACAAATACTAAACACTTTGGGCACGGTACAATATTTCTAACATTATTCTTTAAGACGGTCCCAAGGCTTCAGCCCAAGGTAATCTCAACTATCAGCAACCCGAGAGATCCAAGAATAGCTTGATGGGAAGATCTGATGAAGAGATTAGGGAGAAGTGGAGCTCCTCAAACCACTTGGGATGATGAGTTCTTCCAATGCTGGGAAGAACAAGTCATCGTAGTGGAAGATTATCCCTATGATGGGATGGACTTTCGTGTATATCCATATCTAGTCCTTCCACCTGGAACAACATGGGGCGTGATAGGTGAGATTTCATTTTTTTATTTTTGATTATGTGATGTTTTGATTTTTTCAAATTATAGGGAAAATGATTTTTTTTTATTGGAAAAAAAGACTTACAAAATTATGATGATCATGATGCATATGTAGGACCAGTCAGACCAGAGGGGTACCCAAGGCATAAGCGCTGCAGAGATGAGGCAGCTGTAGAAGACCCTGGAAGGACACTCCATGCAGTACAGAGAAAGTTGGAGATTTTGAATCGCCAAGTGCCTATGGCTGCTATAGATGTAATGCTCCAAATCTGAAACTGCTCATGAATCCGGCAAAGGAAAATCATTTTTCAAGAAAACATTAACAATCAACAACTGGATCTATTCCAGAGATTGACTGCAGGGGCACTTACTAGATTTGTCACCTCTGAAAAGAGGGTGAGATCCAGAGGCTATCTGGCCCACTAGTAGACTCTATCTATAGAACTATGTCGAGAGATAATATTCCCAAGAGGGATTGCTTAGCAAGCCAAGCCTGAAAAACTCATTTTTCAGAGATGGGTGCTTCATCAACTAATATCAACTCTTGTATCCCTTATATCTAATAACATAAAACCCAATTCCAAGAGGATATCTGAAACAAATCAGACTAGGTGGGTTAAACAGCTCTCCCACACCTAGCTTGGCTTGAAAACTGCCCAACTAAGGGACTGAAGCAACATAGAAACTATATAACAGTATTACACTGATTAATAAGCTTTAAAAAAAGTGCAATAGATAGGAATACACATCTTGAACTTACAGCAATAACTTATACAGTGTTCCATGAACCGAGTGGGGAAAAGTGAACATTTCGGCCCTAAAACGAGTATAATAAGATATATGCGTAAAAATAATGTGGGAAAGTGGTTGGATATGATAGCTAGGGTTATGAGGGACTCCCATGTAGAATTTCAGAAAAAAAAAATAAGATTTTCTATGTTAAACAATTCCTCCTTCCCGACTAGTCAAGAAAAACACCCAATCCACATGACTTTGAATATGAAGAATTTACTGAAGCTCAAGCAGCGTGATTTTCTGAAGGTGATACATGAAACATGATATATAAATCATTAATTCAGACCCATAATGTTATTCATGCAATAGAAGAGAAATAATGAAGACTTTAATGAAGAAAAACCCTCCTTAAGAGGTGCTGCAACAATTGTATTTCACTGTAAAACCCTCACAGCGTTATTTTATGAAGCACACAGCAGCTGTACATTAAAAATAAGATCTAGGACATATAAGTGTGCCAAATTTTATATCTATATGAGATACATACACTATATTGTCCCTATTTTACATACCCCTTGGGGTTTTCAGCAGAAAATGGAATACATGGAGTAGATCTAACTTCTTATGCAGCAGATCTGCAGATTTACTGCAAAATTTATGAAGATGGAATTCTTATGAATATATCAAATCTGGAAGTTACATGGATTGGTTGGAAAATCCATGGATCACCACAGTGAGGGAACTTCCCAACACCAGAGATCTCTCTCCCAAGAGATTTTTGAATCACCCTGCAACTCCTCCTTTGCAAATAATGCAATATAGGAAGATGGACTGTGCTGTAGGCTCAGAAATAGGTAATGGCTTGATGCCAATATCTGAAATGAAGTTCCAATCATCCAATACAGTCCTCCCAATGGATTAGAACCCTCCTCCACTGGAAAGAAGTAATGAAATGCCTTAGATCTGAAAAGATCTAAGCTCCACTTGCTACAGCTTTCAAAAGCAAGAAAACCTTCAATGGATCTGTGCTACTATTGGAACTAGAAGCTTGGCAAAAATTCTGAATAGTGGACAAAGATGAACATCCTCCTCCAAGGAGCTACTCCATGGAAGGAGAGAGGATTCCTAAACAGGAAATCCTCTTCCCTTTGGCTAACCAGCCAAGAGAACTCGAGTTTCTCAAGAAACTTCTAAAATCTTCAACAACCCTTGCTTTGAGCCTTCTCCTTCCTTTTATAATATGAGGATGGGCACAACCCTAAACCAATTTCAAAACTTAAGCCCCTTTCACATGTGCAATCTCCATCTAGATATGCGCTGGCCAAAAAAGAGATACATTGCACTTAGATAACGTTGTTGTTAAGGTTGACCCAATCAATTATCACAAACCCCTTTCACACATAAGGGTTTCATTAAAGCAGCCCTGATTTAGCCTTGTTCATATTGGGCATTTATTTATTCCATGGAGTTTTTGCATTTTATTGATCTCCCTTGCCATTTTATTCCTTATACAAAGTAAACAATACAAAATGAATATTCCTATTAAATTAGGAACATTACAGTCCTCCCCCTTCAAAATGTTGCTTGTCCTCAAGCAACTATAAGGTAGGAAATTTTTTTTCCTCCTCCTCCTCCTTGTGGGCTCATCAATGGATCCCAGCATGGCTGAAAATGGTATGCAGTAAATCTGCCCTCCCATGATTTCCTCCAAGTGTAAAAGAGCAAATGTACATTGTGAGAAAATGGAGGGTACAAGTGGTGATATCCCTACTTCTCAGTGGCCTCCTCAAGGTAGGAGTGATGATGAACATGGGGAATCTTATTCCCATTGAGTGACTTCCACACCCATGCTATCATCCAAATGGAGTGAGCTATGCTAAGCAGCTCATATAATTGGTCAACCCCCGGTTTGTGCAATGTAGTGGGGCTGCATGGAGAGATTGTGTTCCCCTTTTTCATTTGTTTCCCTCTCCACTCATGACAAGGATGGAGTTGTTTGTGTCCTTGGGCTGAAATGATATGGCCTCCAAGAATGGCCCAAGCTACTCCACCAAATTTTTTAGCCATGAATTTCCTCTTCAATTTCTTCATGTGGTTTTCCCCACAAGAAGAGGAAAGTAGCAATGTAGCAATCATGGTTTTCCCATGGTGCCTCCTGCAATATAAAACATGTACAATGGAGAGAATCATGCTCCCAATGGGCTATCCCAATATATACAACACTCTCAAGTTAGTGCTTCCTGTGAATGTACAAACATCAGCAATACAAGGAAGCAATATGCCATGAAAACAAGCTGCCAATTGACAACTAGAGAGTGGGTCACTACTCTTCTCATGGGACCAATGCAGTGTACCTCCTTCCTGCTTCAAAAAAGAAATTAACAAGTGCTTTTCCAGCCACTTTTTTTCTGCCACAATCATATCATAAGATGGAAACATGAATATACAATTTGGTGCCAAAGATGCACCCCAAAATCATGTGGCCTCTTCCAAAAACCACCATAATATTGGCCAATATTGCTGCTACAAATTGCTGCAAGTACATCCTCATATGATATGCAAGAAGGAACAAGTCCCCTTGATATATCATGCTGCTTAACAAGGAAAAGAAGTACAATAGAAAATATGAAATTATACCTTCTCCCTCATGCACTTGAGCTCTTGAGCTGAAATGGCTCAACTGGAAATTCTCCCTCACTTCCAATGAGTAGGGAAGTGGTTGTGAGGTCCTCTCCCTCATCAATCAGGATATGCATCTCTCCATATGCTAATATATGTGATGCTGAATGCCCTCCCATTTGAACTTATCTAGCCAAGAAAGGTATGCATCCAAGTGCATAACTAGGAAGTCTCAATCTCTTCCCCTCATAGACAGTGTTGGTGTTCTGCAATATGGTGCTCCATCACACTGCTACCTGCTACCTTGACATCCCCTCATGCCAAAGTCATCCTCCAAGTTGCTGCCATGCCATCATGCAACTACTCATACTCAAATAGAAATTATGCTCTCTGAAAATGAGCCTCCCATGAGATACTATCACCTCCAAAGAATCTCCCGATCCTGGGCAATGTAAGCATGAGTGGCCTCCATCTACTCCCAAGCATGAAAGATTTCTTCCCCAAAGGAAGTAACCTCTCTCTCACCAAATCCATGGAGCAGCCATCCTGTATCATGAATATGCTATCCTCCATCCATATGGCAACTCTATCTGTGTAGTAATGTTGATGAGAATGGGTTGTACTGAAAATGAGAGTGTATCCCTCCTCCTTGTGCTCATCCCCAAACTCACTGCGCTGTGCTGACTCCTCCAATGTCTCCACCCCTCTGGAATCCAAGAGTGGTGAACCATAAAGCATGATGCCTCTCATCTTCTGTAGATCATGTGGCCTCCCAAGTGGAAAGCCTCCAAAAGTGAGACATCAAGATAGGAAGTGGACTGTGTATATGAGAGGAATGAAAGGTCCCCCCTCTCTTTACTGTGCAGTGCAGTCCTTCTCCTATGTATAGAAATCCTCCTCAAAAGATGAGGGTGCATGCTCATTCCCCTAGAATGTTGATCCTCCTTCTCCTCTTCTCCCTCTAATGGTACATCGCTAGTATTCCTTCTCTGCTCATTTCCTTTGGAAATGTGGAATGGAGTTTGTTTCATGGCTCCCTCCAACTCATGCAAAGTGTTTAGTTTTATGATGCCAACACATGAGGGCTTCTCATCAACTCCCTCCACTAATCCCTTAGTGAATCCCTCATAGGTTTTTACATTTGCATGATAATATGAAACAAAAACTTGAAACCACCAATCATAGGCCATACCTTTGAGATGCAGTGGTGCTTCCTCCATTCTTCTTGCAAGGCACATGGCAATATACTGCGCTGTGGATTTGCATGTGAGACTGAATGCTCACACCCCTCAAGTGAGGAACTAGGGCTTGCTTCATCAACAAACCCCTTCAGGAAATTTCTGCAATTCTCCCTTTTCTATCTCCTTGATATCTTCTATGATATCCTCCAAAGTCTAGAAAAGAAGCAGGGAGGTCTTCTCTTTCATGATTCTTCCTCCTCCTCTTCCTCTTGCCAATAAAGGAGGCATGTTACAGCGATGAAGATCAAGTTGTGTAGCTGACTGCTCACACACATTGTAATGAATTCTGGGGCTTCTAAGATCAGAGGGATCTGCATGATATCCCTTCTCCATCCCTCGGATTTCTTCTTTCAGTACATGAGGAGTTTCTGAAAACTCTTCTCTCTGTAATCTTCCAGAAAAGGGGGTTCAGGCCCTTCTCCTTTGTGTCTTCAATGTAACCAAAATTCTCCATCATTGATCAGATTTTTCTTGCTTCTTCTCTTTTCTTCTTTGTTAGCTTGATCTCACAGGATGTGCCATAGATCATGCTCTGATACCACTGTAATGTTCCAAATCTGAAACTGCTCATGAATCCGGCAAATGAAAATCCTTTTTCAAGAAAACATTAACAATCGACAATTGGATCTATTCTAGAGATTCACTGCAGGGGCATTTACTGTATATATCACCTCTGAAAAAAGGGTGAGATCCAAATGCTAGTTGGCCCACTATCAGAATCTGTCTATAGAACTATGTCGAGAGCTAATATTCCCAAGAGGGATTGCTCAGCAAGCCAAGCCTGAAAAATGCATTTTTCAGAGATGGGTGATTCAAAAACTAATATAAACTCTTGTAACCCTTATATCTGATAATATAAAACCCAATTCCAAGAGGAGATCTGAAACAAATCATACTAGGTGGGTTAAACATCTCTCCCACACCTAGCTTGCCTTGAAAACTGCCCAACTAAAGGACTGCAGCAACATAGAAACTGTATAATAGTCTTAAAATGATTAATAAGCTTTAAAAAAATTGAAATATACATGAATGTGCATCTTGAACTTACAACAATAACTTATACAACGTTCCATGAACCAAGGAGTGGGGAAAAGTGAATATTTAGGCCCTAAAATGAGTATAATCAGAGATCTGCGTAAAAATAAGGTGGGAAAGTGGTTGTCTCTGATATCTACGGTTATGAGGGACTCCCATGTCTAATTTCAGAAAAAAAATTCTATGTTAAATAGTTCCTCCTTCCCGACTAGTCAAGAAAAACACCCAATCCCCATGACTTTGAATATGCAGAATTTATTGAAGCTCAAGCAGCATGATTTTCTGAAGGTGATACATTAAAAATGATATATAAATCAGTAAATCAGACCCATAAGGTTATTCATGCAATAGAATATAAAGAATGAAGACTTTAATGAAGAAAAACCCTCCTTAAGAGGTGCTGCAACAATTGTATTTCACTGTAAAACCCTCACATCGTTAAATTCTGAAGCACACATCATCTTTAGGTTAAAAATCAGATCAAGGATAGATCATTGTGCCAAATTTTAGATCTATATGAGATCCATACACTATATTGTCCCTATTTTACATACCCCTTGGGTTTTTCAGTAGAAAATGGAATACATGGAGTAGATCTGACTTCTTATGCAGCAGATCTGTAGATTTACTGCAGAATTTCTGAAGATGAAAAACTTATGAATATATCAGATCTATAAGTTACATGGATTGGTTGGCCAATCCATGGATCACCACAGTGAGGGAACTTCCCAACACCAGAGATCTCTCTCCCAAGAGATTGCTGAATCACCCTGCAACTCCTCCTTTGCAAATAACATAGTCTAGGAAGATGGACTGCGCTGTAGGCTCAAAAATATGTAATGGCCTGATGCCAAGATCTGAAATGAAGTTACAATCATCCAATACAGTCCTCCCAATGGATTAGAACCCTCCTCTGCTGGAAAGAAGTACTGAAATGCCTTAGATCTGAAAAGATCTAAGATCCACTTGCTATAGCTTTCAAAAGCAAGCAAACCATCTATGGATCTGCACTACTATTGGAAGTAGAAGCTTGGCCAAAATGTCGGATAGTGGAAAAAGCTGAACATCCTCCTTCAAGGAGCTACTCCATGGAAGGAGAGAGGATTCCTAAACAGGAAATCCTCTTCCCTTTGGCTAACCGGCCAAGAGAACTCGAGTTGCTCAAGAAACTTCTAAAATCATCAACAACCCTTGCTTTGAGCCTTCTCCTTCCTTTTATAAGATGAGGATGGGCACAACCCTAAACCACTTTCAAAACTTAAGCCCCTTTCACATGTGCAACCTCCATCTTGATTTGTGCTGGCCAAAAAGGAGATACATTCCACTTAGACAACATTGTTGATAAGGTCTTGTTGACCCAGTCAATTGTCACAAACCCCTTTCACACATAAGGGTTTCATTAAAGCAGCCCTGATTTACCCTTGTTCATATTGGGCATTTATTTATTCCATGGAGTTTTTGCATTTTATTGATCTCCCTTGCCATTTTATTCCTTATACAAAGTAAACAATACAAAATGAATATTCCTATTAAATTAGGAACATTACAATAGAGGACCTATCGGAGGTTGTCCAGAGATGGGTGGTAGGAGTACCACGAGATTGGGTGCAGTTATTCTGCTATGTAGTGACTAACATTGTGTTCTATAGGAACACAAATGTTGGGCACGAACCTCAGGAGTAGATTATAGATATGATCGAATGACTGTAATATTTTTTATGATAGACATGATCGGGCATAAGCCCCAATTTTGTAGGACATGATGGTCTATATTTTTGTATATTTTTGGACGCTCTGACCTATATATATATATATATATATATATATATATATATATATATATATATATCCATATACAACAATTTATATGATGTGATGTCTCAAATGTATGATAATAAATGATGTATTTGATATATTTTTTAAAGTATTGAATGATTAATATGCCAATCAAGTGCTTGATTAGATAATAATTCTACCATCCAATTGTCAGACAGAGGAATATGAATAAATGTAATAAATTGAAATGACCTTTGTAACAAACGACCTCAAAATCAATCGATGCAAAAATGGGTCTCGGACACGATATGTGTTGTTCAACTGTGAAACCACCAGCTGTGAATCCAAGTAAACTACTAACGAATCAAGACCTAAAGATATTTCTTCCAAGAGTAGGTTGACCAATGCAATGTATTCTGATACGTTGTTTTGCAGACACCTCTTGAAACTAACAACTGACTAGATGGATAATGGATTACCCAAGCCGCAGAAGCCAAGTTCCGGGTATGTCTACTAGCACCATTGGCGAAACCAAGGTGACCCATTTCATCCAATATTACCTGCCAAAGCAGATCAATTTCATCAAAATCACACCAAAAATCGAAACCCAAATATGTACAAAAAACAAAATATATACAACAAAGAAAGATGTTAGGCCTAATCCTAGGCATAATACTTTTTCAAATAGAGCCCATTTGTGGGCTCCGCCAACTCATTCCCATAAAACTCAGTCAAGGTATAGGCTCCTTTCTTCAGGACCTTTTTTACGATAAAGGGGCCATACCACATAGATGTGAACTTGCCTACCCCCAAGGAATCCTTCGCTTGGGCATAAACCAAGACAAGGTCACCTTCAAAGAAAACCCTAGCTTTGGCCGCTTTATCGTACTGTTCCTTTCCCCATTTTTTATGCGCCTCATTCATCGTTGCTGCATCTTAACGCTGCTCATCAAAATTTTCTAGATGAAGAAGGCATTATTCGAGACTGGAAGTGTCAGGAAGAAGCTCGATGACTAACTTAAGAGAGGGAATTGCGCATTCAATAAGAAATATAGATTCCAACCCATAAGCCAGTTGAAACGTAGTAAAACCGATTGCAGTTTTGACTGACATCCAGTATGCCCAAAGTGGAGGATACAACATAATATGCCAATTAGATCTGGCTTTATCGATCATTCGTTGAAGAATTATTTTCAAGGATTTGTTCACGGCTTCAACTTTCCCTTTGGCTTGAGGATAATAAGGAGACGAACGCTCCTGCTGAAAACCTAATTTCAGATCCAATTCAACCATCATGTTGTTCTGAAAGTGACTGCCATGGTCAGTGATAATCTCTTTGGGGATACCAAAGAGCGAAATGACTTTATTGAAAAGGAACAGAGTTGTTGTCTCACCGTCATCCCCAAAAGTAGGCATAGCTTCAACCCACTTTGCAAAGTAGTCTACAACTACAATAATGTACTTGTGACCTTTACCTGAAGGTGACTTACAAGTAGTATAATAAATACCCCACTTTTTAAAGGAGTTGACACTGATGACAGGAAAGAGAGGAGCTAGATGAGTATGCATCGTTCAAGTATAAACCTAACATGGATGACACTTTTTGACTGATTCCATACAATCTTTGAAAATTGAAGGCAAAAATTATCCGTCACGCAAGAATTTTTGGGCTGTAGCAAGCCCAGATAAATGACCACCACAAGCTCCACTGTGGAAATCATTCAGCACAAACTTAGCTTCTTTGAGAGTTAAGTAGCGTCTAAGGATTGGATCGACCCCATAATGATATAAAGTGTCACCAATAATCAAATAAATTTTGGCTAAGTGACCTAAATTTCGATGCTCATCTTTCAAAAAATTTGAGGGAAACTTCATAGTCTCGAGATAAAATATGAGATCCCCATACCAAGGATCCTATGAAGAAATGACAAAAATATGTTCATCAAGAAATGATTCGTCATAAACAATCTCTTCTCCACAGGGCAACTCAGAAATCAACTCTACAAAAACTAATGATTTCTTGGACTTGGCAGACAAAATCGAGATCAAATTCCTGCAAAATCACAATCCATCAATTGTATTTGCCCCAATCACTTGCCTACTGAGAAAAAATTGAAATCGATTGACCGCTTCCAGAACATAATTTTTTTGAAGGAGAATATAATGTCTGAGCCGCTAAACAACATGAACAGCTGCCAAATCAAGTTTCTCTATAGAAGAATACCAGAGTTCAGGACCTAACAAGCCTCGACTAAGGTAGTATATATCATGCTCGGAAAGAGCATCATCTTCCTGAACCAGAACCATACCAATGGTAGATTTTGTTGTAGCGATATACAAGATGAAATCCCTGCTATAATCGGGTGGACCCAATAAAGGAGCAGAGGTAAATGATTTTTTCAAAGCATCGAATGAGCATTGTGAAAATTCATCCCAAAATAATGGAACTCCTTTCTTTAATAATCTCATAAATCCCTTTGTACTCTCGGCATAATTTACGATGAATCTCCGCAGGAAATTAGCTTTTCCTTGCAGACTTGGAAGTTGACGAATTGAAGACGGGGGAGGCAATTGAATTATTGCCTCAACCTTGAAGGGATCTACCAAAATCCCTTATGTAGACACAATGAATCCCAAAAACTGATCGGACGTGAAAACAAAAACACACTTATTAGGGTTCAACCAAATTTTGTAATGCCGACATCGTTCAAAAACTTGACGGAGGTGAGAACGTTGATCGATTCTCTTACGAGAAAGAGCAGCTAAATCATTCACATATGCCTCGATAATATGTTTTATGTCATGGAAGGCATAAGACATGGTCCGCTGAAAAGTAGCTCCAGCATTTTTTAGGCCAAAATGCATCTTCTTGTAAGAAAAGGTACCCCGGGGACAAATAAATGTAGTCTTATGCTGATCTTCAGGACAGATAGTGATTTTATTATAACCCGAGAAACCATCCATCAAGGAGAAAATCACATTCCCTGCACACTCATCGATGATATAATCTATAAATGGTGTGGGATAATTATTTTTAGGACATTCTTTATTTAGGTCCCGGAAATTGATGCAAACTCGAATCGTTCCTTGTGTCTTGTCCACATGAACTAGATTTGAAACCCACTCAGTTAAAGGAAAGGGATAAATTAAACCTGCCTTAAGTAGCTTCTCCATCTCAGCTTTGATAGTTGATGCTTTCCTAGGGTTGACCGGATGGAGATTGTTCCTGATAGGCTTATCATTTTTGTATATCTTGATCTCATGTTGGACAATAGATGGATCTATACCAGGCATTTCCTCATAATACCAAGCAAACACATCCCAAAATTCTCGAAAGAGATTGATGTAAGTCTGAATTTCTTCAGGAGAACACTCAGATCCAATGAACACATTCTCTATGATGTTGGGATCTCTAGAGATGTTCACCGAGGTAGTAGCAGAAATAACAACAATGTTCCCTTCGGCAAAAACATATGTTGGTGCTAAAGGGTTCAAGACTGGGTGAACCGGTCCAGAAGAGTGAAAGCTAGGGAAAATTGATTCAACTTCTCGCAAGTCCAGTAGAAAGTAAGACTGGTGATGCAAATCATCCCACAGTCTCTCTACACCAGTAATTTCTTCGAGGATAGCCTCTTCAGATGGAAGAGTGGTATCAAGGCAATCCTGAGCATAAGATGAACTGAGAGTCCAAGCCGGAGCCACATCTCCATCCAATTCCTCTGGTGAAAGATAAAATGGAAGGAATCTAGAGATTCAATAATATATCTATAAGCAATCTCAGCTGTAGACATAGGAAATTCCATTCCACCCACTTAACCTTCTTATAATGTGGAGGTAGGAGAAGGTAATGTCCAAGGGTCCGATAAATAATGAGTTCTGAAGAACTCTCCGAATAGGAACCCTGGAGGATGAAATAGCATTGACATGAGCCGAAGGAGGTGGAAGATCAAAAGTACCCATAAAGGATGTATACATTCCAACCCTCATATTCTCAGCAGGTTGCTTGGTATCCTTCACCAAAGGAACAGTTGAGTCAGAAGATGCATTCTGATCTATAGGAGAACAATCCAGTTGGTCAAATGTGACAATTCTCCCTTCGTGAGGGAAACATACAATACGAAATAATGAGGACGCAATAGCATCCATCTCATAGATCCAATTTCGCCCCAACAGAAGGTTATAGTCTAAGCTTGCATCGACTATCTTAACTTCAATATTAACAGTTTTCCCCCAACACAGATGGGAAAAGCTAGAACAATACCATCTGGCCTATGAGAATGACCATCAAACGCAGTCAGAAAAGTGGCTGAAGGGACAACTGAGGGAGATCCAATAACCTTCCAGCATGAAAGAGACATTACACACATGGAAGTGCCCTCATCAAAAACCATTCGAAAGATATTGAATTTACGATAAGTCAAACTGATATGGAAATGCATATGATGAGGAAGTCTCTTATTAAAATTCAACATGTCAAATTTGATCATCAGAGAATTATTGGAATCAACAGTCTCAATGGCGGTGATCAATGCACTCCTTTGTGCAGGACAAGACTGGAGCACCTCTAAGGGAGACATAGCACAAGGAATTTGAGCCAAATCCTCTTCAATCGAGTATTTATGGGAAGCCTTGGAATTAGGATTGATCGTCGTATGATTTGTAGACCCTTTCAGCATCTGAGGTATAGTCTCAACTGTAAGCCTCTCAATATGCAGTGGCTCAGCAGTATTGGGAGCACCCTTAGCTTTCGAAGACTCAGCTTTGCCATAATCATGAAATCTCATAGCGGTATCTGTGTGAGCACTCATCATGTATATATTTTATGGATTTTCCCTTTCCTGGGTGCCCCTAGAGGGAGCCCCAGTATTTGGATTCGTGCCAACAAGTAATTGCTGCCTTTGGGGAAAAGGGTTTTTCAGCACAACCTGGGTACTAGAAGAACCCTGTTGAGCTAGAAAGCATTCCGCATCTTGAATTTTAGGGCAGAGGTGCGTAATATGGTCTCTAGTGCACAACTTTCATGGAAACTTCACTTTATTTTTATTATCCTTATTACCCTCTCCAACATGATCACTGGATTTGTTTGCATTCCCCTTCCCATCCTTGTCGTTTTTCTTGTTATTCCGCCCCTTCTTCTTCCCATCAAATTGTTGATTTCCTTTAGGGCTAGAAATTTGAACAACATTAAATGCCAAGGACTAGGAAGTAGTTGACACTGAAGGCCCATCCTGACCAGAAGGAGAAGATTATATAGACAACTTTTGCAATTGACTTAGCAGGTTAGCTGTACCGCTATCAATCGAACTGATAAGCCCTTCACCATGAGGACCAGGTTTATTTTTAGCTAGATATAATTTGGAGTGAGGAGCATCTAGCAAAATTTTATTAAGGACTCAAGACTGAGAATAAATCAATTCTAGCTACTGAGCCCTAAAAATAGCTTTCTCTTTAGAAAATACCCCTGAAAGGGATACTTCTTTAGAAATTTCTAGTTGTAAATATTTCAAAAACCATTCAAGAAGGAATTCATTCAGGATTTGGGCTTTAATGAGACTCTTCCTTCTTCTCCATTCCTAAATATGGTCAGAAATGTTAGTTTCCTTCTCCTACTAAAAATTGGTCAAGAGGTCAATCCCGACGTCATATCAGATAGGTAACTGAAAATGATTTAAGAACATGGTAGCCAACTCTCCAAAAGTAGAAAAATATCCCCTATTTAACTCGATGTAGCATTTGTATGCATATCCAGTAAGGGTTTTTTGAAGCAATCTCAACCTAATCGAATCATCGATAAGGGAGTTTGACGACCACCATAAATGGAAGTGGTGATATGATCCGCTGGATCCTCACTAGTCTTCCCTTCAAACTTTAAAATGTCTAAAGGGAGTTTGGTGGGGACCAGAGGCAAACCTGGACTATACTGAATAGGATCGTTATTCAATTTCGATAGATCTGGCAAGTTTAATGTTGCCAAAAATGGTAAGCGTCGAGGAGCCTGGGAATTCCATCCCCCATAGGAAGGTTTCCCCACATTCTGAAAAGAATAACCTGGATTTTTTGAGGCACCAGGTTGCCAGATGTTTTTCGTAGAAAATGCTGGGCCATAAGAAAATCCTTGCAACCCAAAATTCGGAGAAGGAACCCCTCCCAACATAGAGTTACTATACACATGAACATTCCCTCCAACTGAGGTATTGAATGAAGAAGAAAACCCTTGGTCAGGGTTCCAAGCATTTGCAAATGGAGAAAAATCCTGAGAAGTAATCGATGAATGGAAAGGAACATTCCCTTGCTAAACAACGAAGAACTGACTCCTTGCTCCTAATGCTATAAAAGAAGGGTTCCATCCTAAAAATACATTAGATCTTTGACCTCCAGAAAAAGGATTAAAACCTTAACTCTGAGAGGTGAAAGGCATGGATCCTAAGGAAGTGTTCGAATGAGGGATATGCCCACCTCCAAAGGGGAACCCTTGAAACGAATTTGATCCACTAGCCATAGAAGGTATGGATGTGAAGACAACTACAGCAACAGAAAAGGAGAAAGAAGGAATTCCACTAATGGGCATTCTATAAGAAAAGGGACTAGATTGAGAAGCATGTTCCTAGGTGTTTCCAGAGCCAAGCATAGCAGTAGTAGAAGTGATTTTCAATATGGAAATAGTTCCTCCTCCCTCAACTAAAAGAGGAGTCTGAACACTTGTAGTGCTCATAGTTGAAACTGTGTTCCCAGTCGTTCCCATCGAAAGAAAGGGATATGATAGAAAAGGACTAGCCGATCTTTGAGGACCGGGCCCGATGTACCGAAGAACGTCAGGAAAAATAGCAAGAAGAGAAGATGGAAGAGACTCAAAAAGCTAAGGAAATTCCTCTACTTCAACTTCTTATACTGGAAATAAAACTCTAGAGATAAGTGGAGCACTCCTCTCTAAACTGACACTAACACCAGAACCACCCACAGAAACAACAATCCCTAACAGAGGATCAGTCTTCGCTGTGTTCAAAACCACCAAGTAAAAATTACCCACCAAATTACTCCTGCATCTTCTTGAAGAAGGCTCGGCACCCACGGGAGAAATCCCACGAAGCCTCCTCGATCGACAAGGCGATCGGTCAACCACTTTAAGAGATTAATTTTAGACTCAAAAAATATAAGAAGCTAAGAAATATAGGAGCAAAGAGCACACTCTAAAAAGTTCCTAAGGTATATCTAGACAAGCAGCTCTCAGGTATTTCCACTTTGGGTGATGAGGACGGGACACCAAAAAACAAGAAAGCGAAATAATAGGAACTTTTGAAAATAGTTTGGGGTAATCACACCCCAAGCCTACTAGCAAAGGTAACAGAAACAATTATGCTGACCTCCTAAAAATGGCCTTTGCCGGTGCAAGTCCCCAAACTTCACAATGACACCCTCCAGAAGTACTAATGGAAGTGATGCAATGTCTGTCTCAGGTAACATGGGTATTCCCCCCCGCAGTCACCTATGTGATCCCTAGGATAGGCAACTAAGGGCACCAATCCATATCGGCAGTCGAGCGGAACGGTCTTAGGTCAAGATTCAAAAAGTAGGAGAGGGGGTATCTCTCCTCTCTGCCTGCACTATCCATCGTGCTTGTCTCTCTGGAGGAGAGATTTCCCAGTCCACTTAATGGTTGGATTTCGCTCTTTAATAAACTTTCTATGTTTAACAGTTTGAGCAACCTTGGAGAGTTAACTCTCCACTCACCTATTCCAAGGCCCTACAGCCTAGCTAGTTGGTGTATGATTAATGACAATGATACAGAAACTTCTAGTTTCTTTTAATTATATCGCTTGTTTTAAATTGGTTGTTACTTAAGTCAAAAGTATATGGAAGTGAAACTGATGGTGTTTGTTGACGCAGATGAAATCAATGAAAAGCTAACTACATGTGTATGCAACAATTTCCTTTAAATGAAAAGAGACCTGTACAAGGGTTTTATGAAACTACATAATAAAAAACTTTGTTTTTTCTTTTCAGTTAATCACACTTCACACGATCCAGAAAAATATGACAAAGACTAAAATGCTTCAATGCACTTAATTCAAACTACCAATGATATGTAGATTCTAATATGCTAACTCTAAAGAAGCGAAAAGAGTCTGTAGACACTAAATGTTTCGATCAATTTTTTGACAGAAAAAACAAGGTTAGTTCCAAATAGAAATCCTATCCATAAAAATGTGAAAATGTACTTGACGCAAAAGAAATAAATCAAGAGAATACTTCCTTCAAAATCAAGCCAAGAACCAAAAACTAGAAACCATCGAAAAAGCTTCAAAAAATATGATGAAACCGTAAAAAAAAACTCAAAGAAAAAGCTACAGAAAATGCAAATGTTTTTTGGGCTTTTTAATTATAATGAAAGGAAAAAGATTTCAAGAAGACAAGCATAAAATACCCAAGAACCAGAATCAAGAAAAATGAGTCTAAAAAAGGCTTCAAAGTGTTCAAGTCAGCTATGTTACTTTCGTAGAGGGACCCAAATGAGAAAGAAGAAACAAGGAACTCAAACAATTGATTCAGTACAACAGCACAATCTTTCAGCAAATAACAACTGTTACACCATTTTTTGGTCATCTAACCTACTATCATTAGATGGACCCAAGTACACCATGTAAGACCAATTTTACCCTAAGTAAAGTTGCCTTCACTATGTAAAATAACTTAATAAAACACATTTATTAGGTTGTTTATGGTCTAAACAGGAAACCCTAAAAGGAAATATTAAACAAACCTATATTTGTTTGATTTTCCTGGTCATGTTTAACCCAAAACAAAGAAATTAATTAGATAAATCTTTATTTATCTTATTATTTTCTAGGAATAATTATTTAAAACTTATTTAAATAATATTCCTTGTTAAATATGACTAAATCACCCATAAATAATTAAATAAATCATTATTCATTTGATTATCTTTTAACCACCTCCTTAAAATGATAAATAAATCATTTATTTATTTATTATTCACAAATAAAGGGATTTGACCCAAGTCAAATACTTTTTTCCCTCCAACAAATATAATAAAATATTCCATAAAAGGTGGATCTAAATTTGGTTAATGTTATTTTAATCATGCACCAAGATCTAGAATGACCCAATAATTTGTTATAAATAGAAGGGTTTTCCCCATTCATTAGTCACCTTTGATTGCATTAGATCACCGATCTAAACTTCTTGGTCCTAATTTCTTTTGTTTCCATTATCATCATTACATTTTCCATTATTTGGTCGTGGTGAGCTCCCTTTGAGTTCTATCTTTCCTCTCGGGTTTTCTACACCAACAGAGAGAAATGCTAGATCCGAAGTGTAAGCCAGGACTTCCAAGAACCCATCCCATTGAGGAGAATTGGAAACATATTCTTGTTTTCCTCCTAGGTGCCCTTAATACAAAAAATTCTTTCAAAATTTTTTCTCCTCTTGTCTATTGGATATATGGACCAAAACCTTCTTTTTACTACTTAATGTCTTTCTATGCATAGATCTGGTTTTTTGCAGCACTTGTCTTGATCAACTAACTGCAGATCTGAAGATGTTAGCAGCCACATTTGATGTTAGGGCTATAATTTATGCATAGCTAAAGTGGTATTTTTTCATACGCTTCGACAAAAGATTCATACTAACAATTGGCGACTCCACATGGGTTTTCAATTACGACCACTGTCGTTTTTCATATTCCTGCATATCTAGCTACTTCAGACCCTAGGGTTTTTTTTCAACTTTTTGTTTTTCCTATTTTCATGTTGTTTTTCACCTATAAAACCCTAAAACATTAAAATTTCAAACTTCCGCGTGTTTCTGGCCCTATTGCGCAGGTGACAGACATCAGCCGCAACTGAGACGACAACTTTTCCGCAAATCTGCCGCCAGGACAACCAGAGTTGGAGGTCACACTTTTCAGCCCAAAAACTACGACCTGGACTCCAGGTCGCACTTTTCAGCCCCTTTTCTGCGACCTGAACAGGAAAACAGGTCAGAACCTGCGACCTGTGTTTTTTTCTGCTGTTTTTCTGCAATTTTTCTCGGGTTTTCACGGCTTCTGTCAGTGTTTTCAAATTAAGCCTCCCACCATTTGGACTCCGTTTCTCGATATTTTCGCTTTCATCTGGGAACTTACCCCCCTAGCTTCGCATTCTCTGCATTCTCCACTCTTGTGAATTATTTTAGTTGCTCGTGTGAAACAACCACCTTTCGTAGTTTCTACTTTTTCTTCTTCGTATCTCGATACCTCCTTCTCAAATCTCTTTAAATCAGCTCTTCTTCCTTTCAAACCACCTCTTGTAGTTTTTTTTGGACCTCCCTTTAGGACCTCCTCCCTATCCTTTCTGCTTTTTTCTGATTTCCTCCTTTTTTCTAGCCACCTTGCCTCTGCCTCTTGGCTGTGATCTACACCTCTTTTCAGTAGCTTTCTCCTTTAGATCCCTGTCCCTTTCGACCCTAGATCTATCGGCCTCTTTTTAGTGTGTTTTGACTAGATTTTTTCCCTATTTTAGATTAGTTTTGAGATACCCGCCTTGTTGGGTTGAATCGATGCACTAGTAGCTGTTAATTTTCTGTTATTTAAGCATTATATACTGTTTTTGCAGCATTATTTTCAGTTACGCAGCACACTTTTTCTCTTTCTCTCAAAAAGAAAAGGGTTTAAAAATTAAAATTAACGCACGCCACACACTCACCCTAAGCGAAGAAGAGCCTGGTTTACACCGCCAAGCAAAGACTTTAAAATCAATTGACACTACACCTTTTTTGCCCTTGTTTCGACATTGTAATCACTTGATTCTGCACCTCCTTGCCTTTGTCGGTCATTCCTCTCCCCCTCGTGCCGTGTTTGTGTTGTCACCATTGCGCCCCCAAGGCGCACCTCCCAGAGACTTCTTGGCCTTCACCCTCAGTTTCCGGTCGGTCAACCTGCTCCGTCCCGCCGTCGTCGAGCCAGTCCTCCTCCGAGCCCGCACTCTGACTCCTCTTCTGATTCATTGGGTTCTCCTTTTACTTCTGGTTCTCCCCCTGTCACCTTCACTATGTTCTGTCCAGGTTTAACATTGATGGTGAATCAGGCCCTAATGCCGGACTACTACTAACGGAACACCATTGTTGCTTGCCTCTACCGCACCTTTTCTCCCGGCACATGGCGTGTGCCTCGCCTTCCCGGAGCCAATCGCCTCGATCAATGACCCTATCCGCCACGATGTTGGTTGGCCTGCTATGCCAACCAAGCTCCCCTCCGACATCCCTAAGTTCGAAGGCCTTGCTGGAGAAGATCCAACCAACCATGTCCGATATTTCCACATGTGGTGTTCCTCCAATTACATTACCGATGATTCCATCCGTCTTCGGTTGTTCCAACGCACACTTACCGGCGAAGCTTCTAAATGGTATGTTGACCAAGCCACCTCTTCCCATACCACCTTTGTGACTATTTCCCAAGCCTTTTTATCCTATTTCCAGCTCCCTCTCTGATACGATACTGGTACAGATCTTTTGACTTCTTTCAAGCAAACCTCTTCGACCCGCCTTTCCACTCATGTCCAGGAATGGCAAAGAAGACGAAGCTTATGTCGAGCTCCCGCCTTTGAAGATCAGGTTTATATGGACTGGTTCCTTCGCACTCTCTTACCTCCCATTGGCAAAGATGTCGCCTCCCATTTCCCTCAAACCGCAGAAGCCGCCCTCCAAGTAGCCTTGAAATATGACCTGATCTATGCTCAGTCTGGTTATGTTTATACCGTCCTTCCTGACCTCCCCAGGCCTGGTGGCGCTAACGCCCCGGGGGCATCTCATTCCTCCGACGGTATCGTTGGAGCCCTTTCTCATCCGTATGCTCAACCTCCTATGGGCTATGGTCTCCCTCCGGGAGGGGTCAGCACCTCTAACACTTTTCCCCCTCCAAGTAGCATGTATCCAGGATACGGCATGCCTCATCCTTTCGCCCAACCTCCTACTTACCTCAATGTTTTCCAGCCTAACCATTATCATTATCCACAGCCTGGTGCACCAGCTCCTCCAGCATATGCGCTTCCACCTCCCTTGCCTCCTCCACCCCCGCAACAGCACCTACAGCCCCCTCCAGGGCAAGTCTTTGCACAGTAGGGCGCGACTAATCCCCCTTCTTCTCAAAGAAGGTGGAGAGGCAATCCAAATAAATCTGCCCCTGGTACTCGTGGACCCAATCCTCAAGGTATTGACCCTAACATTGCTAACCAGCAATAGGGCACTCAGCCCAAGCCGGACAGGCCTCTTCGCACAAATAAGCCTTGTTCGTGTTGCGGTGTTTACGGTCATTACACCCACTATTGTCCCCTCTTACCACAGATGCGGCAGATGTGGGAGTCTCAAGCCACATTTTTTGGACAACATGCCTCCCCTCATGCTCCCCCTAATGTGACCACTACTCAACCAGCTGTGTTTACTGATCCTTTCCCTCAGCAAGGCTTCGTGGCTACCCAACCACCTGACGGACAGGTCGCCACTCAACCTTCCCCTTTTGGTTCCTCCGATTACCAGATCCTCATGATGAACTCTGATCCATCCCCAACCGTTGACCTTCACCTTCAAACTTGAGCTCGCCAGTACCCCAAGCCTTCCGCTCATTCTGCCCCCGAGTCCCCTTCTTCCAGTTCTACAGAGCCTCTTTCGACATCCAATGGTCCCTTACATATCCCTCAACCCAAAGTTGAGGTTCATACCAAGATTCCCAAGGGACCATTACGTCAAAATGTTGCTTCTGGTCGAGATGCTGATTCGTATAGCATAGTAGATGATTTGGCGCAATCTCCTGCTACCATTTCCACATTGGAACTCCTCCAGTCGTGTCCTTCCCAAAAGAAGGCTCTGCTATCTGCCATGGCCATTGTAGATCCTGCTGATGACCAAATGATTGTTTTCGATGCCCATCAATCAGAACATCCTCCTCTTCCTACTTCCGTCGCCTTCCAAATCCCTGTCAAAATCCGAAATGCCAATGTTTCTCAGTGCATAATTGATGAGGGGGCATCCACCTATGTGATGTCCTTTTCGGTTTGGAAGCAACTCAGATCTCCTGAGTTGGCCCCTTCCATGATCACCCTTCGAGCGTGGGACGGCCACGCCTCCTAGCCCATTGGTCTTTTTCATAATTGTCCTATCACCCTTGCCGGTAAGACTGTTTGCGTTGACGTCGAAGTCATTGACGCCCCTCTAGACTACAACATTCTATTGGGGCGAAGCTACACCTATGCCATGTCTGCTGTCCCATCCGCGGTTTTTCGCAAGATGTCTTTTCCTCACAATGGAAAGATAGTCACCATCGACCAATTGACTTATCATGAGCCACCGTCTCAGACCTCCCCGTAGACGACCATCTCTTCTGTAGCCAATAAGAAAACCGTCGATTCCTTGACCAGTGTCTCCCCCGGCGTCTACAAAGACTCCTCCCTGCTTGGAACCTTCCCTGGTCTCCCTCCTCCTCATATCCCTGATCCCAGCTTATCGAATGTTTGCATGATGCAATCGTCTCGGGATGCCCTTAAGTGACCCACTTCGGCTAGTCAGCAACCTCAGACTCACCCTTGCCCACCGCAACCCGCTCCTAGTCATTCATCTCAGCCAGCCGGACCTCCTCCTTCTGGCCATTCTCCTACAGCTGGTATCCCTGAACCCCCCTATCCTTCTGGATCGGTTCCTCCTGGCCTTAACCACCTCAGATCTGTTCCACTCGGCCATTACCCCTCCGGTTAGATACCGTTCTTCATTCCCCCCCCTGGAGTGTACTCGGTACCTATTATGCCTATCCTCTCTCTTCCCAACCTGACCCTGGGTATACCTGTCTGGTACCTTGACCCTCCAGCCACTACCCCACCCGGCCACCCCAAACCCTATCTTGCTTTAACACCAGTTCAATCAGTCCCCCTCGCTTCCTCTGTTGCCACCATGCCCCCCGCACCTCCCCAGGACCCTACTACTATGGTGACAGCTCCCAGAAAGAAAGGAAAAGCTCGCAAGGGGGCAACCAATCGGGACCCAGCTACCCCGACGAACCTTACCCCTCCTCGACCGCTAAAGTGTGCTATCCAGTGCACTTTGTGCGATATTTTCGGTCACACCACCCATACGTGTCCTGAATTGCCGCACCTCAAGATCCTGGTCAACGAGACGTTTCCCGAATCTGATATCCCCGAAGTCTATGTCACTATCCCGGATTCTATCCCGAAACTCAAAACCTTGCGCACAAATCACCCTTATGCTTTGTGTGATTTCCATGGCCATTACACCCACCTCTGTCCCCGCCTTGACGAGTATCGTTCCTCCTTAGACACGTACCGCCATTTCAAGGCTCTGCATGACAAGCTCCCTTCTCACTTGTTTTCGAGTACTAATGCGGTAGGACCGGAGGATCTTACTACTTCCATTCACATTCCTCCTCCCATGGCCAACACGACGGAGCCTTCCACCACCATCTTCTACCTATCGTCCTCCTCGAGAGATGATTCCCCTAACCTCCTACCTGCGGACACTCTTCGCTCCTCCCCAGTAGACCTTGGCTCTGCTGACATTACGCATATGAGCCCTTCTCCACAAGAGGACCAGTCGGGCATTACTACATCATCGGGTGATCCTCCTTCCTCCAGTCTTCCAATCTTCCAGTCCGATGAAGACATTATGGAAGCCATGACCAACCCTGACTTTCCATGGGATGATATGCACCATCGCACATACTTCCTCCCACAACAGTCCCATGACCAATATGCTGTGGAAACTAAAGACTTCATTCCTAATGCAGTCGATTGGTTCAAAAATCCCATCCCTCCACCCTATGCTTTCGAAGAAGGAAACATGGCCAATATCTCTCCTACCATTAAAATTGACATTTCGGTCAAACCGAGAATCGAAGAATATATCACCTTGGGTGCCCAATGCACCCCGGAAGAAATTGACGCTTACACTAAGCTTTTCAAAGAATTCCACGATATTTTCACCTAGTCCTATTCCGAAATGCCCGGACTCGATCCCACCATTGTCGAACATCATATCGACACATGGCCCGACGCCAACCCAGTCCGTCAAAATTTGAGACCCATGAATCCTTTTAGACGTGATGCTATCAAAGCTGAAATCGATAAGCTCAAGCAGGCGGGTTTCATTTATCCCATTGAATATACCACTTGGGTGTCCAACCCAGTTCCCGTCCTCAAGAAACAAGGCACCATCCGTGTCTGCACGGACTTTCGCGACTTGAACAAAGCTTGTCCCAAAGACAACTTCCCCACACCATTTATTGACCAAATCATTGATGAGTGTGCGGGGCATGAGGTTCTATCCTTTATGGATGGTTTCTCCGGATACAACCAAATCGTCATCCGCCCTGCTGATCAACTTAAAACCGCGTTCATCAGTCCATGGGGAACTTTCACTTACCGGGTCATGCCATTCGGCCTTAAAAACGCTGGCGCCACTTTTCAACGGGCCATGTATTATTGTTTCCACAACTTAGCTCATATTATCCTTGCCTATTTGGATGACCTCACTGCGCATTCTAAGAATCGGGCGCAGCACCTTCACGATCTGCGTACCATCTTTCTCCGACATTGCAAGTATAATATCCGCCTTAATCCATTGAAATGCGTCTTCTGCATTCCCGCCGGCCGTCTCCTCGGCTTCATAGTGTCTAAGGAAGGTATCACTCTTGACCCTTTGAAAGTTCAAGCCATTCTTGAACTTCCCATTTCGCATACCTTACGCCAGCTACAAAGTCTCCAAGGCAAAGCTAATTTTCTTCGACGGTTCGTTCCTGACTATGCCACCACCGCACATGGGTTCCTTAGACTCCTCCGATCTAACATCCCATTTTTATGGGATACCTATGCTCATGAGTCTTTCGATGCCCTCAATCAGGCTCTCGCATCCGCTCCCTTGATCTGCCCTCCCGACTTTGATAGGGACTTTATCCTGTACATCTCCGCTTCCACCTATTCGGTCGCTGGAGTTCTTATCCAGGAAGGTGACAACGGTATCGAGCATGTGATCTATTACATCAGTAAGAACCTCGTAGGACCCCCTGTTTCCTACTCACACGAAGAAAAACTAGCGCTGGCTGTCGTGTTCTCAGTCCAAAAACTTCGTCATTACATCCTCATGCGTTCCACCAAGGTTGTGACTAATTCCAACCCCATGGCTTTCCTATTGAGTCGCCGCATCCTCACTAAGAAGTACTTTGTTGGGTCGTCATCCTTCAAGAATTCGACCTCGAATTTGTCACACCAAAAAGTAAGAAAGGTTTATCCCTCGCTGAACTCATTTCTGAATTACCTACTAGAACGCAGGATCCCCCAGTTAATGATGATTTTCCTGATGAACACTTATTCACCATTACTTCAGACGATCCTTGGTACGGCGATATCCTCACTTAATTGCGAACCCAAAAGTTCGCCCTTCACCTTGATCATGATGCTCGACGATGTATCCGACACCAGGCCCCCCGCTACCTTCTTATCAGTGACGACCTTTATCGCCGTGGTATAGATACTGTCCTTCGTCGTTGTCTCACACACGCTGAAGCTGAGCAAGTCCTCAATGCCTGCCATAGTGGCGCTTGCGGTGGCCACCTCTCCGGCCTTGCTCCTGCTCAGAAAGTCATGTGCGCTGGGTATTTTTGGCCTTCCCTCTTCAGTGATTGCATTGAGGCAGTCAAACACTGCTCCAACTGCCAACATTTCGCCCCTAAGGCGCGAGCTCCCCCAGCTCCCCTCCATCCTGTCGTCACAACTAGTCCCTTTTGTAAATGGGCCATCGACTTTATGGAGTGTCGCTCGCCATCCGCTGGTAACCATAAATATATCATCGTGGCGGTTGACTATTTCAAAAAATGCGCCGAGGCTACGCCAACATTTAACAACACGGAAGCTACCGCAGCCCTCTTTTTCTTTAATCATGTTATCGCTCGGTTCGGAGTTCCGAAACAATTGGTCTCTGACCACGGCCGACATTTTGAAGATGAGATATGGCGTGAGCTATCCTCACTATTGGTTTTTGAGCACCAATATTCCTCCTCCTATTACCCCCAAGGTAATGGCCAAGTTGAAGCAGTCAACAAAATCCTCAAGACTATGCTTCAACGAACGGTGAATAAGCACAAAACCAACTGGCATCTTATGCTCTTCCCTGCTTTATGGGCCTATCGAACTTCTATTAAAACCGCCATTGGGTTTACTCCTTTCCACCTCGTTTTTGGAGAGGAGGCAGTCTTACCAATCGAGTGTGAAATCCCTTCCTTGCATCTGGCAGTTGAACTCCTCCCTGACACCCAACCTCTAGAAAAACGACTTATCATGCTTGAGCGCGCCTCCG
This sequence comes from Pinus albicaulis, assembly GCA_034641835.2. Classification (NCBI taxonomy): domain Eukaryota; kingdom Viridiplantae; phylum Streptophyta; class Pinopsida; order Pinales; family Pinaceae; genus Pinus; species Pinus albicaulis. The sequence continues at coordinate 189,148,315 of CM076584.1, forward strand.
AAGACCGTCGCGTTGCACTGCAAACCATGGAAGTGGCCAAGAAACGCACCAAAGCTCAGTATGACAGGAAATTCCAACCCCGTACTTTTCACGAAGGCGACCTTGTTCTAGTATATGACCAGGCCCATGATGTCCTTGGTCATGGGAAGTTCGACTCATTATGGCTCGGCCCTTACATCATCAGTAAGGATCTCGGTAAGGGGGAATACCTCTTAGAGGACTTCGAAGGCAATCCCCTTCCTAATCCTCGCAATGCACTCTATCTTAAGAAATATTACCCTTAGCATTTCCCTTCTGAAATGCATGTTTTATTTTCTTTTAGATAGCCAGCATCTTTTTCGTTTCCGTACTTTAACACTTCACCAGGACACATTTTGTCCCCGAAGGGTCACTTCACCTACCCCCAAAATCGAATTTCCTCACTTACAACACCTGTACTTGGGGCACCACTTTGCCCCCATACTTGTCTTTGTTCATGTCGATTTTCGTCATGAGATATCATTTTGTAATCATGCTTTTCAGGTCCCCCATGGGCTCTTTTCTGTGTGGCAGCAACATCGAGTTGCCCTTGTTTAGAGTATCCAAGTTGAGTCATCATCACATTCATGGAGTCTATCCCGAGTCCCTTTGTACCCCACTATAGTCCTCCATCCTTCATTGCTTGATCCCTCTCTTGTGTCGCACATTATGGCTTTCAGTCCCACTGTCCCCTATCCCTCATGATATTGTGTCAGTCGTTTCCCTATCATTCATGCCCTTTATGCTCTAACAAGGGAAGTCGTCCATTCGCTACTCAGTCCCCTCCATTTCGTCATCATCATTGGTATCAGTCTGTCCGTCGCTCGACTATTTTCTCTCGTGCCTTAGTTGAGGATCTCTCATTGCCTCACTTATGGCAGACCTCCTTCTGTCGACATCAGCTCATTTATTCCAGAAGACCAGTCTAGAGGGCGGTGTACCTTGGTTCCAGCTTCCACTCTTGTTCGGGGCCTCGGATTAGGCGAAGGGCTCTCTCATTACCCTTTAACTTGATTTTTTCTCAGCTCCAGCTCCTTTAAGCACGATCGAGATCCGTATACTTGATGGTTCAGTGATGCAGCAGTAGCTCTTGCTGATTCCCGGGTGTGTGTGAGATGTCTCAGCCCTCATGAGGGGGTGGCCCTGCAGGTAGCCCCCCACATGCCCGGATGACCTCTTCATTACAACATTTGATGCAGCTCCATATATTTGATGATGCCGGCCTTAGCCGCTTGCAGCGCCTCTTTGATTTGCATGTATCAGTCAGATTTTGCGGGCCCTTTCCCATTTTCAGGGGGCATTTGGGTTGTATTTGTATCTCATGTACTCAGATATTAGTGTATAAGTCCTGGCTGTTATCCCAGGCACAACATGTATGTGGGATCTTTCATTGTATTTCTATCTGGCTCATGTTTATGCCAGTTGTACTTTATGGTTCGGTCCCTTGTTTACTGGACACACTATTCTTTTGTACTTTGTCTCGGCGGGAATAGGTATGCCTCCCCCGCCGCCTTTAGCACAGGTACCCTCTCATAAAAAGAGACTTTTTTCACCTGTAAGTCTTGTCTCCTCAGGGTCTAGTTCTTCAACACATTAGTCTACCTTACATTTATCTCTCTGACTTCCCTTCTGTTGTCTGGTGATTGAGTTCTTACAATGTACTTCAGTCATACGATTTGCTCCTAACACTCGCACGCTGGGGGGAAATCTGTTACACCATTTTTTGATCATCTAACCTACTATCATTAGATGGACCCAAGTACACCATGTAAGACCAATTTTACCCTAAGTAAAGTTGCCTTCACTATGTAAAATAACTTAATAAAACACATTTATTAGGTTGTTTATGGTCTAAACAGGAAACCCCAAAAGGAAATATTAAACAAACCTATATTTGCTTGATTTTCCTGGTCATGTTTAACCCAAAACAAAGAAATTAATTAGATAAATCTTTATTTATCTTATTATTTTCTAGGAATAATTATTTAAATCTTATTTAAATAATATTCCTTGTTAAATATGACTAAATCACCCATAAATAATTAAATAAATCCTTATTTATTTGATTATCCTTCAACCACTTCCTTAAAATGATAAATAAATCATTTATTTATTTATTATTCACAAATAAAGGGATTTGACCCAAGTCAAATACTTTTTCCCTCCAACCAATATAATAAAATATTCCATAAAAGGTGGATCTAGATTTGGTTAATGTTATTTTAATCATGCACCAAGATCTAGAATGACCCAATATTTTGTTATAAATAGGAGGGTTTTTCCTACCATTCTTCACCTTTTGTTGCCTATTAGATCACTCTGGATCTAAACTCTTGGTCTCACTTTGAGCCATTATCATTGTCATATTTTCCATTATTTGCTGTGTGAGCTCCCTTTGAGTTCTATCTTTGTCTGGGTTTTCTACACCAACAGGAGAGAGAAATGCTAGATCTGAAGTGCTGAGGACTTCCAAGAACCCATTCCATTGAGGAGAATTGGAAACACCTTCTTGTTTTCCTCCCAGGTGCCCTTAATACAAAAAATTCTTTCAAAAATTGTTCTTGTCTTGTCTATTGGATATATGGAGCAAAACCTTATTTTTACTACTTAATGTCTTTCTATGCATAGATCTGGTTTTTGCAGCTCTTGTCTTGATCAACTAACTGTAGATCTAAAGATATTGGCAGCCATATTTGATGTTAGGGCTATTAGTTATGCGTAGCAAAAGTGGTCTTTTTTCGTACACTTCGACAAAGGATTCATACTAACAACAACTCAAAAAATAAAAAAGCGATTTCAAAGATACGCTATGAAGCTAGTCCAAGAAATCAAGAAAACCAAGATAGTCCAAGAGGGAAAAAGCCACAAGCGAAGCAATGCATAAGGCCAAGAAGAGCAAACAAGCAGAGGCTCATTGTTCTGAATGGTCAGAGCAACCAAGAACTTCAAGAAAAGATCTTGGTGCTACAGCCACTATTGCAATCACAAAAAATAGGAAATTTTACCAAATGGCTAGGTTTTCACAAGAAAAAGAGATAAATGGATATGAAATCACCATAAACACAGTCCAGAGAACTTAAAGACACCACGGGAATGGTTCACCACAGACAAAAAAGACTACAGAGGTTGGAAACTCAAATTTTCAAATTTTTCCAGGCATACACAGTTTTGAAGTATGCAACAAGCATGTATACGCAACTGTAACCAAGCAACTCACGTATATTTAGGTCCCTTTGGAAAATACAAGAGGTATATGTGACTGTGCAAAGACTAAGTTGTGTATGGAAACAAAAATAAGGAAAAAAGAAAAATTCAAGCCTGATCAAGAGACCAGGTCTTCTGTCTGATTGAAAAAAGACTTACTAGACTGTAAAAAGGTGATAAACCTATATAGGAACCTACAAGACAAATAAAAAAACCAAAACAAGGAATTACACGAAGTTAATCCCCGTGGAGTCGCCATTTCTGTTGCGGTTAATGTTACCCTAAGGTCTTGGGTTGATAAACCTTCACAGATCAGGGGCATGTCATCACAAGAAGAACTCACATAACCAACTTCCATGATTTAAACTAGAACTAAAGGTTGCAGACCTTACCCGTATATCCTTCGGTTGTAGTATATTCTGCGAGATGCAAACCCCCTGCAACTCTTTCTGCTCTAGAACCTGCAAACCAGCAAATAACAAGCACAAAAACCTAGTTGTACAACATATATATGTTCTAGATGTTAGTTAAAAGCATGCATAATCTCATAAAAACAATAATAAATGAACTATTTAAGATCATTACACATATATAAGAGATAAATGACACGTGAACATCAGGAATAAGATGGCGCTTTTTTTATTAATGACATGTACAGTAAAAAAATGTGGAGAGATCACTTGAAATTTGCCACGGCCTTGAGCATACTGTCCTCTGGATTTGTCCATCCCTAGCCTCACAAAACTTCTTCCAAGAGTAGTGCACAATGGATGTCACATAGGGTGAGTGAAAATCTCAAGGAAACAAGGGTTTCCTGAAAATATTTTGGAAGTGTAGGAGGTGCAAAGGAAATATCAAACTTGGACAGGGCTCCAATAGCGTATAATATATAATTCTTTCTCTTCCCCCCTTAGGCCATTCCCTTGAGGGGCTTTTATACTCCCTCAAATTATTTTTTTCAGTTGGGAATAGTTAGGCCATGAGATGGGGTAGTTAAGTTATAGGAACAATCATAAAACTCGCCTCAAAAGTAGGGAAATTATATATATATTTTAATGTTAAAAACGGCATATGCGGTTATGTATGTATGGACTCGTGTGTGTACGCAAAAAATTCTGGGCAGAGTCACGTATGGGTTTTGAGAAACATGTCCAAGTCTGAAGGGACAGGTTGCCCAATGCCAATGCATAAGTCATCAAGTATATGATGGTGATAAATGATGCTATAACAGCGACCCCATTCTGCTATGGGCTATGAGGCGCTATGATTCCTCTTCGAATTCCTTCTTTGTTGAAGAAGTTCTTGAATTCATTAGAGATGTATTCTCCACCATTATTTCTCCTAAGATCCTTCACTTGCTTCCCCGACTCTTTCTCCACCAGTGCCTTAAACTCACATAACTTAGAGTATGTCTGATATTTCTTCTTCTTGAAGAAGATCCAACACTTACAAGAAAATTCATCAACAAATATTACATATTACTTATTTTTTGTTTTCGAAGCAACAAATAAAGGACCACACACGTCTGTGTGAACTCTCTCAAGGATCCTCTAAGTTCAATTTTCATTCTCATGAAAGGTGACCTTTACATATTTTCCCATATTACATCCCTTGCATGTGTCTGACTGTGCAAGTGTACCCCTGGGAAGACCAGTATAAATCTCTTGCATGGCTTTCAAGTCTCCATGGTGAAGATGGCTCAATCTCCTACGCCATAATTCGCCCTCATCCCGACTCACCACTTGATCTTCCTTGCCCATCATTGGTGCGTAGGAATATACCTCTATATTTTAGAGATTATTAACTTGAATCCCTATCATCTTGGATTGTCCTATTTCTTTATGCTGTAGGAAAGCTTTTCCTTCACTAAAAACAACATCATAGCCTTTATCCTCCAACATTGAAACTTAGACTAAATTTTTCTTCAGACCTGGTACGTGCATTATAGATTTTAATTGAAAAGTTTTACCTGACTGCCTATGAAAGGTAATGGTACCAATCCTGGTAGCACTTCACCGCCCGTCATCTCCCATTTCAATATGCATCTGGAGATCCTTCACCTCCAAGTCACTGAAAATTTCTTTATCTCCCATCATGTGAAAGGAAGCACCACTATCCAAATACCACACAGATCCCAATGCAATGGACACCATGCCTGCAATTAATGAGAAGTCAAGCTCAAATTGCAAGGAAAGGGACTCACCAACTACAGATCCTCCAACCTTCTTGTTCTTATTCTTTTGTGGACAGTTAGTAGCAAAACTCCCATGCTCGTGACAATGAAAACACTTCACCTTGGACATGTCCTACTTCTTTCCATTCTTGGACTCAGATTTAGAATGGAATTTCTTCCCCTTCCCCTTCCTCTCCTTGGAAGCAAAATCACAATCCTCTTCATCCTCATTCTTAGATGAAGATCCATCTTTGGTGTTCCATTTGAACTCCTCCTGCACCAACTCTGACCACAATCATTCCAAATATGGAAAATTTTCCCTTCCATTGATAGAGTCTTGATAATTTTCCCAACTCTTGGGAAGTCCTAGGAGAGCCAAGCTCACCAAATCATCATCAGCGACTGTTATTCCAATGCTCCCCAGTTCATCTCGACATTGGACAAACTTTGTTAGATATTTTGGAATGGTGTCTTCCTTTCCCATCTTGATCTTCCTAAGTTTATCTTTGAATGCCAATTTCCTATGGTTTTTGCTGCTTTGGAATAGATCCGTCAAACCCTTCCACATTTCATATGTTGTGGATTTCCTATGGAGGCTTGAGACAATATGGTCTGGTACTCCCTCCAACAGGATCCTCCTTGCCTTTTCCACTTTCTTTTTCCATGCATCGAGATATGCATCATCTGTCATAGCAGGTTTAGGAACATCATTGTCAATGAACTCCTTCAAGCCATTGTCTTCGAGTACTGCCTCAATCCTGTCCTCCCAACAATATAGTGTGAGTTGAACTCGAGTGCATACTCCAACCTCAAGCCATTGAAAGCCATTTCGATCTTGAATCAGTTGTAGCACCAAGAAAGTATTTCTGCAAATTCAAATTTTATCTGATCACAAAATCAGCTCCTGCTTCACTTCTACAATTTCCCGTGCTCTGATACCATGTAGAAATTATACAACATGCATGTATATATTGGATTCACCCAATATAGAAATGTACTAAAGTTAAATTCTGAATCACTTCTACAAATATTTTGTGGAATTAGAAACACAATCGCTAATCACATGAAGCCAAGAAGAGTCAATCAAACCACAACACAGATAATTTCCCGGGGAAAGCTTACAGCTAAAAACCCCACTATCCTCTATTGTATATTAAGCATGGATCATGAAAAAATTACATACAAAAATCTTCTCATAATAGCCCTCTAGTACTCAGCTAATTGTCTCACACTGTCATGAACAAAACTGACCAACACATAGCCAATTCTCAGCCTCTAGAAAACCTGCCTTGCTTGTGCAATAGCTAATGAATGCAATCCCTAAAACATAGGAATTTTTTCCTTCCTTTACTGCGCCAGTATCATGGGAACTCCAATGGGTGCTTGGTTGCATGTGTGCAAGCCAATAATCCTACAATTGATAGTCAACTTCCCTTTCACCTAAAACTCAACTGGGTCTCCACTGGATCTGACATGCATGCAGCTAATAATAGTAAATCCTCAGTTGCATGTGAGATCACTGATTGTGAATTAATTAATATTTAATTAAATTGATCTCTCACTAGTGTATATTTAGTTACAAATAGCACAACTGATTTTAACTCACTTAACTTAGTTAAATTGTTTACAATGTGCATTAACTAATGCACCACTGCACTTCGAACTCTGTGACAACTAGAATTACTCTGCATGCCTCACCAACTACCTCTAACTCGAAATCCACTAGCTAACTGAGTTTATCACTCTCAGTTAATTATTTCAACTTTACATTGAGAATATATTATAGTTTATTGTCCATATTAATTAAGGGATAACTAAAATAGACATGCACCCAAAAATAGCACTATGGGCCCCACCCTAGTCTAGGTGCTTAATGAAACTAGGTGTGGGTGCTAAAATTTTCTTGTTGAATCGCAACAAGAAGAAGCAAACCTTTTGGTGTTTTTTTACCCTAGGGTATTTCCACCTAAAAATATCGGTGTCTTCATGTGATGTTACTTATGCTTTTTGTGTGCATGTTTCTCTCCTTGTTTTGTTGAATTTTATATTCAAAAAAAAATTTATTTGTAGAGAAAACTTAGTATTTCTAAATTATAAAAAGTGGTATCAAAGTCCTACTTTGTTAGCAACTTAACTAATAAAAGGAGAAACTGAGAGGGATGATGTTTTTCCAACACGTTAAACTTCTTATTTTTGATGGAGATAACTACAATGTGTGGAAGTTGAGGGTGCAAGGACATTTGGTGAGCTTAGGAGTCAAATTATATGCCACTATGGTGTCAGGATACACAATCCCTAATTTTCATCCCATAGATGTTGAAGGGAAGAGAGTTTATCAAAAAAATTCCAAGGAAAAAAATGGTACCTTGGTAGGACTAAGCGAGAATTATATGATCAAGTTCATGCATTCTAAACCAACAAAGGAGGTATATGAAAAAATACATAACAAATATGAATGGAATGGGAAGGTGAAGAAGGCGAAGCTCTAAACCTACAAGATGAGGCTTGAGAGCCTAAAAATGAAGGAAGAAGAAAAAATTGGTGAATATGTTTGTAGGTTTGAGGAGGTAACCAATTTGTTCAAGGGTATATATGAAAATTTTGAAGATGATATCAATATTAAAAAAAAAATTGTGATCCTTTCCTTCAAGTTTCAATCCAAAGGTCTATGCAATTGAGGAAATGGTTTATATGAGAACTCTCACCATGGAGCAAATCCTTGGGACTCTTACAACAGATGAGATGCACATTACAGAGGATAAATAAAAGTAGTAAAGAAGGATTCAATTCCTCCAAGAAGGTCGAATAACATTCTAAGAAGGTCAAGGAAATGGAAAATTACTCCAGCAATGAATCAGATCAATAATTTTCTCAATTTGTAAGGAAGCTAGAAAGGGGTTTCTGAAAATACAAAGGAAAAATTCCCTTCAAGTGTTTTAATTACGGGAGGGTTGGACATTCTTATTAAAAGTGACCTTTCACGAGAGGAGGAAAATAGGAGAAGCAAAAGGAGACAAAGAATAAAAATAAATTTTAGAAGTATCATAAGGGTAAATCTCAAAAGAAAAAGAGATTTTATTCCTAAGAATAAGGTGACTCTTCAAAATATAGCAGTGATGCATTATCATCAGAAGAAGAGCACAATGAATCTATTCTTATGGCCTTTGAATCTAAATATGGATATTATATTTAACATGAAGAGATATATTATGAAGGATATCTCATCAATGCACTAGATGAGCTAAGAAAGGCAAGAAACAAGAACAAGTTGCTGAATGAGGAAATGTGTAGAATGAAGGAGAATAAGAATAATATTGTTGATCAATACTTGAAGAAACATGTAAAGGAGCTAGAAACATTCAATGAGTCCTTTCTTTAATATATTATGGTTTCAAAAAACAACTTGGCTGAGTTGAAGCGAGAGAACTAGTCACTAAAGTTTCATATTTCTAGGATTGAGTGATTTGAATGGAGTATGTTAGTGTTGATGTGCTAATTACTCATTCAGATTATCAACTCATTGTCTTATGTGTGCTTAAGGGTTCAAGGTTTTTTGAAAATTATCAAGTCTCATGTGTGTTTTTCATGTCAATTTAGCGAGCAATCTAACATAAAAACAAGAGTTGAAAAACAACAATAAAAGTACAAAACATCACCATATATAAAATTAACATAGTTATTTGATGAAGGAGTTCACCCCTCATGGGCTACATCTCCTTGGTCCAGCTTCCATGGATTGGGCCTCTATATTATGCTCAAACTGTAAAATTGACTTGCTTACAATGCTCCTTTCCTCGTGTACCCTGCTCCAATGAGTCCAAAATGGCTCAAAATGGTCAACTGGCCTCTTTCTGAGCTTTAATTGGTCGAAAATTGAAAAAAATTATGGTTTTTTCAATTTACCACTAAATTTGGCTCTAAAATAGTTAACTATAGCCAAAACTGGAATTTTTTCCGAATATGGAGGTCCACCAATTAAATGTTAAGTGGAGATTAGCACTAGTTAAGCGCTAAATTCCCGTTAATATAATCCTCATATGAATTATGGATTAGCGCTAATAAACATGATTAAGGGTTAATAATGTGTGTTTTAACTCCATGCTTAACTGTTTCTCTGTCGGTGGTTATAGAATGTGGTCATGTGAACTACAAGTTGGCCCTTTGGGGCTATCCCCCACTTACCCTCGCCACAAATTTTGGTTTAATTCAAATATAAATGAGTTTCATAGTATGTTAAGACTCATGCAATAGGCGGTATGGTAAGTTGTTTCATTGTGTGTTGGGAGGTCGCAGGGTCGAACCCCGACGCCTCCACCCGACCCATGACCAAAAATTTTAGAACACCATCTCGACCTTGGGGGGCACGTGGCGGACCCAGGCTACACCAGGTGTCCACACCCGATTGGCCTAATATTCAACCAATAAAACTTCAACACATCACCCTCCAATCACACTAGTGCAAAGCTACCACTTGGCAGCCTACCATTCGCTTGCAGAAAAATGTCAAAAAATGACTCAGTACAATCAACATGCCACGTCAGCAAGACAAACTGCTGACTGGGCAACTGACTATTTTTTTTTTAATTTACCAATTTGGAAAAGTAGACATAAGTTGTTTCCGAGAGCATAGGATGAGAATTTTTCACGAAACGAAGTGCACCAAGTTCAGAACAATGAGCACTACACAGTCGTTCAGGTGCTGAGACAATCCGAGCACTTTGGATTTTGAGCATAAAACTGAGCCCTAGATCATTACTCCCCACTGGAAGCTTTTGGACCCAAAAATATCATATTCAGTTGTTGAACAGGTGAGGGTACAGTTCCCTCACCTCCCCAGTTTCAATCCATTTGGCCTTTGAAGGATTTGTTCCTTTAAGCCCCACTTGAAGATAGTTGACACTTCCTCTTTGTGTTAGGAATTTGGCTTCTGTGATCCATAAATTGTGTATAAAATCTTTCAATGAAAATCACATTCAAGTAGATTTTGTCGACGCATTTCAAACCAGCCAGTGTGGTTCATTATCAGGACAAGATGAGAAATCTAATCTAGGACACAGTTTAAATAGATAGGAAACTCCAACTAGCCCTTGTGGAATAACGACTAGTTTGACTGAAAAAGAAAATACAAAGACAAAATAATAGTTGAATTATTGTTATTATATTTTATTTAATAATTAAAATATTTAAATATAATAAGAGATTTATATATAATTAATCAATAATAATCCAAAATTCTAAGATTAAAAAAAATAATAATAAATAAATAAAAATAAAAATAAATAAATAAATAAAAATAATAAGAATATAAAAATATAATAAAAATAAAAACAAAAAGTAAAAATAAATGAATAAATAAATAAAACAAAAATAAAACAAAATAAAAATAAAAATAAATAGAAATAGATAAATAAATAAAATAAAAATAAATAAATGAAAAATAATAATATTAAATAAATAATAATAATATTGATTATAAATCCATAAATAAATTAATAAATAATAAATAATTACTAATAATAAATTAATTAATTAATTAATAATAATAATAATAATAAAGGAGGAAGAAACCGAGGAATAGAGGAGAGGAAAGGAAACGAGGGAGAACAGAAAGGAAGAAAACCAATAACTAAGAATGAAGGGCAGGGATCCAGCATCTCCTAACACTCCACCCATCATCCCTATTAAGGTTGATATTCCTCTTTTCGATTTCTAAGGCCTCCCTTAACTTTCGGTGGTGGAAGTGGTCAATCCTAGCAATAAATTCTGCATCTTCAATGCAAATGTGATGCTTTGTCTTTTCCGCATGCTCCGCTAAGGAAAAGGAGCAAGATCTATTATGCTTCAGGTCAGCGACATGCTCATGAATTCTTTGACTGATAGATCGACCAGTTTCACCGATGTAAGGTGTCCTACAGGAGCATGGAATCAGGTAAACACCCTTACCATCTTTAGGGCAGATCAGGTCCTTAACGGATTTAAGCGAAATCCTTGTCCTCCTGTCAAGTATGGTGTCTTTCTATAGCACAACAAAGAAATCTGGAGAACAATCTTCATTATATGGCAGCTTAAAATTCTCTCCTTGATCTTCAATCAAAGGAGGCTCATAAAATATAAAATTTTCAACATTAACAACTGAATAAATTTGCATGTATGAAGACAAATCAATCTTGAAGGCATTGTTACCAATATTTTCCATAATTTTAAAAGGACCATAACGGATTGGTTTCAACTTTTTACCTTCTCCTTTAAGCCTTTCCATGCTAATTTGAAGCCAAAATTCATCACCAACTTGAAACTTATGATCCACCTGATGTTTTCATGTTGTTAGTCATCAGTAATTCTTTCCATTCTCTAGATGAATAAATTCTTATCCTAGATTTCTAAAAACAAAATTCATGAATATTGTGAATTTTAGAAATCTCACTTCCTTCGTTATCCTTTGGATAAATTTTCCACTTTTTCACTACTTTTCCATTCCCTGGTTAGCCTACCACTCCTAGAAGGTCCCTCATGGAACTCATGCCACTCATATTTGTCCCATTTTCACACTCATAACCTCAATACTCTATTTTTCCTATACCCTTCCACTTTCCATCTATGTTTTCCAAACAACTTACCTTCTCTCATGTTCATCAAATGCCTCAAGCATTGATGGTATTAAAATCTACCTCTGTAGGCTCTTTGAATAAATACAGTACATTGGGTTTTGGATCCTCAATACATCTATATGTCAAAAAACTCTGTTTTTCATACTTGGAAATCATAAGCCAATGCTTTCAGTCAAAAATCCTCTCACTAGGTCACTAGCGTTTCACAGGTTGTAGGGTTAATCTTGGTGTTCTTAAATCACTATTTCTCATGACTAAAAGCTTAAATCAAATATGAAAGAAGGGCAAGACATGTTTTCCCAAATCATATCAACAAAGGTCTCCAAGAAAGGTCACCTTATCATGTTCAATTTCAACAAAGGTTAATTGCTCATTTTGACATTTCTACAGGAATGTCAAGGTGACTATCAGGAAAAAACTAGGTAAGGTAAGAGGCCAGCTCCACACTAAAGGACATCCACAACAAAGAAGTAGAAGCAGCCTATGTTTAGGGAAAATCAGGGTTTCTGGGATTGATTAGACCAGCAGTTTTCCAAGCAAGGATTTAAGGCAACAAAACACAAGGGCAGAGGCACCCTAGCTCAACCAAGTATGAATTGAAGATTTTTAGAAGTTAGAAATGAAGAAGGGAAAGAGGTGAGGTGAAATGAACATAAATGAATGAACTTGAAACGGATATAGAGAACTTATAATAAAACATTAATGATTTTTCTCTAACATCCCTAATACCTAAAGTTTTGGAAATATTGGCAAAGAGGGTGAAATGAGGAAAATGAGCCTCCATCATGCCAGCAAAAGAAAATTTCAAATGACTGTTGTGTGTGTCATTCTAAGGTTTGTCAAGATAATTTTTCCACTACCTCAAAGGGAAAGCATGAAAGAGTATCAGTGTAAGAAAGATCAAGCCTTCAAGAACAGTCAAATTGCCCTCAAAAGGTCAAAGCAATGGGTTTGACTTACAAGGTGAAAAACCAACATGATTATGAGGTTGTTGTTGTGTAACTAAGGTTGTCAAACTCCAAAAATGACAAAGGGGACAAAAAAAATTATGTCATGGCACCTGCAACAAATCAGAAGTGGCCAAAATGAGGCATAGCAAACATGATTTATAGTCTTTGTCAAAATGGATATATCACTGTCAAAATCAGTAAGAAGATAAGAAAACATGTTTTTAGGTCACTTACACTCAGAGATGCCAAAAAAGGATAAAAACATGTTTTTCAGTTTCTCAGTGCAAACAGAAAGAGGTTTGATAGTGCCAAGACCCTCAAGGTTAAAAAGGGGCCTCTTCATTTCTTCTACAATCTACCACCAAAGGAAGAAGGGCCACTTTGAAAAGTTTTCAAATCACCTGCAATAAAAGGTCAAAGGATGTCAGTCAAAATGATAAAAGTGACAAGCCTTAGAAAAGTGGGTTCCTGATTTTAATTTATTTTTCCAAGGGTATAAAGGCACATTAATTATCATTTTGCCTCATTTGTCATTTTTAAGAAGAGAAAAGATCTTTTAGGATAATTTTTCTGAGTTTTGGGTATTTTTCTGGGCCAAGTTACGAGTGCTACACTCAGAGGCTGGTGTTGTGCTCACAGGACCCGGTGCTACGCGAATAGGGGTCTCCACAGTGCAATTTTTGCACTGTGTTGCACATACAGCTACACGCGCTACGTGTATAGCCTGGTGTTGTGCCCAGGTAGACTAACACGCTGAGGAAGCTCAGCGTTGTGCTCAGAGGTAGACTAGAAAGGCCCAACGCTACGCACACAAAACCCAACTCACCCAGCACTGCACTCAAAGGTCGACCCGAAAAGTCTTTTCCTACATGGTGCTGCGCCCAGGGGCCGACAAGTCTGCACGAGATGTGAAACGCTATGCCCAGAGCACCCGACTCACCCGGTTCTTTCCTGGCACTACGCTCATGCCAAGAACCCTCCTAATTACAGAAAGGTGCCAAAAAAACTCAAGGAAAGCACCCTCAAATTTTCCTTCAAGAGCTTGCAATGGAGTTAAAACTGGTAGGTGGTCTTTCTCCTTCCTCCTCAAGTGTTTTTGATTGTTTAGTGGCTAAAATAATGATTAAAACCTAGGCTTTGCAAACCATAGGTCTTCATGACAAATAAACCTCTCTTTTTTACCTCCCAGCAAAAAATTATCAGTCAAGCAGTGTAAGTTAGGGTGATTACACATCAGTTCAAGCTAAGCCCTGATCAAGCTCAGTCCTAAATCCACCTCCATATCAATCATTTGAAATTTTTTCCCTCAACATCACTTCATTTCTCTTTCTTGCCTAAATTTCACAAACAGGCCCAAGTTTTTCCAAAACAACCCTAATCACCATGTCAGGAGCAGAAGATAGTGTCAGCAGTGAAGGAGGCCAAATTCCTATGAGGCCAAAGCACAAGGGAGGGAAGATAAATAGGTTTGAACCCCAGAGAACAGTGATTATCACTTCATCTCCCATGATTCTCACATGTTTTCAGAATGTGGGATGTTTCCAGTTTTGTGAGAAATGCAAACAAGTCCAAAATCACCTAGAGCTTACAAGGTTGTTTGTCCTCAACTTACATAATAAACAAGTAAGCCTTGCAAAGGTGGATTTTGAACTATCAGCAGATGCCATCTCTAATGCTATAGGTATTCCTCTTGTTGGTGAAAAGTGGTTCAAGAAAGCAAAATTAAACATGAGCCATTATGAGCCATTTATCAAACCTTGGTACAAAGAGGGTTGCAAGGCTACTTTCCCTTTCTCATACTTACTAGAGAGGTATGCACCCCTAATGAAGATCATCATGAAATAATTTACTTGTGAGGGGAGATACTCCAGGCTTGAATCCTACCATGTCAGATTACTCATGCATTTCACTAGGGTCAAGATGCTTCATTTTCCCTATTACTTGTATAGGAGTATAGACAAGATGTATTCTCTTGTCCGAAGGAGAAATTATACCCAACAAATGCATAGTTTATTCCACCACTCCTTGATCAAGATGGTGGTCCTACATCAGCTGGAGCAAAAAGGCATTCCTTAGGATGTGTTCATAGCTCATGAGATATTCACAAGCCCACGGCCCCATCATCAACCAAAATTTCCCTCTTCATATCATCCTCCTCCTTCCACTCCTCCATATCCTCCTACTGACCATACCTCATCCTCTACTCATATATCCCCTCCTCAAGGAAACCTCCCTTCTTCCCCTTCTCTTGATGCATCAGATGAAGAAAGAAGTGGCAGTGAAGAATCAAGTGAAAATGAGGGTAATCATGACAATGAGTCAGCCCAAAGTGAAGATGAGGGTGATGATGATTTGAGCCAGCAAGAGGCAGAGGCAGAAAGTGATGAAGAGGAAGAGGATGATGAAGAATATGAGGAGGTTGATAGTGAGAATGAATTGAGCATTGATCAAGAGGAGGTCAGCAATAAAATAGAGGACACAAAGGCATAGAATGAAGAGGAAAATGATGAGGCATAGACAAAAAATGATGAAGAGAAAGAAAATGACGAAAATGCAGAAACAGAAAGTGAAGAAGAGACAAAGGCAGATAATGAATAAAGGGGCAGTGAGCATGACCATGATGAAGATGAAAACTGTGAGAAAAACAATGAGAAAATTAGTGATAAAGAGGTAGAGGACATGGAAACAGAGGAAGAAGATGACAATGCAGAAGATATAGAAGAGGATGACAATGATAAAGATAATGACAGTGAGGACAATGCAGAAACTAAAGGCAGCAGTGACCAAAATGAAGCAAGCCTCAGTGATGAAAAGGAAAATAAAGAGGAAAATAGTCATGACAGTCATGACAACTGTCATGACAACAATCAACTCCACAGTTGTAATGAAGATTATGACAGTGCAGAAGATAAAGGGGAAAGCAGTCTTAGTGCTGAACAAAATAAAAGTGAAGAAAGTGTAGAGGGTGACAATGAAAATGATGACTACAGCAGTAAAAAGGCAATCAGCTGCAATGAAGGACAATATTAAGAGTTTTGTGACAAGAACAAGAGCCACATCCATGATCAAGACACCAACAAGATCACACTCACACCTCTTCCATTGACATATCAAAGAGGGCCAAGGCTTGTGTTTCATGCCTCCAAAAGGCAAGGGACCCTACCATCCACCTTAGCTCAGCCACTAGACAAAGGAAAACAAAAGGTAAAGAAAGAAGAAGAAGATCATGAGGTGGAAAGGGAGTTTGAAATCATTCAGGTGGAAATTGATGAGGAGAATGAAGCAGGGATTTCAAACTTGCTCATCCACAAAAAAAATTCACTCATTGAAGACCTCCAAGCCAATCTAAATAGGGCCAAGTGTGTAAATTTCCCTCGACTTGGAGAACAGACAGCTAGGAGAAGAAATTGCAATCTATGAAGCTAGAGCTATCAAGGCCTGGAATGAAGCCCAAATGGCACAGTTTAAACTAGCATAGTTAATGGGCACTTATGAAGAGAGTGAGGATGAGGAAGTAAAATCTAGGAGGAGACCTAGAACCATGGGGTTGAAGAAGGCATTGGAAAAGCAAAAAGAACAAGAAGTAGCCCTAGCAGAACAACTCCCCCTAGATGAGTTGTTGGCCATAGAGATAGCACATGATCGAGAGCATTGGTTGGAAAGGGACAACTTACACTTGGAGGCTAAGTTTAATAAGGAAAATCAGGATCTTGATCTCCAAATGAGGATGACTAAACATTATCCCCAGAGAAACCAAGTTGCAAGGGCTAAACTCAAGAAGGCCCAAACCAAGATACAGGCACTAAAAGAGGCAAAAGGCCAAGTTAAGCTAATAATTTTGTCACAAGCTTCACTACAGGTCTCTCAAACCCCATGAGGGAGACATCCACCAATTTAGAAGAAATTTTGACAATTTTTTGTTTTTTGTGAATTTGGAGGCCTATAAGCATAGCACTCCTGGTGCTACGCTTTTTCCTCAGACATCCTTAGAGGGAAAGCTTTAAATTTTTTTATTTTTCATACCTATTACACTATTCTCACCATGTTTGAGAGCATTTGGAGCATTTTTGACCCCTCAAAAGGTCAAACAACACCTCATTTTATACCATTCTGCCTCAATTTCAGGCTTGGCGCAACGCTCATAGCGGTGTTGGGAAAATTTCCTTTTGGATAGGTTAGAGGAGGTCAATAAAAACACCAATGGTATATCTAGAAATTAGACTCAGCCAAATTTCCAACGGGGCAACACAAGGAAAATTTTTACATCGGGAAGGTCACCAGAACTTGGCTACAAGTAGACCTATTTTCTGCTCGGGAAGGTGTTGTGCGTTCAGACCAAATTGGGCAGTTTTGGCCAAAAGTAAAAAAAACACACTCATTATATAGGGTTTTTTCCCTCCTTTGCTATTTAAATAGAGCATGAGGGCTTCATAGTAAATGTTGCCATTTGATGAATCTTTGGAGCAATATATAGTCTTTGGAGGTTGAAGAGAAAATTGGTGTTGTGAAGCTTGTTAATGGTTTGTTTTGCTTATTGATGGAGGAGGCTTGCTTGTAGGATCCATGAGCTTGGTTAATGGTGAGGTGCTTCTATTTCAGTTATTGTTTTCTCATTTTTCATTATGTTTCCATATTTCTTAATTGCAGTAGTACAAAGTATTTAGACTAATAAATGTTTTTAAAGGCACCTTAGCTCTGCTTGTTCTTCACTGCCTCTATGTTTTCCTATGCCGAGTCTTTCTAGAGAATTCTTAACTTCTCTCTATACCCCCCAAGCTTGTTTATTTCATTAATGGTTTAATACAGTAGGTTTCAAAGATGATTTATGGTTAGCCCTACTTGTTTGATGTCTCTAAACACTATTCTTGAGGTCTCTCTCCAAAGTAACATTAGTTAGGTCTGCCAAAGAGGCTATGTTTCGATCATACCCTTTGTCCATGCTTGAAAAATTGTTTTGGAGATCTTCATAACTATGATCAATGATGTTTAGGAGTTCCCTCTTCTTTGATTAAAGTTATATGTATATCTTGAATGTTTTATAACCTTGAAGGTGAAATCACTAGAAGTTAAATGAGTTTCTCGCCTTCTATATTTTATTGGAATGTTTGTCTTGAATGCTTATTTGCTTAAGTTGAACCAAAGAGTTACTGGTTTTCCCTGTCTATTGATTGCTTCTTTATGCTTATGTATTTAAGTCCCTTATTGTTAAAAATGTACATGATAAAGGATTCTTGATTGACCTTTACCCTAACTTTGTTCACAAACTTGATGTCCATCTCATTTCCCATAAACCTTGAAAATCCATTGACCAATGTTAGATTTTCCTTGTGATGCTCCCCGATCCATTGTTAAACTTTCGATGACTTTTATAGACTCCATAGCCCAATGACTCGAATATTTCCTCATTCCATCTATTCTACTTGACCATCTTACCAAACCAAAACAATCAAACAAACCCTACGCTTAACAACTAGCCTAAAATTGAACCCTAAAAATCAAATAAGTTCACATCCTTTGCATACAATAGAGAGAGCCCTCTCTAATTCTAGGAAGGCTAGGTCCTAGGACTTCAAAGACTGGTCTAATGTTACCCTATGCATTTGATCTCACCAATCTAACAAATCACGGGAACCTAACATAATGGCAATCATGGTGGGACCTTCAGAGTAAGTCACAAGATTAAACATTATGTATCCATTGATTCATTTCCACCTCATCACCATCAATAACATAATGGCGATCATAGTGGGACCTTCTAAGTAAATAACCATATAAGTATTCTTTAGGACTTCAAAAACCCTTATTACACATCATCTATTGGTTTATCACCAACTCATAGCCTAACACAATTGGCAATCAAGGTGAGAGGCTTTCTGATATTAGACAATCTAAGCACTCCTTAAAACTTTAGAAACCCTTATCAAATCATAGAGAACTCAAATTGTTAGCCAAGAGTAGAATCTAGTTGTTTCACCATCCTATCAAAATAATGACTCAGCCGTAGGACACTCATAGAAATCTTAGGGCTACATACAGGAACTCAGAAAACCCCAAAAAACATCCCTAGATTGGTTTTTGTCAGTTATTGGTGGTGGACCATAAACATACATCCTTAAAAACAACAAAAAACATCCACATGGCAACTCCACTAGCCTCCAGTAGGCATTTTACTTCACTAGTTCTCATTAGACTTCCCTAGGATTCTGTCAAATCAGCCCTGAGAAGTTTAGAAGCCTAGTCACACACTATGTGAGTTTATCAAACACTAAGAGAGGTCATCCTTCCGAAAACAGTCCTAAAAATTTCAGCCTCTCTACATTTTGAGTTTGAAATCTGGCTTCACAAAGGATCAGTACGAGATCTCATCCGGATCCAAACCCTCATACCAGAGTTGATGACCCAGAAAATATTTTATGGAAAACTTCTAAAACTAGAAACATAACTACTGTTAGGACCATTCATAGAGCAAGATCTGTCCCTGAACATCTTACGGCTTTGCAAGACCCCCAGTTTGACTTGCAGCATACAAGAAACCTTTTCAAAACCAATTCACAAAGTGGGATTGACCAAACTGACCTTGACCCCTTAGATTTACAATAGAATTCAAGTAGAGAAACCTCTCCTTCCACTCCTCCTGACTTTCATCTTCTCCATCACTTTAGCTCTTTTCATACCAAGTCTGCTCAGAACTAGTTTGCTGGTCTTAGTACCTCCACCACCCCCTCCACACATTCACTATTGAAACCACTCCACTTCATTCCCCACCACCTCTCACAAACCTTCCCCTTGTAAATCATCCTTGGATCCCATTCACTCCCATCATGGCAGCATGGTATGCCCCCCTAGTGCTACCACATCCTTTGTTACCTTTACCACATGCTTACCAGTCCAAAATCCCTCACTTTACCGGAGCTGAATCCATCACTACCCAACAACATGTAGATAGGATAAACGATGCCTTTGATTACATGGAAATAGAAGACGAAACCATTAAAATGATGATTTTTGCACAATTCTTATGAGGAGAAGCCAAAAAATGGTTGAAAAGCTTGACTCCTACCACCATACAGGATGTCCCTTCCCTCTATCAGACATTTATAAACAAATGGGAAATCAAGAAAAAAACCTCTCCAAATCCTCTCAGAATACAACAACCTTAAGAGAAACATCAGGGAAAGTGTCCAAGACTATTGTATTGGGTTCAATAGTGTTTACAATGCCCTCCCACCAAACATGAAACCCCCACAAGTCTTAGCTTTATCAAAATTTCCAGAAGGTTTAGATCCCGACATGGCCTATCAACTAAGAGAAAGAGAGCCCCTAACTTTAGAAGACATGAAAAAGGGAGCTATAAGTGTAGAGGCCAACCTGATTGAAAAGAGGGCTAGGATGAGATCAGAAAAGAGAGTCACCTACAAAGATGAAAAAATGGCCTCAACCTCCTCATCTGATGCCAAGATTGATAATTTAGTGAGGGTAATGGAAATAATGATGGAAAGAATAAACTTAGGTGAATGAACACCTCCTAGGGAAAACCAAGCAAATCCCCAAAATAGAAACAATAATCCAAACTTCAGAAGAGATCCTCCCCAAAACATACCAAGAGATAATGACCAACAAATCAAGCCCCCTTTCCAAGACAATTATGTAGATGAAGAGGGAAGAGAGTTTGAAGAACTTGTACAATGTTGGGAAAAACACTGAGAGGGGGGGTGAATCAGTATTTAGTGCAGACAATAAAACTTTGATATTTCTTTCTTAAAAACCATACGCTACTTTCCTGAATCCAACCCGCGTATATACGCAGATATCCTTTACAGAACTCGCATATACACAGTGATCTAATTATGAATTTAGTTCTTGACTTAGATCATTGCATTACTCATTCATCAGATATTTAGAAAACAGTAGACCAGTGCAGGAAGAACAGAACAATCATCACACATAAGCAACACACATGAACACCAGGATTTTTAGGCGGAAACCCAATTCGGGAGAAAACCACCGCTGTCGTCATCTCAGTCTTCAATATTTATTATTAAGAAAACTTCTTACAACATGTACTGGTGCAAACTCATACCAGCACGCAGACACCCACCTGCAGAAGGCTAAAACCTTCTCTCGTTTACCAGCCTCTCCTGGAAGGGAGCAACAACCCCCTGCTCTCGTTTACCAGCCTCTCCTGGAAGGGAGCAACAACCCCCTGCTCTCGTTTACCAGCCTCACCTGGAAGGGAGCTACTACCCCCTGATATTAGCACCAGCCTCTACTGGCAGAAAGCTTCCACTTTCAGACTGAAGGTTTCAACCCTCAGATCCACTGAAGACCACGTTTCATCAATTTTCAAACTGGATCAAACAGCTCCAACACAACCCTTCACTTATCAACAAACAACCTTTTCCCAATGCTTCAAACAGAACAGTGAAACCACTGTAACCAGAATATCAGAGTTAACCCAGACTTCAGAATCAATATGCAGAAACACATTCAACCTTGAGCAACCATTAGATCAGATATCATACATGCTTTTATTCAATCAGACCCGCGTATATACGCGCTTTTCATGAAGCTAACCTGCGTATACATCTGTGCATTTACCAAAATAACCCTAACTGTCCATACGCGCTTTTGTTTAAGCAGATCCGCGTATACACGCACTTTTCACGAACTGAACCTGCGTATAGATCTATAAAAGATAAACTTTTCACAACAGACCAGATCTATGAACTTACCCAGATTTCTTCAACTTCTTCAACAGATTTTCGCCAGGTCTTCATCACTTCTTTTCAGATCATCCAAGAGATTCACCATTTCAATATTTAGAGATCTTGAACCTTCATCTTGTTCATAGACGCATCATAGATTCAGATCTATCAATTAAGAGTAGAGTTCAACCATGCAGATATACTTCAGAGTGAAGCATTCATTAAAGCTCAGACACATCCACACCCTTTGCACAATGAATTTCTTCTCCTTATATAGATTTAGCCTTTTTTCAATACCATGAGTCAAAACCACATTACTTCCGATGGTTTTCCTGGACGGGATCAAATAGGCAATCCAGCGCTCAATACAATGGGTCAATACCATGGTAATGCCCCTTGGTATTCTAATTTTGGAGCGCAAAATACCATACGCGACTTGGCACGTAATTTTCTGCGTGCATACGTGACTTCCCTTTACTAAACTCGCGTATGCATTGTGACATACACTTTTCATCATTGTTCTGGCCCATTCTGGAAATTCTTTCTTCTGCACCTTCTGTACAGATTGTAGATACATCAGATGTACATCATTCACAAGCTCATCAAGTCAAGAACAACTTCATCAAGTAGGTTTCCATCATCTTCATCAAGTGGGTTGCCATCAAGGACAACACTCTGTTGCATCATATTGCCAACAATATCCCCCTTTGGACTTGATGGAAACCACGATGGTGTTTGATCTTCACATCAGATAGATACATTGATTATAATCATTATACAATAACCATGTTACTCTCCCCTTATTCAAACACCATGTCACTCTCCCCCTTTGACATCAAGGGCAAAGGGCGGATCAACCCAAAGAAGAGCTCTGTAGATCTGATGTGCACTGGAGGTACCATGCTCCCCCTGAGTTCATGCTGAATCTTCAAACATATTTTGCAATGAATTTCATGACTTTATGACCTTCCTATCACCAAGGACTCATACTTACATCAAAGATCCAACCAAGTGGATTTACATATGAGACTCAAGTACCCAACCAAGTGGGTTTACACATGTTGACTCAACTACCCAACCAAGTGAGTTTACACATTTGAACAAGTCCTTACATGACTGAATATTACAATTTTTACATCATAGGTCTCAACATGACCTTGTCATCAAATTAAAAATATGACTTTTCATGACCAAAACCAGAAAAACCTCAAGAGAGAGATCATATTACAGAACCATCATAATGCCAACAATGCATTATACTCAGCAAGGCTAATGCTCCCCCTTGTTAGAGTCGGTTCTTACAGCCCTCCGTCAGAGATCATTTCGCTTTTTGCATATCATTTTTAGGTGTCTCGCTCATTCCACTTCGTTGCATTTCGCTAGGAGCATGCCATTGACTGACGAGGGGGTCTGGTTGTTTTGTGTTTCCTCATGCTTGCACCTGCAGGGCTAATTAAAATTCCTTAAAAATCACTGAAGTTCATGGTCATTGCATTCATGGTCATAAATGATTAGTTTCGTTAAAAATAGTCTTTAGTCCTAGAGTCTAGGGTTTTCAGTCCTTTGCATACATGTAATAAAGGCCCGCAGGCCATGAGGTTGGTTTCAAAAGTTTTCTATTTCACGTTTTTATTATCAAAAACATTTGAAGACATTTCTAGTCCAAAACTCTGTTTTGGAACTAGAAATTGTCAAACTTCATTTTTTGTAATAATTGTATTTGTTTCACCATAAGAAGGTTCAGAGCAAGCCTCTGATCTTTGCCTAAGCCAAATGCCAATTCCCTGCAAAAAAACAACCAGGTATCATCAGTCCAAGACTCAGAAAAAGCAAGGAAAAGCCAAAGAACAACATTGTATTAAGTGATCGAATGACAAAGTGCCAAACATTATAAAAGTGGGTCATGGAGTAAATTTAAAATCAAATCTGATTTTATGAGATATTTTTCTTCACATATAAACCATGAAAAACAATTCATTTGCACAAATCCTCAAGGCATAAATCGAGCTGGTGAAGTTGAAGGCCGAAATCGTGTTTTGCAAAGTTGTGTACCGGAACTGGAGGTGCGCGCTACGCGCAGAGGAGGCGCGCTACTCATATAGAGCGCGCTACGCATATAACCTCACCAGCCAGTGTTAAGTACCAAGGACGCTACGCACTTGCAGCGCGCTACGCATTGGGTGAGCGTGCTACCCATACAGTCTCAGAGCCAAAAAATTTTGCCCTTGCGTCCAGTTTCATGCCCAAACGCCTCAATCGTCTTGCAAACATCTTGTTTTCAAAGCCATGTCAGAGACGGATTCAGTTTATGAGCAGGAGTATGACAGTGATTCCACAGCAGCGGGTAATGTACCACGAAGGTCTCACAAAAGTGGCAAAGGTGGTAAGCATCTCAGGGAGGAGCCTACTTCTTTGGCTCAATTGCAGGCTTGCCCGCTTGCAATGGATTGTTTTCAGCGTCACTCATGTTTCCAATACTGTGAGATGATTTCACAAACCCAGCATCATCGTGAACTAGCTCGTCTATTTGTTCTTCATTTACATGATGGCCGTGTAAGCCTCACCGGAGTAGATTTCATTCTGTCACCAGAGACTATTTCTCAAGCCACCGGGATACCAAATATAGGAGAGGAATGGAACAAACGTCAGCAGTTAGAGAAATTCCACTATGAGCCATACATCAAACCTGGGTATATGAGGCACCTGAGCAGGGTATTTCCTTTCAGATTTCTGAAGGATGAGTTTGCACCATTGATGAAACTCATCATTCGATATTTCAGTTGCGAGGGCAGATTCTCGCGCCTTTATGCGTACCATGTCCGTTTGTTGATGCATTTCACGAGGGTACGTATGATAAGCATTCCATACTTCATGTATCACAACATAGAGAGGATGACATTTATTGTATAGAAGAAGACCCTAACACAGCAGCATAGCAGTATATATCATACGCGCTGATCAAAATCATGGTGGTACATCAGTTGACACAGCAGGGCATTACTTGGGAGGATTTCATCTCCGGTGACTTCTTCGCAGCGCCACAGCCGCCTCCCGAGCTAGTTCATGATGAGGGAGAGCCTTCACACCAGCTTGACATTCCTGAGACCGAGCATATCAGTGCCCCATTGTATGTGACATACCAGCGAGGCCACAGGGCCTTATTTGCAGCTACACGACGAGTACTATCTCCACCCGGGGTGGAAGGGGTCTCGTTGACTCCATCAGCAGAGCGAGTATTATCTCCACATGATGTGGAAGGGGTCTCACCTTATTCTTTAGCACAGGTACAGTTTCAGGACAGGGGCAAGAGGCCCATGCATGATGAGGGCCCATCAGGAGGCCGGGACACTGATTTCACGATCATTGATGTTGATGCGAGCTCTCCTAGCTCGAAAATGAAAGAGATCATCCAGGAGAAAAAGGCCGAGAATGACACGCTGAAAGAGAAATTGTAGAGGGATCATTGGGTGATAGACTACCTGGAGCAGTGCAACAAACAGCTAGAAGATGAGCACACACTGTTAGAGCTGCGGCGAATCCGTGAGGATCGACAATTGGCCCGGAAGAGACCTGGTGATATGACACCGGCTGATCAAGATTCTTGCCTCACGCATGTTAACATTCATCTGGAGAAGTTTTTGGCAAAGGAAAATAGAGACAAAGACATGCTTCGTCACATGAAAGGTCATTATTGGGCACGCATGCATGTCTGCAAGGCAAAAATGAAGATTCTGAAGAGGAGATTGAGCAGAGCACTAAAACGGCGGAAAAGGCCTGATCCACTCCAGATTTTGGCTGAGGCTTCGTTGGCTGGGCATGATACATGATGGAGGGTCTTCACTCCGAATTTGAGCAAATTCGGAGAAATTTTTTTCATTTTGAAATATTTTGGTCTAAAAACAGATTTTTCAGTTATACAAGTAGCGCGTCGACGCGCTCGCTTATGATTGGGACACTTTCTGGAGGAAAATTTTATATTTTTGGGTTTTTCATGGTAAGTTATGCATGCTCCAGTATTTCCGAAGCATTTCATCAAGTTCTGGATGATCAAAAGGCCCAAAAACACCATGAAAACCACCTTGCTGCCACCTTTTGCACCAGCAGGAAGTACTTCTGGGAGAATGAAGTTTTGGAGGGGAAAATGAGCTCCAAACTGGGAAATTCGACTTGGGTTGGATAGCCAACATCCAGGGCTTTCCAATGAGCTATCATGAGCTCAATTTGGATGCCAGGAAGTGCCCAAAAATCAGGCTGAAAGACGCGCTACGCATATGGCTCAGGCGCGCTACGCATATGGATTTTTGGTCAATTTTTCACCTTCCAGCTCAGAATTTCGGCCAGTTGAACCAATTTTGCTTGTGGATGAAATTTTTGAGTTATCATGATGTAAATTGATGGTTGGCATGTAACTTTGACTCACTTTTACCTATTCTAGATGATTCACTCCTAAAAAAGTAAAAATCAGATGTAAGAATCAGTTTCCTCCCTTTTAGAGGCAAGTTGTTTAGATGCCTATATTCTAGCTCCTTGTTTAGAATTAGTTGGAACTGCTCCTAGAAGGAAGAATTCGACCCCTAGAGTTGTGGGAAGGGGTTAGGATGTCTATATGATGTAATTTTTGAGACATTCTACAGGTTGGACTCTTGGGAAGATTTTGGCACACTATTGTACATATTTTTCATATTTTGGCTAAGGAAAGATCAGAGGTTTTGCAGCACCTGTTGGGATTCTTGTGGCTTTCAGTTCTTGATGGTGTTTTCTCTCAGTTTATTGTAAGTTCTTTCATGTTTTATGTATGCCATTCCCTTCTTATGCTTCTGAAACTAAATGAATGAGTAAATGAGGTTGAATCCATTGTTTACAGTGCTCTGCCTTTAAATTTGTTTAGTTTTCCATGTTTTCGCCTGTTTGGAGAGGATCCATGTTCTCCCTTGCCCTCTTTAGCTCCTTTTCATTATGATCCATCCATACAATTAATCAAAAAGCATTAATACTACTGCCTACCTCGCCCCAACTCGAATTCTGCAAAGATCTGGCCTTATCCCCGGACCCAAAATTGTTTTTCCCATTTCTTCAACAAAAAACCTAAAAAATCAAAATCAAAATTTCCTATCTCTTTACTAGCCTAAAATCAGTATTCATTGTTCATTATAAGTCATCTCAGCCCCTCTGAAAAACTTTTGCCGAGATAGACCCGGAGAGAGCCCTCTCCTGTCCTCGTAGGGCTAGCTACGAGGCTGAGCGTGGTTTGATGTAGCCTTGAGTTTTACCTTATTTTAGCCTAAGGTAGATTTGAGCGCTAACATAGTGGAGACCATACTAGGCAACATCTCAATGGTTTTCTTGTTGATGTGTTTGTTTCATGAGTCTTAGACGGAGTCTGAAGTCACGCCAGGTAGCTTTCAAAACGCTTTTGCCATGCATAAGCGGAAGTAGATAAACGCTGCTTCAGTCGATCTCCGGTTAGCTTGTGAATGCAGCACTTGATTTGCAAAATCACCCCAGTATACTTGTTCGTTCTAGACCTTTGGATGATTGAGTCTAGAAGTCGATAGGCTGAAGATAATTGATTGTGTCCCTTGAAATTTTTCCCGAGTAGATCAATACACTGGCTTCAAGAAGGCATACCAGATCAAATCCTGATCCAAATCTGCCTCCAGTATATGAAAACCCCAACCTAATCCCAAGAATTTTCCATCGAGAAGCTCCTATTATTCCTTTGGTCAAATCTCACTCATACCCCACTGTTTTTGAATACATTGATGATATTGAGTTTGACGATCAGTTTGAGTTATCATTGTTTGAAACCAAATCCGAAAGTGCCACTGGTTCTACCGTTATCAATCCTGAGTTCATCAAGTATTTAGAAGTTGAGCAATCAAATAGATCTATCGACAATTATATTCTGAATCTACAAAATTCCATCGTGGCAACCAACATTCCCGAATTCATTGAATCTGCTTCACAAACTCTTAGACCATCTGAAGTTTCCTCTAGTTCGCGGATTCCCACTAAACCTTCTTTTATCCCTACCATCCCCGTTCAGCCTGAGATTTATGATCAGCAATCAGCAGTAGTTTCTCCTCCATCTCCACCGCATACACCTCGTTCACCTACTGCTCCCATTCCTCCTGTTTCTCCGAGACAGCAGATTATCAATCCGCCGAGAGTCATGGCTGCCAGATTTGCACCTCTTGCTTTTCCGGCCAATTTAGATCCTATGCCTGCTGATTATCAGAGCAAGATTCCCATATTCGATGGCACACCACATAGTATATCAGCTCAGCAGCATATTGTCCGAATGACAGACTTTTTGGACCTGCATGAAGTTGATGCAGAAAATGTTTCAATGAGATTGTTTGCCCAGAATTTTGGAGGAGAGGTTCGTAAATGGTTCAGAGCTCTACAGGCCAGAAGTATCAATACATTGCAAGAGCTTCAGACACAATTTTTAGATCGATGGGAGATGAAAAAAGATCCGCTGCAGATCACTTCAGAGTACACAAACATCAAGCGTAATCCTGGTGAGTCCGTTCAGGATTATATTATCAGATTCAATACAGTGTATAATGCAATTCCAGATGACTTAAGACCGTCTAAAAAGTCAGCTCTTCTTAAATTCCCAGATGGTTTCGATCCGGAGATGGCTTATTCGCTACGTGACAGAGATCCGCCTACCTTAGAAGATATGAAGAAGATTGCTGTTAGTGTTGAGGCGAATCTGAATGATAAGAGAGCCCGGTTGAAAGCAGAGCAAATAGTGACTATAAAGGAAGAGACTTCCACATCTGCATCAGAAACGCACTGGCTTCGTGAGATGGAAAAAATGTTCAAAAGAATGAACCTTGATAAATCAGAAACGCAGATTCGTAATCCCAACTACCGTGGCCAACAGCAGCCACAGTTCAGAATTAAGCAGCGTGAACAGAGAGCACAAGAGCCGGCAGCCCAGCAGCAGATTAAAACTCCTCTTTTGCATAATTTTGTGAGTCAAGATTCAGACGATGATGATGATGTAGTAGGTGAGCAAAATCATTTCTTTACTCCTGACGATTTGCCTATTTACATCACTGAGGATGAAGAATATGGAGAAAGTTCAGCTGCACAGAAAGATGAGGATTTCATTTTAGCAAATGATGCAGATTTAGAGGAAGAATCAGATGATTACCAAAGAGGATATCTGAATGCTTTGTCCGCTCAACAGAAGCAGTACTCATTGAGAAACAGAGATGTGCCCATAAATCCAATTCAGAAAATAAAAGAGGCTTCAGCACCAAAGACGGATTCACCTATACCACATAAGAAAGGAAAAGAGACAATTGATCCCACAGCTAGTAAAGTATCATCAGCAAAAAAGGTAAATCAGTCAAGTATAATGAAAGATAAGGCTGAAAAGAAGGAAGTTCCGGTCAAAGAAGTCGAAAGAGTTTCAGCATTTAGCTTGGAAAATGAAATTTCCAAACTGAAAGTATCTATTCCTTTGACAGAAATTATGAAGAACAGCAGCTACCGAGATCAAGTCTCCAAAATTCTGAATTTTGATCCAATGTTTGACACGGTAAATGTTGAAGATGATCAGCCAGAATTGATTTTCGGGCCTGCATTAGATGGTGAGTCCCCTGACAATGATGTTCCTCCCTTTTATATCAGTTTGAGGTTGCATGAATATGTATTGCACAATGCCATGTTCGATTCAGGTGCTTCGCACAATCTGATGCCAAAGGCGATCATGGAAAATTTGGGACTAGACATTACAAGAAAATATCATGATTTGTATTCATTTGATTCCAGCCGTGTGAGGTGTATCGGACTCATCAAAGATTTGGTTGTAAGCTTAGATCAAATTCCAGCGACGAATGTCTTGATGGATGTGGTTGTGGCGGACATTCCTCCGCGATTTGGGATGCTCCTTTCAAGATCTTGGGGGGCAAAGTTGAAAGGTACACTACAGTTAGATTTCTCTTATGCAACAATTCCAGTCTTCGGTCAAATGAGAAAGTTATATCGAGAGCAGAAGATGAAATACATGATAACCAGCAAGGAGAAACCAATCAATCATCCTGTAAATTATGTACATATACCGACTTAGAGTCGTTTGTGTTTCTTGCTGATAGTTTTAATGATATAGATAGTCAATTAGTTCAGGCGGAAGATATACCAGAAATCACTGAGAATTTTAGAGAAGTTCTGCAAAAAGAAAGAAGAGAAAAGCAAGATACTATGGAGCAATCAGCTAAAGACAATGGGCAGCAAACAAGAAAAACAGAGCTGGCGCAATTTTAGCATCTAGAGGACGATGAAGATGGTCTTTGGACCATGGATTTTGATGGCGCAGTAGGTAGCGACGGTGCTGGAATTGGTGTTTGGATTCGTAGTCCATTTTCCGCTCCGGATAAGGTTCCAAGCAATGTGAGAGTGTGTTCCTACAAGCTAGCATTTGACTGTTCTAATAATGAAGCGGAATATGAGGCTCTAATTGCTAGCCTTAAGATTCTTAAAAAGCTGAAAGCGAAAAGGATTGCAGTGTATGGTGATTCAGAGTTGGTGATAAAGCAGGTTAAAGGTGAGTTTCAGGCCAAGCATCCTCGCATGAGGGCTTACCGTAATGCAGTTTTAGACATTCTGAAATTATTTTTTGATCATACCTTGACATGTGTGCCTCGCATACAAAATGGTGTTGCTGATGGTCTTGCTAAGGCAGCAAGCAATCTTAAAATTCCAATGAATTCCAGCAACAAATTTGAGATTCATGTGAAACACCGCCCCACCGTTCTAGACAATCAGCGATGTTGGCAAGTCTTTCAGGATGATGAGGAGATTAGTGAATTTCTGCAGAATAAGGGTAAGTTTAAAGACACCTCCATAGATACAGAACATGATGATGGTAATGATGATATACAAATAAATCAAATGGAAGTACTGCAACTTAAAGATAACATCATTCCTAAAGGATTGATTCCTTTGGAGGAACTCTTTGATCAAGACGATGTAGCCCGCAAACCGACATTGAGGCCGACTGAAAAGGGTGTTGAAGAGGTAAATATTGGGACAGCTGAAAATCCGAAGATGGTAAAGTTATCAAAGTCATTGTCACCAAAGGTAAAGGCAGAATATGTGAAATTGTTGTCTTCATTTTCTGATGCTTTTGCGTGGGATTACTCAGATCTAAAAACATATGACACTAACATCATTCAGCATACTATTCCCATTAAACCAAATCAGAAGCCTTTCCGTCAAAAGTTGAGGAGAATCAATCCAAAGCTGCTACCATCGATTGAAAAAGAGGTAAACAAGTTGTATAAGTAAGGAATCATTGTGCCTATCCGATTTTCAGATTGGATATCAAATTTGGTGCCCGTGAGAAAGAAAACAGGTGAGATCCGTTTATGTATCGACTTCAGAAATTTGAATAAGGTATCATTAAAACACAATTATCCGCTGCCAAAAATGGACCATATATTGCAGCGAGTGGTTGGATCATCAAGGATGTCACTACTCGATGGCTATTCAGGTTATAACCAAATTTTAGTGCATGAAGATGATCGTGATAAGACTGCGTTCACCACTCCATGGGGAACGTTTCATTATGCAAAAATGCCGTTTGGTTTGAAGAATGCAGGTGCCACCTTTCAGCGTGCAATGGACATGGCTTTCGCCAACGAGAAAGATGTATTTTTGGTTGTTTGCCTTGATGATTTAACTGTGTTTTCAAATTCTGATGAGGAACATTTATATCATTTGAAAGTTGTTTTCAAGAAGTGCAGAAAATATGGCATTTCGTTGAATCCAAAAAAGAGTCTATTTGCCATGGATGAAGGCAAGCTCCTTGGCCACATCATATCGAAAGACGGCATCCGTGTTGACCCTGCACGTGTTTAAGCCATCCAGCAGATTGAACAGCCCCGGAACAAGAAATAAATACAGTCCTTTAACGGTAAAATGAATTTTTTGCGTCGTTTCATTCCAAATCTTGCTGAGCATCTTAGAGAAATCACGAATATGCTGAAAAAGGACAGTCAGGTAAAGTGGATAGAAGAGGTGGTGAAATCATTCAATTTGGTAAAGATAGCTCTTTCTTCAGCCCCTATTTTAATTAGCCCGGACTACACGCAAGACTTCATTTTATTTTCATTTGCTTCTGAGCACACTTTGGCAGCTGTTTTAATGCAGAAAAGGGATGGAGTTGAGAAGCCCATTGCTTTTTTCAGTCGGATTATAAGGGACGGAGCATTGAAATACAACATTATTGAGAAACAAGCACTTGCGCTTGTAAAAGCCTTGAAAGATTTCCGTGTGTATATACTGCATTCCCACATTATAGCATATGTTCCTAACGCAGCAGTTAAAGATGTTTTGGTACAGGCAGATCCAGAAGGAAGACGGGGTAAGTGGATCGATGTGTTGTTAGAATACGATGTGGAGATTAAACCCACCAAGCTGATCAAAGGACAAGGACTCGCCAAGCTCATGGCTGAAACAAATCTGCATGCTCTAGATATAAATTTGATCGCTTCCATGTCCGATGAAGATGAGGAGAGTACGTCAGTTCAGGTATCTGATATTTTTGTTTCTTCCCCTTGGTATGCTGACATTTTATATGTGCTTCAGAATTTGTCTCCGCCTCCCGGGATGCCTAGAAATAAGAGTAGAACATTGAAGTTGAGAGCTGCAAAGTTTTGCATACTGAATTCTGCATTGTATTGGAAAGACCCTGGTGGAATGTTATTGAATTGTTTGGTAGAGGAGGAAGCCAAAAGAGTTTTGGAGGACTTTCATAGAGGAGACTGCGGGGGCCATTTGTTTTGGAAAACCACATCGAATAAGATTTTAAGGGCAGGTTACTATTGGCCTTCTTTGTTTTCGGATGTATATAAGGCTGTTAAGAATTGTCACGAGTGTCAAATTTTCGAAGGGAAGCAGAAACTACAGCCTTTGCCTCTCAAACCAATTGAAGTCAGTGCACCATTTCAGTAGTGGGGATTGGATTTCATTGGGGAAATTCACCCAGCATCTTTCGGACAGCATAGATGGATATTGACAGTTATGGATTACTTCACGAAGTGGATCGAGGCGATTCCCACTCGACAGGCCACGGATGCGGTAATTATGTCTTTTCTTGAAAACAATATTCTGTCACATTTTGGGTGTCCTAGTAAGATAATCACAGATAATGCAGCGGCCTTCAAGTCTAAGAGGATGGTTGAATTTTTCTATAAGTACAATATCA
Source organism: Pinus albicaulis (assembly GCA_034641835.2). NCBI lineage: Eukaryota > Viridiplantae > Streptophyta > Pinopsida > Pinales > Pinaceae > Pinus > Pinus albicaulis. The sequence continues at coordinate 189,181,200 of CM076584.1, forward strand.
GCTTAGGACATTCGACCGCCTACCATCCGCAAGGAAATGGCTTGGCGGAATCTTCAAATAAGTCCTTGGTAAATATCATTAAGAAATTGTTGGAAATCAATAAAAAGGGTTGGCATAAGAAATTAGTGAATGCACTGTGGGCTGATAGGGTAAGTCAGAAAAAGTCTATTGGCATGTCTCCTTTCGAGTTGGTGTACGGGATAGACACGGTTTTTCCTACTTCGCTTGCTGTCCCGGTAGTCAAATTGCTTCAGGAAGCTGGTAGTGAGGAAGATCCCATGCAGCGGAGGATTAATCAGATGATTCATTTACAGCAGACACGGGAGGAGGTATTTCAAAATACTTTCAAGTTGCAGGAGCGCATAAAGAAGATCTACGACAGAAAGGCAAAAGCAGATAAGTTTCAGTTGGATGAGGTGGTTTTGAAATGGGATGCTCGGAATGAAGATAAGGGAAAGCACGGAAAATTTGAAAACCTATGGAAGGGTCCTTTTAAGATTGCAGCGTATCGTGGTCAAAACGCCTTTCTTCTCAAGGAAATGAATGGAGATGATTGTCCTGGAGGACCGATCAATGGTCGGTTGCTGAAACGATACCACTTCTGAGTATTTTCTGCTGATTTCATCATCATTGTATATATCGTTTTACTTCTGTTTTATTGCAAGTGTGTACCGATCTCTCATCTTCAGTCTGGGGCCCGGAGCGAAGGCTATAATTCTGGAGATGGAGGTTGGTTCGTTTGAAGTTTGTCAAGTCAGTTTTATCAGTCTTTTCAGTTTTAGAATCGAGTCAGTTTTTGTCAAGTTTCAGTCGCTTTTCAGTCAAGTTTGCAGTCAATAAATGTATCAAAAGTTTTGTGTTATCTGTTGAAATAATGACTCCATCGCCCAATGGATGAAGGCACTGTCTGACTCCCCCAGAGATCTGCCATTCTTGGCATCTCCTCGGAGCCACCATCCCCCATTGGAGCCAATGTTAGAGTCGGTCCTTACAGCCCTCCGTCAGAGATCATTTCGCTTTTTGCATATCATTTTTAGGTGTCTCGCTCGTTCCACTTCGTTTCATTTCGCTAGGAGCATGCCATTGACTGACGAGGGGGTCTGGTTGTTTTGTGTTTCCTCATGCTTGTACCTGCAAGGCTAATTAAAATTCCTTAAAAATCACTGAAGTTCATGGTCATTGCATTCATGGTCATAAATGATTAGTTTCGTTAAAAAGAGTCTTTAGTCCTAGAGTCTAGGGTTTTCAGTCCTTTGCATACATGTAATAAAGGCCCGCAGGCCATGAGGTTGGTTTCAAAAGTTTTCTATTTCACGTTTTTATTATCAAAAACATTTGGAGACATTTCTAGTCCAAAACTCTGTTTTGGAACTAGAAATTGTCAAACTTCATTTTTTGTAATAATTGTATTTGTTTCACCATAAGAAGTTTCAGAGCAAGCCTCTGATCTTTGCCTAAGCCAAATGCCAAATCCCTGCAAAAAAACAACCAGGTATCATCAGTCCAAGACTCAGAAAAAGCAAGGAAAAGCCAAAGAATAGCATTGTATTAAGTGATCGAATGACAAAGTGCCAAACATTATAAAAGTGGGTCATGGAGTAATTTAAAATCAAATCTGATTTTATGAGATATTTTTCTTCACATATAAACCATGGTAAACAATTCATTTGCACAAATCCTCAAGGCAGAAATCGAGCTGGTGAAGTTGAAGGCCGAAATCGTGTTTTGCAAAGTTGTGGACCAGAACTGGAGGTGCGCGCTACGCGCAGAGGAGGCGCGCTACTCATATAGAGCACGCTACGCATATAAACTCACCAGCCAGTGTTAAATACCAAGGGAACTACGCACTTGCAGCGCGCTACGCATTGAGTGAGCGCGCTACCAATACAGTCTCAGAGCCAAAAAAATTTGCCCTTACGTCCAGTTTCATGCCCAAATGCCTCAATCGGCTTGCAAACATCTTGTTTTCAAAGCCATGTCAGAGACGGATTCAGTTTATGAGAAAGAGTATGACAGTGATTCCACAACAGAGGGTAATGTACCACGGAGGTCTCACAAAAGTGACAAAGGTGGTAAGCATCTCAGGGAGGAGCCTACTTCTTTGGCTCAATTGCAGGCTTGCCCACTTGCAATGGATTGTTTTCAGCGTCACTCATGTTTCCAATACTGTGAGATGATTTCACAAACCCAGCATCATCGTGAACTAGCTCGTCTATTTTTTCTTCATTTACATGATGGCCGTGTAAACCTCGCCGGAGTAGATTTCATTCTGTCACCAGAGACTATTGCTCAAGCCACCGGGATACCAAATATAGGAGAGGAATGGAACAAACGTCAGCAGTTAGAGAAATTCCACTATGAGACATACATCAAACTTGGGTATATGAGGCACCTGAGTAGGGTTTTTCCTTTCATATTCCTGAAGGATGAGTTTGCACCATTGATGAAACTCATCATTCGGTATTTCAGTTGCGAGGGCAGATTCTCGCGTCTCTATGCGTACCATGTCCGTTTGTTGATGCATTTCACGAGGGTACGTATGATGAACATTTCGTACTTCATGTATCGCAACATAGAGAGGATGATTATTTTTGTACAGAAGAAGACCCCAGCACAGCAGCATAGAAGTATATATCATTACGCGCTGATCAAGATCGTAGTGGTACATCAGTTGACACAGCAGGGCATCACTTGGGAGGATTTCATCTCTCGTGACTTATTTACAGCGCCGCAGCTGCCTCTTGAGGTAGTTCACGATGAGAGAGAGCCTTTACATCAGCCTGACATTCCTGAGATTGAGCATATCACTGCTCCATTGTATGTGACATACCAGCGAGGCCACAGGGCCTTATTTGCAGCGACACGACGAGTACTATCTCCACCCAGGGTGGAAGGGGTCTCGTTGACTACATCAGCAGAGCGAGTATTATCTCCACATGATGTGGAAGGGGTCTCGCCTTCTTCTTCAACACAGGTACAGTTTCAGGACAGGGGAAAGAAGCCCATGCATGATGAGGGCCCATCAGGAGGCCGGGACACTAATTTCACGATCATTGATGTTGATGCGAGCTCTCCTAGCTCGAAACTGAAAGAGATCATCCAGGAGAAAAAGGCCGAGAATGACACGCTGAAAGAGAAATTGCAGAGGGCTCAGTGGGTGATAAACTACCTGGAGCAGTGTAACAAACAACTAGAGGATGAGCACACACTTTTAGAGCTGCGGCGAATCCGTGAGGATCGACAATTGGCCCGGAAGAGACCTGGTGATATGACACCGGCTGATCGAGATTCTTGCCTCACGCATGTTAACATCCATCTGGAGAAGTTGTTGGCAAAGGAAAATAGAGACAAAGACATGCTTCGTCACATGAAAGGTCATTATTGGGTTCGCATGCATGTCTACAAAGCAAAAATGAAGATTCTGAAGAGGAGGTTGAGCAGAGCACTAAAACGGTGGAAAAGGCCTGATCCACTTCGGATTTTGGCCGAGGCTTCGTTGGCTGGGCATGATACATGATGGAGGGTCTTCGCTCCGAATTTGAGCAAATTCGGAGAAATTTTTGTCATTTTGAAATATTTTGGTCTAAAAACAGATTTTTCAGTTATACGAGTAGCGCGTCGACGCGCTCGCTTATGATTGGGACACTTTCTGGAGGAAAAATTTATATTTTTGGGTTTTTCATGGTAAGTTATGGATGCTCCAGTATTTCCGAAGCATTTCATCAAGTTCTGGATGATCAAAAGGCCCAAAAACACCATGAAAACCACCTTGCTGCCACCTTTTGCACCAGCAGGAAGTACTTCTGGGAGAATGAATTTTTTGAGGGGAAAATGAGCTCCAAACTGGGAAATTCGACTTGGGTTGGATAGCCAACATCCAGGGCTTTCCAACGATCTATCATGAGCTCAATTTGGATGCCTAGAAGTGCCCCAAAATCAGGCTGAAAGACGCGCTATGCATATGGCTCAGGCGCGCTACGCATATGGATTTTTGGTCAATTTTTCACCTTCCAGCTCAGAATTTCAGCCAGTTGAACCAGTTTTGCTTGTGGATGAATTTTTTGAGTTAAAATGATGTAAATTGATGGTTGGCATGTAACTTTGACTCACTTTTACCTATTCTAGATGATTCACTCCTAAAAAAGTAAAAATCAGATGTAAGAATCAGTTTCCTCCCTTTTAGAGGCAAGTTGTTTAGATGCCTATATTCTAGTTCTTTGTTTAGAATTAGTTGGAACTGCTCCTAGAAGGAGGAATTTGACCCCTAGAGGTGTGGGAAGGGGTTAGGAGGTCTATATGATGTAATTTCTCAATCATTTTCAGGGGTTGGGACAGGTTGGACTCTTGGGAAGATTTTGGCACACTATTGTACATATTTTTCATATTTTGGCTAAGGAAAGATCAGAGGTTTTGCAGCACCTGTTGGGATTCTTGTGGCTTTCAGTTCTTGATGGTTTTTTCACTCAGTTTATTGTAAGTTCTTTCATGTTTGATGTATGCCATTCCCTTCTTATGTTTCTGAAACTAAATGAATGAGTAAATGAGGTTGAATCCATTGTTTACAGTGCTCTGCCTTTAAATTTGTTTAGTTTTACATGTTTTCGCCTGTTTGGAGAGGATCCATGTTCTCCCTTTCCCTCTTCAGCTCCTTTTCATTCTGATCCATCCATACACTTAATCAAAAAGCATTAAGACTACTGCCTACCTCGCCCCAACTCGAATTCTGCAAAGATCTGGCCTTATCCCCGGACCCAAAATTGTTTTTCCCATTTCTTCAACAAAAAACCTAAAAAATCAAAATCAAACTTTCCTATCTCTTTACTAGCCTAAAATCAGTATTCATTGTTCATTATAAGTCATCTCAGCCCCTCTGAAAACCTTTGGCCGAGATAGACCCGGAGAGAGCCCTCTCCTGTCCTCGTAGGGCTAGCTACGAGGCTGAGCGTGGTTTGATGTAGCCTTGAGTTTTACCTTATTTCAGCCTAAGGTAGATTTGAGCGCTAACACCCCTGAAGCTGTGCATCCAATGCATCCTTTCCATATGACCAAAGCTCCCCCTTTGCTTGTGCATCCTGAACACTTTCAACATCAAATCATCAAGGCATATTCACCCAATAGAGAATGAAATAGAAATATAAGAGCTGAAATACCACCAGAGACTCCAAACCACATCAGAGATATTAAACAGCACCACAGCTTGTGCTGAAGAAATGCTGACCCTGAAAAAATTGTCAGCAGCCACTAATACGCGGTTTTATGTGTATGAACTCGCGTATATATGCGACTGTCTTTCAGGAAACCCGCATATCCAATTTAATCTTCTAAATTTAAGCAGATTTGTTCTTCTGACTGGCAGAGACTACTCCCAGCTTCTGTCTTAGATATTCGAATGCTTCCCTGGGTAGAGGTTTGGTAAAGATATCAGCAACTTGTTCTTTGGAGGGAACATACTCCAACTTCACCTTTTGTTCAAGCACTTGTTCACGTAAGAAGTGATATTTGATGGGAATGTGCTTGGTCTTCGAATGCATAATAGGATTCTTTGAGATACTGATGGCACTTGTATTATCACACCTAATGGAGATAGGAGGTGTACATTTGATTTGAAAATCTTGTAAGTTTTGCATCATCCAAAGGAGTTGAGTGCAACAAGATGCGGCAGCCACATATTCTGCTTCTACTGTAGATAAGGCAATAGAATTTTGCTTCTTGCTGAACCAAGATACTAACCGGGGTCCCATATAGAATGCACCACCACTAGTGCTTTTCCGATCATCAACATTTCCAACCCAATCTGCATCAGTGTAAGCATGAAGAGTAAGATCAACATTCTTTGGATACCATAGTCCAAAGTCTTGAGTTCCTTGTAGATATTTGAATATTATTTTGACAGCCTGAAGGTGAGACTCTTTTGGATTAGCTTGGAATCGTCCAAAAATCCCAACTGCATGCATAATGTCTGGTCTAGTCCCAGTGAGATAAAGTAGACTTCCTATCATTGATCTGTATTCTGGTTGATTCACCGGGGGAGAATCATCATGAGAACTGAGATTGCATCCGGTTATCATTGGTGTACTTACAGGTTTGCATTCTTCCATGCCATACTTCTTCATAATTTGCTTAAGATATTTTGCTTGTGATAGGAATATACCATCTGCAGTTTGATGCACTTGTAAGCCAAGAAAGAATGTTAGTTCTCCAAGCAAGGACATTTCAAATTCTTGCTGCATGACAAAAGAAAATTTTTGACTCAAGGATTCTTCGTTACTCCCAAAAATGATATCATCAACATATACAACCACAATCAATAGTTTATCATTTTCAACTTTTGTGTATAAGTTGCTATCAGCAGACCCCTTTGAAAATCCTTGTTGATGAAGATATTTGTCAAGACAATAATACCATGCCCTTGGAGCTTGTTTGAGACCATATAGAGCCTTTTTAAGTCTTCAAACAAGATTTTCATCATTTCCCAAAATGAATCCTTCCGGTTGTTCTATATACACTTCTTCTTCTAGATCACCATTGAGAAATGGAGATTTAACATCCATTTGATAAACTTTGATTTGTTGAAAACTTGAAAAAGCAAGAAACATTCTTATGGCTTCAAGTCTAGCTACAGGAGCAAAAGTTTCTTCAAAGTCTATACCTTCTTGTTGAGTATACACCTTGCATACCAGTCTAGCTTTGTTTCTTATAACATCCCCATTCTCATTTAAGCTGTTCTTGAATATCCATTTAGTTCCAATGACATTTTTATCATGTGGTCTAGGTACCAATTCCCATGTGTGATTATTTTCAATTTGATCAAGCTCTTCATTGATGGCTTGAATCCAAAATTCATCTTTGCTAGCTTGATTGAAATTGTGTGGTTCAATTATGGATAGAAGTGCCAGATAGCTAGAAGATCCCACAAGAGTCCTCCTTGTTTGTACACCTGATTCCTTGTCTCCCAAAATTTGAGATTCAGGATGATTCTTTTGAACATATCTGGATGGAGCCTTTTCAGATAAATCATCTTCAGGTTCTTCATTAGATCCACTGTCTCTATCATTTCTATTTGATGTAGAAGGACAAAAGTCACCATCATCTTCTTTTTTTGTTTTTTTTTCTTCTTTAGGAGCTGCAGGAGACTCATCAATAACAACATCAATACATTCAACAATCTTTCGAAGCCTTTTATTGTAACATTTGTATGCTCTGCTTGTAGATGAGTAACCAAGAAGTATCCCTTCATCTGATCTAGGTTCAAACTTGCCAAGCTTTTCATCATTATTTTTGATAAAGCATTTACTTCCAAAAACTCTAAAGTGCTTCACAGAGGGAGAGTTACCATACCAGAGTTCATATGGAGTTTTGTCACTATTTACCCGAACATGTGCCTTGTTGAGAATGTTTGCTGCTGTATGTGCTGCTTCTCCCCAGAAAGTGTCAGGTGTTCCATAATCATCAAGCATAGCTCTAGCCATTTGTTGAATTGTTCTATTCATTCTTTCTACTACGTCATTTTGTTGTGGAGTGCCAACTACAGAGAACTGTCTTTTTATGCCATGTTGTTCACAAAATTCAAGGAATTCATTTGATGTATATTCTCCTCCTCGATCAGATCTAAGACACTTGATTTTTAGATCTAATTCATTTTCCACCAGAGCTCTAAAAATCTGAAATTTTTCAAATGCTTCATCTTTGTGTTTAATCAACCTGATCCAACACATTCTAGAGAAATCATCAATAAAAAAGATATAGTATTCTTCCCCACGTGGTGACTTTTTCCTCATAGGTCCACATATGTCAGTATGAATGAGTTCAAGAGGCTTACTTTATGATCCTTCTTTGGCATTAAATTGTACTCTGGTCTGCTTACCGAATTGGCAAGATTTGCATATGATACTTTCTGGTAGAGTAATATTGGGAAGACCACGAATAGCTTTAAGTCTGCTTGATTTGTTGATTTGAGAGAAGCTCAGATGCCCCAGCCTTCTATGCCATAGCCAATTTTCTGAAGATTTTCTCAAGTAACATTGATCTTTGCAGTTCTTCAATACATACAGGTTGCTTGGAGTTCTTTTCCCTTTTATAATAGTTTTACCTGTATCAAGATCACGAACCACACATTCTTTTGAACTAAAGACAACTTCTGTTCTTTGATCACACATTTGACTTACACTTAATAGGTTATGCCTTAATCCATCCACATACATGACATCATTAGCCTTCACCTTTTCTTTTAGAAACACGGACCCTTTTCCTTTAATTACAGCAGGAGTATCATTTCCAAATGTAACTTTCTTTTCCTTTTCTAGAGCATTATATGCAAGAAGTTTGCTTTTGTCACATGTCATGTGTCTTGAGCACCCACTATCAATGTACCATTGATTTTCTTCACCTTCTGCAAATAACGCTATCCCACAATTTTCAACCTGTAATTCATTCTTTTTCCATACTTTGGAACTTGAAGGAAAATGTTGTTTTGGCTGGACTTTGCTCCTACATTCAGATTCTTCATGGCCAAAGTTATTGCAATAAGCACATTCAACTTCATTTTGAAGAGGAGAAAATTTGTTATAGGTGTTCTTTTTTGGTTCAATATCCATCCTTTTATTTCTTGCTTCTCTTGTCATGATGGTTTTATATGCAACACATTGAACAACTTTATGACCAAAATTGTGACATGAGAAACATTGTCCATTGAAGTAGAAATTTCTGCGATCATGAAATCTTCTATTTGAATTTACCTGTTGGTTGTAGCTTCTCTGAACGATATCCCTGTTAGTGTTCCTTGAATTGTGATGATCATGCGTTACCTGTAAAGATTCTTTATTCCCTTGCTGAGTGGCTGAATGTAGTAAACCAGTTGTAGCTGCTTTTAGATAATTTGGTGCTGAAGCCTGAGAATATTCTCCGTTATATCCAAGACCTGTCTTTATAACAGGAGAACGTTGTACCTTGATAATCTCATCTAAGGTTTCAGATCCTTTAGAAAATCTAAGATTCAGATTCTTTACTTTCTCAAGTTCTTTTCTTAGACTTACTACTTCACATTCTAATTTCTCATTGTGTTTCTTCGCTTCTTCATTCTGCTTTTTCAGAGTCTCTATGATTATTTTACTTTCTTCCAAGCATATTTTGAGTTGATTGTTTTGATCAAGAAAATCATTGTCATCAAGAGCATCCATAAAATCATCCTTGTCTTCTCTAGAATCCTTTTCAAATGCCATGAGAAGTCTAAGATCTTGTTCACATTCTTCCTCACTATCAGATAACCCATCACTGTCTTCATTAGTATAGTAACTTTTCTTAGTGCTAGATCGGTTCCTATTCCTTCTTGCTACTTCTTTCCCTTTAGGAGATGTTTCTTTATAAGGACACTTTGCAGCATAATGACCAACTCTTCCACAATCAAAACATTTGAAAGGAAGCTTACCTTTGAATCTTCTGGTTCCTAGTTGGAGTCTTCTCACAAAGTTTGCCTCATCTTCTTCTGAGATATATCCTGACCCTTCTGCTTTTTGAACTTATTTCCCTTTTGTAGAAGCTTTAAAAACAGATTCTTTGACTTCAGATGGTCCTCCTCTCCTCATTTCATATGCAGTCAGTATGCCATGAAGTTGCACCACAGTAAGAGTTTGAAGATCCTGTTTTTATTCAAGAGTAGAGACTTTTGATTCAAATTTTTCCGTTAGCGATCTTAAGATTTTCTCAACCAAAGTAGAATCCATGAGTGTTTCTCCCAGATTTCTCATATGATTTACAACATCATCAAGACGTAAAAAGAAACTGGCAATACTCTCATCACTATGCATTTTTAAATTTTCATATTCAATTCTGAGAGTTTGAAGTTTTGCACTTTTTACCTTTGCATCACCTTCATAACTTAGATACTTTAACCTATATTCCCTTTTAATGATGAGGTCAAAGAATTTTGACAAATTCTGATTCAAGCAGACTCCCCAATAGTGATTGACTGCCTTTGCATTTATTTCTCTATAATTTTTCTTTTCAACAGATTTTTTGCATATTACAAATTTCGACATTGATATCCTTGCTCAACAATGGCTCAGTGACATCTGCTCTGAATAGACCAAGATAGACCTCACCTTATTTTCCGTGTATATTTAAATTTGTTTGTCAACAGTGATATTTATAGTATTACTCATTCACTGCATATTTAAATGAGACTGTTGGGAGAAGAAATGTGAACAATCATCACACATACAAAACATGAACACCAGGATTTTTAGGTGGAAACCCAATTTGGGAGAAAACCACCGCTACCGTCGTCTCAGTCTTCAATCTTTATTATTAAGAAAACTTCTTACAACATGTACTAGCGCAGACTCATACCAGCACGCAGGCACCCACCTGCAGAAGGCTACAACCTTCTCTCGTTTACCAGCCTCTCCTGGAAGGGAGCAACAACCCCCTGCTCTCGTTTACCAGCCTCACCTGGAAGGGAGCTACTACCCCCTGATATTAGCACCAGCCTCTACTGGAAGAAAGCTTCTACTTTCAGACTGAAGGTTTCAACCCTCAGATCCACTGCAGACCACGTTTCATCAATTTTCAAACTGGATCAAACAGCTCCAACACAACCCTTCACTTATCAACAAACAACCTTTTCCCAATGCTTCAAACAGAACAGTGAAACCACTGTAACCATAATATCAGAGTTAACCCAGACTTCAGAATCAATATGCAGAAACACATTCAACCTTGAGCAACCATTAGATCAGATATCATACGTGCTTTTATTCAATCAGACCCGCGTATATACACACTTTTCATGAAGCTAACCCACGTATACATATGTGCATTTACCAAAATAACCCTAACTGTCCATACGCACTTTTGTTTAAGCAGATCCGCGTATACACGCGCTTTTCACGAACTGAACCTACGTATAGATCTATAAAAGATAAATTTTGCACAGCAGACCATATCTATGAACTTACCTAGATTTCTTCAACTTCTTCAACAGATTTGCACTAGGTCTTCATCACTTCTTTTCAGATCATCTAAGAGATTCACCATTTCAAGATTTAGAGATCTTGAACCTTCATCTTGTTCATAGACGCATCATAGATTCAGATCTATCAATTAAGAGTAGAGTTCAACCATGCAGATATACTTCAGAGTGAAGTATTCATTAAAGCCCAGACACATCCACTTCCTTTGCACAATGAATTTCTTCTCCTTATATAGATTTAGCCTTTTTCAATACCATGAGTCAAAACCACATTACTTCCGATGGTTTTCCTGGACGGGATCAAATAGGCAATCCAATGCTCAATACAATGGGTCAATACCATGGTAATGCCCCTTGGTATTCTAATTTCGGAGCGCAAAAGACCATACGCGACTTGGCACGTACTTTTCTGCGTGCATACGTGACTTCCCTTTACTAAACTCGCGTATTCCTTGTGACATACACTTTTCATCATTGTTCTGGCCCATTCTAGAAATTCTTTTTTCTGCATCTTCTGTACAGATTGTAGATACATCAGATGTACATCATTCACAAGCTCATCAAGTCAAGAATAACTTCATCAAGTAGGTTTCCATCATCTTCATCAAGTGGGTTGCCATCAAGGACAACACTCTGCTGCATCATATCACAAATATAGAAAACCATGTAAACTTGATAGGTTTTGACAATGAGGGTGATGTTTTTCTCACCGAAGAAGAACATGATTTCTTTCCTCAAATAAAACTGAAACAAACTATGAGGATTTTGAAGACTACAAATTGGAATTCGAAAATTATATAATGGAATTCAAGAGAAATATGAACTTAGGAGAAAAAAAAACCAAGAAAACTCCAAAAAAAAAAAAAGACATTGTTGTTAGGAAAGCACCTGAAAACTCTTCTAAGAAGACAACTGACATTACCAACACCATGGCTAAGAAAACTGATCTAAACAAAGACAAAACCAGCCAACTAAGTGGTGACACAAGCTGCCCTAGTTCTTGTACTAGCGGCCCTGAGAAAACTATTTTGTCCAAAATCCCAAAACAGAATCAACAAACTAAACTTGTAGAAAATATTATGGATGATAAGAATAATGTAAATATGTCTAAAACAAAAGTATCTTTCAGTTTTGAGGGAGAGATTGCTAAAATAAATATCACCATGCCTCTCACTAAACTGATAACCCAAGATATGTACAAGTCTCAAGTTTTGAAAGTTTTAAACATGGGAAATGATATTGGTACTTTAAACTTGACAGATGACAAACCAGAGTTGTTGTTTTGTCTTGAAGTAGAAAGAAAATACCAAGAAGGAGCCATTCCCCTTTTCTATGTTAGCTTAAACATACATGAAAAAATCTTTCATAATCCCATGCTAGACTCTGGTGCCTCTCACAACCTCATGCCAAAGGTAGTGATGGAGAGATTAGGCCTAGAAATAACTAAGCCTTACAAATACCTATATTCCTTCCATTCTAGCAGGGTCAAGTGTTTGGGCCTAATCAATGATTTATGTGTCAATCTGGCACAAATCCCGACTAAGGGCCTCGTCATGGACATAGTAGTAGCTAACATTACCCCTAAGTATGGCGTGCCGTGATCCAGATATCTATGGCCTCCCACCTATTCCATTTGGACCAGCAGCATCAATTCTTTTCATGAAGGCAAAAGATAGCGTTTACTATTTTTAGTAGGTTTTAGGGTCCTCCACTCTCGGGAGCCATCTTGGGGCATTAATAATCCAGGTGGATATTGGTGGCCACCCATCGAGTCCATTTGAACCCCCACATCGCTATTTCAATTTGTACAAAGTTTTCGGCACAGTTTACTATTTTTAGTAGTTTTTCGGGTCCTAAACTTCCGGAGCCGTTTTGAGGCCCTAAACGACGTTTTTTGGGAAAATGGAGAGAAACATGGGTCCATGAATTGATGTTGCTCGTTCCAAATTTGTAGTCCTCGGATAGATCTTTCTAACGAGGTATGGTACGCGTCAAACGGAGATCGTATGCCAAAGTTACGCCCCTGGGAAGTTGAAACACCAATTTACCCAAACAGGTCCCATAGTTTTGGCGCTTCATCTCCTAGGGTTAGGGTTTTGGATGTTTAGGATTTCCCATTGTTTCTAAATGATAAATAGTCCCTTGAGCCTCATTGTAACGCAGTTTAGAGGCCTGTAGCCGCCACATCTCTTCTCAGAGATAAGCGCGACCAGTGCCCTAGCTCGCCACATCTCTATCATGTCTGCATTGTAACACAGTTCAGGGGCTGGTAGCCGCCACATCTCTTCTCAGGGATATGCTACCAGTACTCTAGCTCATCTATTTTCATTATGTCTATAATAGGCCTGCGAGCCTCAATGTAACACAGTTTAGAGGCTTGAGTACGCTACATCTCTTCTCAGAGATACGCTACCAGCGCCCTAGCTTATTTCCATTATGTTTGTAAGCTATTGGCAAATATTCTTTTATTAATAAAATGAAGCATTATTTCTGGCCGCATCTCTCGTATCTATGGTTAGATATGTATTAAAATTTCGTTAGTGTTCCTTGCTAAATGGGATCGCGTACCGCAGCGGGTCCTCTGGGTTTTTTCTCTGTTTTTCTTTTCATGTCCCCAACGCGGCCATGGTATAAGGAGTTCAACCTCGCAACCTCGATGACCCCCCATGGTGGAAAGAAAGAAAGACGAGGGAGAAGGAGATCCTATCAAAATATTGCTCGAGGATGCCCTCGAGAAAAAAAGGAATGCGATGATGACAATTTTTTTTTCAAATCCTTCAATGGCTGCCCACCGATGGCACATCTAAATCCAACACCAAGTTCAGCAAAATTTCCCCCCCCATGGAGGAATTTAACGCAATGGAGACCATTTCTTCCAAAGGAGGGAGGAATGATCCAGGTGGATATCGATGGCCTCCCACCTATTCCATTTGGACCCGCAGCATCAATTCTTTCTGTTTTTCAGCTTCAACACAACTTACTATTTATAACAGGTTTTCGGGTCCTGCACAACCGGAGCCGTTTTGGGGCATTAATAATCCAGGTAGATATTGGTGGCCACCCATTGAGTCCATTTGAACCCCCACCATAAGTTATTTCAGTTTGTAAGTTTCAACGCAACTTACTATTTTTAGCAGTTTTTTGGGTCTTAAACTTCCGGAGCCGTTTTGAGGCCCTAAACGACACTTTTTGGTAAAACAGAGAGCAACAAGAGTCTATGGACCGATGTTGCTCGTTCAAAATTTTTACTCCTCGGACATATCTTTCTAACGAGCTATTGAGCGCATCAAACGAAGATCGGATGCCAAAGTTACGTCCCCGGGAAGTTGAACCACCAATTTACCCAAACGAGGCCCACAGTTTCGGCATTTCATCTCCTACGGTTAGGGTTTTGGACGTTTCGGATTCTACATTGTTTCTCAAAAATAAATAGGCCCTTGAGCCTCATTGTAAGCATATTAGGGGTCAGGAGCCAATGATTCTCTTAGGGAGATAAGCGCGACCAAAGGCTCTACCGCCACATCTGACTCTATCATGTCTGCATTGTAACACAATTCAGGGGCTGGTAGCCACCACATCTCTTCTCACGGATACGCTGCCAGTACCCGAGCTCATCTATTTCCATTATGTCTGTAATAGGCTTGCGAGCCTCAATGTAACACAGCTTAGAGGCCTGCGTACGCTACATCTCTTCTCAGAGATACGCTACCAGCGCCCCAGCTTGTTTCCATTATGTTTGTAAGCTTATTGCAGTCATTTGTTTATTAATAAAATGAAGCATTATTTCCGCTGCATCTCTGTATCTATGGTTATATTTGTATTCTGTTGCATTCCTGCATAAATCCGGACCGCGTACCGCAGCGGCTGTCCGTCTTTCTTTTTTTTTTAAGTGCCGAAGATCCCCAACGCGGCCAGGGTATAAGGAGCCAACTTCGCAACCCCGACGACCCCCCATGGCGGAAGGAAACAAAGACGAGGGAGCAGGAGATCCTGTCAAAATATTGCTCGAGGATGCCCTTGAGAAATAGAGGAACGCGATGATGGACAATTTTTTTCAAATCCTTCAATGGCTGCCCACCGGTGGCACATCTACATCCAGCATGTCTACCAATAGGTCTACGACATCCTGGACAAATCCAACACCAAGTTCAGCAAAATTCCCCCCCCATGGAGGAACTTAACGCAATGGAGACCATTGCTTCCTAAGGAGGGAGGAATGATCCAGGTGGATATCGGTGGCCTCCCACCTATTCCATTTGGACCCGCAGCATTAATTCTTTCAGTTTTTCAGCTTCAGCACAACTTACTATTTATAGCAAGTTTTCGGGTCCTGCACACCCGGAGCCGTTTTGGGGCATTAATAATCCAGGTGGATATTGGTGGCCACCCATCGAGTCCATTTGAACCCCCACCATCAGTTATTTCAATTTGTAAGTTTCGGCACAACTTACTATTTTTAGCAGTTTTTCGGGTCTTAAACTTCCGGAGCCGTTTTGAGGCCCTAAACGACGTTTTTTTGGAAAACGGAGAGCAACATGGGTCCATGGACCGATGTTGCTTGTTCAAAAGTTGTACTCCTCGGACAGATCTTTCGAACGAGCTATTGAGCGCGTCAAACGAAGATCGGATGCCAAAGTTACGTCCCCGGGAAGTTGAACCACCAATTTACCCAAACAGGGCCCACAGTTTTGGCGCTTCATCTCCTACGGTTAGGGTTTTGGATGTTTCGGATTCTACATTGTTTCTCAACAATAAATAGGCCCTCAAGCCTCATTGTAATACAGTTCAGGGGGCTAGGAGCCAACACATCTCTTCTCAGAGATAAGCGCGACCAGTGCCCTAGCTCGCCACATCTCTATCATGTCTGCATTGTAACACAGTTCAGGGGCTGTTAGCCGCCACATCTCTTCTCAGGGATACGCTGCCAATACCCTAGCTCATCTATTTCCATTATGTCTGTAATAGGCCTGCGAGCCTCAATGTAACACAGTTTAAAGGCCTGCGTACGCTACATCTCTTCTCAGAGATACGCTACCAGCGCCCTAAGTTGTTTCCATTATGTTTGTAAGCTTATTGCAGTCATTATTTTATTAATAAAATGAAGCATTATTTCCGCTGCATCTCTGTATCTATGGTTATGTCTGTATTTTGTTGCGTTCCTGCATAAAATCCGGACATATTGTGACATAATTTTATCTCAGAGATAAGCTTTGATAAGCTTTCTCAGACATATGTGTTGGTCGCGCTTATCTCTGTAACAAAGCGGGTCTGCTTTTTCTCTGTTTTTCTTTTCATATCCCCAACGTGGCTAGGTGTAACACCCCCAATTTATGTGTTGAAATTTCAAAGTTAGACATTTGAACTTAAATCCTAAGGAGAGTGGACCCCAAAGGATGAATGAAGTGTGAATGTAATTTAATATTCAATTTGAAGAAATGAATAAAGTACTGGTATGCATGTTGACCAAAAATGAGAATTGAGATCACTTGCTAAGTCCATGAGGATGGATAAGGCAACTATTCCCCACAATCCTTCAAAAATCCTTGGAAGGAATTAATGCTAATTTAGATTTTGAGGAAAAATCTAAATTTCCCCAATGATGAGGAAAGTAGTTGGGAAGAGGTAACAAGCTAGAAAAAGCTGAGGGAAAGCATAAAGCAGCTTTAAAGAATCCCAAAATGGGAAGCCTAGGCAAACAGGAAGAAAAACATCCTGCTATTCTGGACGCAGAATTAGAAACATGCTTTGGGGAACTATTAGCTTAAATAAGCTGCTCCTAAACTGATCAGAGGTTGATCTGGGGTGGAGGTGGTCTCAGCTCGGGGGTGAGTTCTGGGAGAGAAATAGAACTCTACGGTTGGGAGGTTGGTCTACTGCATGAGTGGTATGCGTTTAAACTACCTATGGATTTTATTTTCTACAGTATGAATTGGCTACATATAATTAACTACTTTATATTAGAAGTGAAAATATTGCATGCTGGATAATGATAGTATAAATTTTATTTGTAACTTTAATCTACTTCAATAAATAAAAGAGGAACAGTAGGAATGGGTTTTTCAACCCATATGACAGAGAAAGGAGAAACTATTGGAGTCTGTGGTGTTCTTGCTTTTAACAGAGTAACTGGCAGAAGCAAATCTTCTACCTTCTGTATGGTAGCAAGAAAAAGAGCCCAAGATAGTATCCACTAGAATGTCTAAACCCAAATTGGGTTTAAATCTGGAGATGTTGTACAAAAGAAATATCCCAGGGGGATTCCAGAAACATAATTATAAAAACTTAAGTAATTATTAGCAGGGAATACTCCAGATTCTCAGAAAAACAATTATAGAAATAAACCAATGTTACTGACTGTACACATTAATGCTACTGAGATATCCTGTACAGATTCTCCCCTGGAGATAAATTCAGAAAATTCATCATGGATATATTTAAAACAGATAATGGTGGTACAAATAAACATTGAGTATAGATATGACAGAGTATAGCAATCATATAAATTACTCTAAATCTTATTATTAAAGCTGTAAGGAAAATCAGTGGAAAACTTATTCAGCTCCGAAAAATAGTTCATACATGTACTGTAAGACAGAGAGCATATATTCTAGGAGATATGGGACTGTCACCTTAAATACTGATTATATTTGAGAGTAAGAGATTAGTATGTCTAGTATTGAATTCTCAATCCTAACACCTTATGGAATATCATATGCTAGAGTCATAACTCGCTACCCAATAAGGGCAATACACTATTCTGAACGCATGTAAATAAATCATGGCAACAATATGGAAATCACAACCACAAGCCTATCGTAGATAGGGAACACATCTATTTTGCAGACCCCCTGGAATTGCGATAAATTCGTATACTATATCCACAGAAGACAACGCTATAGGAGTAAACCAAGTCTGAAATGAAAAACGAACAACATATTAAGGGTTTTCGTATATCCTATCACCACTCTTCTATATCAAAACCGAAATAAATATCGAGTGCCAAAAATTCAATCAAAACCGCAGTGACGAAAATATATAATAGACATATATTATAAATCCGACATTGTTATTCCCTGTCAAAGGTTAAAAACCAGCATCATATGGTGGGAGAGTCTCAGCATAAACGCCGAACAAAACCCAACGTCACTGAAAACGCACACGGCCATAAACACAGTCCTTCATACAAGATGGCATCAAAGTTTATCCATTATATGTTTGCAAAATTTCAAAATTAAAAATCTATAGAAATCAACGATGGCATCGTTCCCTCATAAAAATTTCAAGAATCGTTGGTTGCCCTCAGACATTCAGCGGTAAGCCATCGCAAGAGTAGAATGCTATGAGTACCGACCTGTAGGTGAGGAGAGGTTCAATTAGTACATGAGATAGAAAGGCGAGAAACCTGCGTTGCAGAAACTAAATTCTACATAAGGAGGGAAAACTTCACCTCAGTGAAGGGAATCTGACTCCTGCACATAACCAAGGAGAGGCGTTAGATACTCCTAGGAAACGCGAAGGCTGTAAGAGTCAATACGTATGGAAATTCCAACCAATGAATACTGATGTAGAATAGTCAGATATCGTTATGGTGAATCCCATAAACGGTAAGGCTATAGCCGTGGTACGCAACAAGACAAACAAATGCATGACCAGAAACGATGGGACGAGAAACTGTTACCTGGAAGCCAAAAGATGGGGAAGAAGAAATTCCTCTGCGTTACGCCCAGGTACCCAGCGAAAACCACGAATTGTATACGAAGTTGGTTAACCTGCAAACCAAATTTGTTGAGATGTAAAAATTCATAACCCCTGCAATAAACGCGTGGTGAAAAATATTGGGACGAGTTAGAAATGTAAGTATGACTCTAGTTAATGGATATCAACCAAAAAGAAAACAAAAACCCCAAATCACATGTTACCTGTGTGAAGGTCCAATGTGTTCGCAAGTTAGAGCTTCAGTCGACTGGAAACCAAGACCTCAACAGGCCGAGTCATGGCGTAGGGAAAACCCAAGGGAAGCGCCCTCGCTGCAAGAAAACGTGAGTTCTGCATCGGTGTGCCAAGCTGTGGAATGACCGCGATACACTTCGATGCGAGAGAAAAGAACACAGTTAAGCCATGGCGAATTAAATATCAACCGGAATCCAGATCTAGAAACCCTAAACCGCCTTGCACCATACACCTGTCTTCATCACCACAACTTGCATGGGGATGAACAACTCGGCGGAGTGGGGACCATTAATTTCAGAGGTAGGTAGAGTACTACGACCTCAGTTAATGACCATAGCCTCGAACCAGTAAATAGCGTAGTTCAAACAAACAAGTCACGTAAAGTAAATCCGAGGTGGCACCGCCTGTAACTAGTGCGTACACCAGACATAACTATCCAAAGATCAAACCAAATCAACATACGCAGCGCTCAATGATGCCTCGAAATCTCGAGCAGAGTACAGAACAAAATATATAAAAATTTCTATGGTTACAAAGCGAAATAACGTCGGTGTGAAATTATGGTTCCATAGTAATTAATTCCGATTAAATTCGGTTGCATTCATTCGACTCGTCATCATAACCCTATATTATATACATAAACCCATAGTGTTGAACTTGGCATCGTAGTGTGTTATGCATATGTCAAAGTTTAGTCACTACCATTATTAAGGCCTATGGAAGCCTTTGATGAGAGCGTGGTATGAGAGGAGTGCCTCGAGGCATATAAATCAAAAATATATATGGTGACTTACATATATGTAAATTCTATGGAAGTGGCATTTAACCTATGTGGGAAATTATGTTCAATGGTCATAATGTAGGGATATATAAATATAATATATATATATATAATATATATGGCCACACTCAAGTGTAGAGTTGGGGAAAGACGATTTGACCTTATTATGAGAATCCTCACCGGATGCAATGCATAAGTCTAACCAATACATACTAGGGTGTAAACTGAAAAAAAAAAAAATTGTTGTTGTGGTGATAGAGGTACATTACAAATGGTATCAGAGCCCAAGTTATAAAACTTGGCTGTTATGATTGTGCTCACTGAATTCTGAATGTTATTTTTATAAATGAATATTGCAGAGATTGTTTTTTTTCAATATTACTGATCAATATTCTGAGTGTATACAGTGGTGCTAAAATGGCTGAAGGTGGAGAAATTTATGTGGATCTGCAGGATGAGTTTGGTTCACTAGATCCCAATGCCCCGGTAATGGCTATGTTGCACAGGTTGCAACGAGAATTGGCTGAATTATAGAGCCAGAATGACATACTGTCATCAGCCAGTAAGGAGCAAGAAAAGCTCATCAGAGGACTCACTTCCCGGAACAGCCAAGAAGGCGAAGGTTCCGAAAAGAGGAAGATGGATGAATCTGATGATGATGATGCTGGTAGACATCAATCTAAACAGAAAAGAGAATTGCAGGGGGAATTCAGAAAGATCAAACCTCCCTCCTATGATGGGGAGAAGGAGGAAGATGCTGAAGCTTGGTTGCTGAACATGATTAAGTATTTCCAAGTTTATGAGTATGAGAGCAATCTGAAAGCCAGATTAGCTGTTTACCAGCTACAAGGTAAAGCTACCTTGTGGTGGGAAGAGATAAAAATGGTGCATGCCATTGATGAAAAGACAGTTACTTGGGAGGATTTCCAGGCTAAGTTCAAAAATCGTTATTTGAATGAGCGATATTATGATGATAAAGCAAAAGAATTCCATGAACTTAGACTAGGACAGCTCACTATTGATGAGTTTGTTACTAAGTTTACAAACCTATTGAGATATGTACCCTACATTAGGGAAGAAAAGGCAAAAGTACAAAGGTTTCTGAACTGTTTACCTACAATATACAAAGAGAAAATTGAATTTCACAATCCAAAAACAATGGACGAAGCTGTTAGAAAAGCAAGATTATGCTATCAGCAGTTTAAAGGAAAGGCTGAACAAGGAAAAAGCTGGTTAAACAAGGGGGAGTTTAAGGGAAAAAGACAGAAACCAGCCTATTTAAAGAATTTTGGCAGAGATCATCTGCGGAAGAAGTTTAACAAGCCCAAAGAGAGCCAAACTGCTCAATCCCAGGTGGCTTCAAAACAAATAGAAGGGGAAAATAAAAAGGAAGGGACAGTCAGAATGAAGGAACCTTTGAAATGTTGGGGCTGTGGAGAACCCCATATGATGAGGGACTGCCCCCATCGAAATATTCACATGATCAGCAGAGAGCGAGAGGCAACAACATTAAATGACATAGCCATAAATATACCAACTATCAGTGCAGCCTTGGAAAATCGGCAAGCGGAACATCAAGCAACTATGGTGGAAATGGAGGGTAAGATTTCTGACCTAACTGTTACTGTTTTGATTGATCTAGGTGCTTCTTTAAGTTACATTAGTCCTGGAGTTGTAGAAAAATGTAAAATCAAACCTGAAAAATTTCATCAGTCATGGTTGGTACAGCTGGCCACTGGGACTAAGAGAAAAGTAACCCATAAATTGCCCAAAACAGCCATTCAATTAAATGGTTTTGCAACAGAAGTGACTCTGAACATACTACCATTAGGATCCTATGACTTGCTGATAGGAATGGATTGGCTGGAAAAGCAGAAAGCCCTGATGAATTGCTGGGACAAAACCCTGCATTGTGTGGATGAAGAAGGGAAACCTTTTACTCTAAAAGGAAAACCAAAATCCATTTCAGTAAGACAAATATCAGCCTTACAATTAAAACGAACAGCTAGAAAAGGATACCAAGTTTATGCAGTGCATGTAGAAGAAGTAGAATAGAAAACTGGAGAAGATCTGTTGAATGAGTTGCCGGTGGTAAGGGAATTTAAGGAAGTTTTTCCAGATGAGATTCCTTATCTTCCCCCTAAAAGAGAAATTGATTTTTCCATAGATTTGGTGCCGGGAGCAACACCTGTTTCCCGAGCTCCCTACAGAATGAGCCCTCCTGAACTAATGGAGCTGAAGATGCAATTGCAAGAATTATTAGACAAAGGTTACATTAGACCAAGTGTGTCTCCTTGGGGAGCACCAGTCTTATTCGTGAAAAAGAAAGATGGAACTTTCAGGATGTGCATTGATTATCGTCAACTAAACAAGTTGACCATTAAAAATAGATATCCGCTCCCTAGAATTGATGATCTTTTTGACCAGGTGAGAGGGGCCTCAGTATTTTCGAAGATTGACTTAAGAACTGGATATCACCAGCTCAAAATCAAGGAAGAAGACATCAGCAAAACAACTTTTCGAACCCGGTATGGACACTACGAATTTGTAGTCTTACCTTTTGGATTGACAAATTCCCCGCCACATCTATGTGTCTGATGAACAGTGTGTTAAATAAGTATCTAGATAAATTTGTTCTCGTGTTCATAGATGATATCTTAGTCTACTCCAAAAATGAAGATGAACATAAAGAACACTTGAGAATAGTGTTGCAGACCTTAAAAGAAAACCGGTTATATGCTAAGTTCAGCAAATGTGAATTCTATAAAGATAAAATTCAATACCTGGGTCATATTATTTCTGAAAAAGGCCTTGCAGTTGATCCTGAAAAGATAAAAGCCATTAAAGAATGGCCAGTCCCAACTGATGTTTCAGCAGTAAGGTCATTCATGGGGATGGCAGGCTACTATCACAAATTTGTGGAGAGATTTTCTGCTATAGCACATCCCATCACGTCACTGCAGAGGAAGGGAGTTAAGTTCGTATGGACTGAAAAATGTCAAGTCAGTTTCGAGCAATTAAAACAAAGACTTACATCAGCCCCTATACTGAAGATTGCAGATCCTGATAAGGAATTTGTGGTGTGTACTGATGCTTGCAGAGAGGGGTTGGGAGGAGTCCTGTTGCAGGAAAACTCCGTTATTGCCTATGAATCTCGAAAACTGAAAATACATGAACATAATTATAGTGCCTACGATCTGGAATTAGCAGTTGTTATCCATGCTTTGAAGATGTGGCGACACTATCTCCTTGGGAAAAATTTTATCCTAATGACTGACCACATTAGTCTCAAGTACTTCTTTTCCCAAACTGATCTGAATGCAAGGCAAGCCATATGGCTGTCCTTTTTAAGTGAATTTGACATGGACATTAAACATATCAAGGGAAAAGAGAATAAAGTTGCTGATGCATTAAGCAGGAATGCTTGTCAGACTATAAACCGCCTTGGGAGTAGTGCGCAGATCGAAGTAGAATAATTGGTGAGAAAAACAGCAAATCAAGATCCAAACTATGAAACACTCTTGGTGAAACTGCAGAAAAAGGAGAAAACTGATTTCACTCAAAACCAAAAAGGGCTGCTATATTATAAAAACAGGTTGTATATTCCAAATGTAGAGTCCTTAAAAAGAGAAATTTTGGATGAATATCACAAACAGCCATATGCAGGACATCCAGGATATCAAAAACTGTTAACAGCCCTGAAAAAGAAATTGTTCTGGCCAGGAATGAAGAAAGATGTGGCAGAATATTTAAGTAAGTTCATGGAATGTCAACTGGTCAAAGTTGAACATCAACATCCAGCAGGTCTGTTAAACTCTTTGCCAATAGTAGAATGGAAATGGGACACAGTTTCCATGAACTTTATAACAGGGTTACCCAAAAACAAATATCAACATGATTCTGTGATGGTAGTAGTAGACACTCTCACAAAAGCTGCCCACTTTATACCAGTAAAATCCACTTTTGGGACAGCTCAAGTAGCGAATGTGTTTCTGAAGGAAGTAGTAAGGCTTCATGGGGTTCCAAAGGTAATTGTATCAGACCGAGACGTTAAGTTTACAGCAGCATTTTGGAAAGGATTGTTTGGAGGGATGGGTACTAAGTTGAATTTTAGCACTGCCTATCACCCTCAGACCGATGGGCAAACAAAAAGGACTAATCAAATTTTGGAGGATATGTTGAGAATGTATGTGATGGACAGACCATCAAAGTGGGAAGAGTATTTGCACTTAGCTGAATTTGCTTATAACAACAGCTACCAATCCTCAATCAAAATGAGTCCGTTTGAGGCACTGTATGGAAGGAAGTGTCATACTCCTTTGAGTTGGAGTCAACCAGAGGATAAACTAATGTTGGGACCTGATGCGTTACAAGAGATGGAGAAAATTGTAAAACAGATACAAAGAAACATTAAGACAGCACAAGATCGACAGAAAATCTACGCTGATAAGAAGAGAGTGCATCGCGAATTCAAAGTGGGAGATCATGTGTATTTGCGTATTAAACCCAAAAAGAGCACACTTTATGCTGGAAGTTGTGCCAAATTGGCTCCCAGATACTGTGGTCCTTTTGAAGTCTTAGAAAGGGTGGGACCAGTGGCTTACAAACTGGCCTTACCACCCCATGTTAGAGTTCATGATGTGTTTCATATTTCATTATTAAAAAGATATGTGCATGATGCTTCTCACATCGTTGATTGGAATGTTGTACAGGTGGAACCAGAAGGGGAATTTCTGCCAGAACCGCTTCAAATATTGGAGCGGGAAGAAATTGAATTGCGAAATAGAACAGTAGCCAGAGTAAAAGTGTAGTGGAAGCACTTTACTGCTGAAGAAGCTACTTGGGAAAGAGAAGCTGAAATGATGGAGAGATATCCATTTTTGTTTAAGCAATGAACTCTAGTAGTTAAATAATAACACCGAGGACGGTGTTTATTTTTAGAGGGGGGATATGTAACACCCCCAATTTATGTGTTGAAATTTCAAAGTTAGACATTTGAACTTAAATCCTAAGGGGAGTGGACCCCAAAGGATGAATGAATGGTGAATGTAATTTAATATTCAATTTGAAGAAATGAATAAAGTACTGGTATGCATGTTGACCAAAAATGAGAATTGAGATCACTTGCTAAGTCCATGAGGATGGATAAGGCAACTATTCCCCACAATCCTTCAAAAATCCTTGGAAGGAATTAATGCTAAATTAGATTTTGAGGAAAAATCTAAATTTCCCCAATGATGAGGAAAGTATTTGGGAAGAGGTAACAAGCTGGAAAAAGCTGAGGGAAAGCATAAAGCAGCTTTAAAGAATCCCAAAATGGGAAGCCTAGGCAAACAGGAAGAAACGCATCCTGCTATTCTGGACGCAGAATTAGAAACGGGCTTTGGAGAACTATTAGCTTAAATAAGCTGCTCCTAAACAGATCAGAGGTGGTTGATCTGTGGTGGAGGTGGTCTCAGCTCGGGGGTGAGTTCTGGGAGAGAAATAGAACTCTACGGTTGGGAGGTTGGTCTACTGCATGAGTGGTATGTGTTTAAACCACCTATGGATTTTATTTTCTACAGTATGAATTGGCTACATATAATTAACTACTTTATATTAGAAGTGAAAATATTGCATGCTGGATAATGATAGTATGAATTTTATTTGTAAGTTTAATCTACTTCAACAAATAAGAGAGGAACAGTAGGAATGGGTTTTTCAACCCATATGACAGAGAAAGGAGAAACTATTGGAGTCTGTGGTGTTCTTGCTTTTAACAGAAGTAACTGGCAGAAGCAAATCTTCTACCTTCTGTATGGTAGCAAGAACAAGAGCCCAAGATAGTATCCACCAGAATGTCTAAACCCAATTTGGGTTTAAATCTGGAGATGCTGTACAAAAGAAATATCCCAGGGGGATTCAAGAAACATAATTATAAAAACTTAAGTAATTATTAGCAGGGAATACTCCAGATTCTCAGAAAAACAATTATAGAAATAAACCAATGTTACTGACTGTACACATTAATGCTACTGAGATACCTTGTACAGATTCTCCCCTGGAGATAAATTCAGAAAATCCATCATGGATATATTTAAAATAGATAATGGTGGTACAAATAAACATTGAGTATAGATATGACAAAGTATAGCAATCATATAAATTACTCTAAATCTTATTATTAAAGCTGTAAGGAAAATCAGTGGAAAACTTATTCAGCTCCGAAAAATAGTTCATACATGTACTGTAAGACAGAGAGCATATATTCCAGGAGATATGGGACTGTCACCTTAAATACTGATTATATTTGAGAGTAAGAGATTAGTATGTCTAGTATTTAATTCTCAATCCTAACACCTTATGGAATATCATATGCTAGAGTCATAACTCGCTACCCAATAAGGGCAATACACTATTCTGAACGCATGTAAATAAATCATGGCAACAATATGGAAATCACAACCACAAGCCTATCGTAGATAGGGAACACATCTATTTTGCAGACCCTCTGGAATTGCGATAAATTCGTATACTATATCCACAGAAGACAACGCTATAGGAGTAAACCAAGTCTGAAATGAAAAACGAACAACATATTAAGTGTTTTCGTATATCCTATCACCACTCTTCTGTATCAAAACCGAAATAAATATCGAGTGCCAAACATTCAATCAAAACCGCAGTGACGAAAATATATAATAGACATATATTATAAATCTGACATTGTTATTCCCTGTCCAAGGTTAAAAACCAACATCATATGGTGGGAGAGTCTCAGCATAAACGCCGAACAAAACCCAACGTCACTGAAAACACAGACGGCCATAAACACAGTCCTTCATACAAGATGGCATCAAAGTTTATCCATTATATGTTTGCAAAATTAAAAAATTAAAAATCTATAGAAATCAACGATGGCATCGTTCCCTCATAAAAATTTGAGGAATCGTTGGTTGCCCTCAGGCATTCAGCAGTAAGCCATCGCAAGAGTAGAATGCTATGAGTACCGACCTGTAGGTGAGGAGAGGTTCAATTAGTACATGAGATAGAAAGGCGAGAAACCTGCGTTGCAGAAACTAAATTCTACATAAGGAGCGAAAACTTCACCTCAGTGAAGGGAATCTGACTCCTGCACATAACCAAGGAGAGGCGTTAGATACTCCTAGGAAACGCGAAGGCTGTAAGCGTCAATACGTATGGAAATTCCAACCAATGAATACTGATGTAGAATAGTCAGGTATCGCTATGGTGAATCCCATAAACGGTAAGGCTACAGCCGTGGTATGCAACAAGACAAACAAATGCATGACCAGAAACGATGGGACGAGAAACTATTACCTGGAAGCCGAAAGATGGGGAAGAAGAAATTCCTCTGCGTAACGCCCAGGTACCCAGCGAAAACCACGAATTGTATACAAAGTTGGATAACCTGCAAACCAAATTTGTTGAGATGTAAAAATTCATAACCCCTGCAATAAACACGTGGTGAAAAAGATTGGGACGAGTTAGAAATGTAAATATGACTCTGGTTAATGGATATCAACCAAAAAGAAAACAAAAACCCCAAATCACATGTTACCTGTGTGAAGGTCCAATGTGTTCGCAAGTTAGAGCTTCAGTCGACTGGAAACCAAGACCTCAACAGGCCGAGTCATGGCGTAGGGAAAACCCAAGGGAAGCACCCTCGCTGCAAGAAAACGTGAGTTCTGCATCGGTGTGCCAAGCTGTGGAATGACCGCGATACACTTCGGTGCGAGAGAAAAGAACACAGTTAAGCCATGGCGAATTAAATATCAACCGGAATCCAGATCTAGAAACCCTAAACCGCCTTGCACCATACACCTGTCTTCATCACCACAACTGGCATGGGGATGAACAACTCGGTGGAGTGGGCACCATTAATTTCAGAGGTAGGTAGAGTACTACGACCTCAGTTAATGACCATAGCCTCGAACCAGTAAATAGCGTAGTTCAAACGAACAAGTCACGTAAAGTAAATCCAAGGTGGCACCGCCTGTAACCAGTGCGTACACCAGACTTAACTATCCAAAGATCAGACCAAATCAACGTACGCAACGCTCAATGATGCCTCGAAATCTCGAGCAGAGTACAGAACAAAATATATAAAAATTTCTATGGTTACAAAGCGAAATAATGTCGGTGTGAAATTATGGTTCCATAGTAATTAATTCCGATTAAATTCGGTTGCATTCATTCGACTCGTCATCATAACCCTATATTATATACATAAACCCATAGTGTTGAACTTGGCATCGTAGTGTGCTATGCATATGTCAAAGTTTAGTCACTACCATTATTAAGGCCTATGGAAGCCTTTGATGAGAGCGTGGTATGAGAGGAGTGCCTCGAGGCATATAAATCAAAAATATATATGGTGACTTACATATATGTAAATTCTATGGAAGTGGCATTTAACCTATGTGGGAAATTATGTTCAATGGGCATAATGTAGGGATATATAAATATAATATATATATATATATATATAATATATATATGGCCACACTCAAGTGTAGAGTTGGGGAAAGATGATTTGACCTTATTATGAGAATCCTCACCGGATGCAATGCATAAGTTTAACCAATACATACTAGGGTGTAAACTGAAAGAAAAAAAAATTTGTTGTTGTGGTGATAGAGGTACATTACACTAGGGTATAAGGAGTTCAACCTCGCAACCCCAACGACCCCCCATGGCGGAAGGAAAGAAATACGAGGGAGCAGGAGATCCTGTCAAAAAAAAATCTTGCTCGAGGATGCCCTCGAGAAACAGAGGAACGCGATGATGGACAATTTTTTTCAGATGATGGACAATTTTATGCAGGAACGCAACAAAATACAGACATAACCATAGATACAGAGATGCATCGGAAATAATGCTTCATTTTATTAATAAAGGAATGACTGCAATAAGCTTACAAACATAATGGAAACAACTTATGGCGCTGGTAGCGTATCTCTGAGAAGAGATGTAGCGTACGCAGGCCTTTAAACTGTGTTACATTGAGGCTCACAGGCCTATTATAAAAAAGCAGACCCACTGTATTATGTATGTAATAGGCCTGCAAGCCTCAATGTAACACAGTTTAGAGGCCTGCGTACGCTACATCTCTTCTTAGAGATACGCTACCAGCGCCCTAGCTTATTTCCATTATGTTTGTAAGCTTATTGCAGTCATTCTTTTATTAATAAAATGAAGCATTATTTCCACGCACTTATATTTATGGTTATATCTCGTATTCTATTATGCTCCCCGTGATAAAAATATGGATCGCGGCACGAGCTGGTTCGATTTTCTCTTTTTCTTTTCATAAGAACGCGACCAGTATAAGGGATCAACCTTCAGAATTCGACACCCCCCATGGTGAAATGAAAGAAAGAAGAGGAGCAGGAGATCTTATCAAAATCTTGCTCGAGGAGGCCCTCGAGAAATAGAGGAACGCGATGATGGACAATTTTTTTTTCAGATCCTTCAATGGCTGCCCACCGGTGGCACATCTACATCTAGCACGTCTGCCAATAGGTCCGCGACATCCTGGACAAATCCAACACCAAGTTCAGCAAAAATTTCCCCCCCATGGAGGAACTTAACGCAATGGAGACCATTGCTTCCTAAGGAGGGAGGAATGATCCAGGTGGATATCGGTGGCCTCCCACCTATTCCATTTGGACCCGCAAAATCAATTCTTTCAGTTTTTCAGCTTCATCACAACTTACTATTTATAGTAGGTTTTCGGGTCCTGCACACCCGGAGCCGTTTTGGGGCATTAATAATCCAAGTGGATATTGGTGGCCACCCATCGAGTCCATCTGAACCCCCACCATCAGTTATTTCAGTTTGTAAGTTTCGGCACAACTTACTATTTTTAGCAGTTTTCCGGGTCTTAAACTTCCGGAGCCGTTTTGAGGCCCTAAACGACGTTTTTTGGGAAAACAAAGAGCAACATGGGTCCATGGATTGATTTTTCTTGTTCAAAATTTGTACTCCTCAGATAGATCTTTCTAACAAGCTATTGAGCGCATCAAACGGAGATCGGATGCCAAAGTTACGTCCCCGGGAAGTTGAACCACCAATTTACCCAAACGGGGCCCACAGTTTTGGCGCTTCATCTCCTACGGTTAGGGTTTTGGACGTTTCGTATTCTACATTGTTTCTCAACAATAAATAGGCCCAAGAGCCTCATTGTAAGATAGTTTTAGGGGGCTGGGAGCCGATACATCTCTTCTCAGAGATAAGCGCTACCAGTGCCCTAGCTCGCTTGTTCTGATCATGTCTATATTGTAACCACTGATCTGGATTTTATGCAGGAACGCAACAGAATAAACATATAACCATAAATATAGAGATGCAGTGGAAACAATGCTTCATTTCATTAATATCAAATAATAGAAATATGCTTACAGGCATAATGGACACAAGCTAGGGCGCTGATAACGTATCTCTGAGAAGAGATGTAGCATACGCAAGCCTCTGAACTGTGTTACATTGAGGCTCGCAGGCCTATCATAGACATAATGGAAATAGATGAGCTAGGGTACTGGTAGCGTATCCCTGAGAAGAGATGTGGTGGCTACCAGCCCCTGAGCTGTGTTACAATGCAGACATGATAGAGATGTGGCGAGCTAGGGCACTGGTCGCGCTTATCTCTGAGAAGAGATGTGTCGGCTCCCAGCCCCCTGAACTGTATTAGAATGAGACTCGAGGGCCTATTTATTGTTGAGAAACAATGTAGAATCCGAAACGTCCAAAACCCTAACCGTAGGAGATGAAGCGCCAAAACTGTGGGCCCCGTTTGGGTAAATTGGTGGTTCAACTTCCCGGGGACGTAACTTTGGCATCCGATCTCCATTTAACGCACTCAATAGCTCATTCGAAAGATCTGTCCAAGGAGTACAACTTTTGAATGAGCAGCATCGGTCCATGGACCCATGATGCTCTCCATTTTCCCAAAAAACGTCGTTTAGGGCCTCAAAAAGGCTCCAGAAGTTTAAGACCCGGAAAACTGCTAAAAATAGTAAGTTGTGCCGACACTTACAAACTGAAATAACTAATGGTGGGGGTTCAAATGGACTCGATGGGTGGCCACCAATATCCACCTGGATTATTAATGCCCCAAAACGGCTCCGAGTGTGCAAGACCTGAAAACCTGCTATAAATAGTAAGTTGTCTTTGGTAGCGAAGGTGATGGTGCGGGTCCAAATGCGATAGGTGGGAGGTCACCCATATCACTGGATCATTCCTCCTCCTTGGGAAGCAATGGTCTCCATTGCGTTAAGTTCCTCCATGGGGGGGGAATTTTGCTGAACTTGGTGTTGGATTTGTCCAGGATGTCGCGGACCTGTTGGCAGACGTGTTGGAAGTAGATGTGCCACCGGTGGGCAGCCATTGAAGGATCTGAAAAAAAAATTGTCCATCATCGCGTTCCTCTGTTTCCCAAGGGCCTCCTCGAGCAAGATTTTGATGGGATCTCCTGCTCCCTCGTCTTTCTTTCCTTCCGCCATGAGGGGTCGTCGGGGTTGCGAGGTTGAACTCCTTATACCCTGGCCGCGTTGGGGACATGAAAAGAAAAACAGAGAAAGAGCAAGCCCACTTTGATACCACTGATCCGGATTTTATGAAGGAATGCAACAAAATACAGACATAACCATAGATATAGAGATGCAGCGGAAATAATGCTTCATTTTATTAATAAAAGAATGACTGCAATAAGCTTACAAACATAATGGAAACAACTTAGGGCGTTGGTAGCGTATCTCTGAGAAGAGATGTAGCGTACGCAGGCCTTTAAACTGTGTTACATTGAGGCTCGTAGGCCTATTACAGACATAATGGAAATAGATGAGCTAGGGTGCGCGGCGTGTCACGAGAAGAGATGTGGCGGCTACCGGCTAAAGGCGTGTTACAATGCAGACATGATAGAGATGTGGCGAGCTAGGGCACTGGTCGCGCTTATCTCTGAGAAGAGATGTGTTGGCTCCCAGCCCCCTGAATTGTCTTACAATGAGGCTCGAGGGCCTATTTATTGTTGAGAAACAATGTAGAATCTGAAACGTCCAAAACCCTAATCGTAGGAGATGAAGCGCCAAAACTGTGGGCCCCATTTGGGTAAATTGGTGGTTCAACTTCCCGGGGACGTAACTTTGGCATCCGATCTCCGTTTGACGTGCTAAATATCTCTTTAGAAAGATTTGTCTGAGGAATACAACTTTTTAACGAGAAACATCGGTCCATGGACCCATGTTGCTCTCCATTTTCCGAAAAAAACGTCGTTTAGGGCCTCAAAACGGCTCCAGAAGTTTAAGACCCGAAAAACTGCTAAAAATAGTAAGTTGTGCCGAAACTTACAAACTGAAATAACTGATGGTGGGGGTTCAAATGGACTCGATGGGTGGCCACCAATATCCACCTGGATTATTAATTCCCCAAAACGGCTCCGGGTGTGCAGGACCCGAAAACCTGCTATAAATAGTAAGCTATGCTGAAGCTGAAAAAATGAAAGAATTGATGCTGCGGGTCCAAATGGAATAGGTGGGAGGCCACTGATATCCACCTGTATCATTTATATCACGGGGAGCCAAGCTGCAGGGGAACCTCCAACTTGACATGTATTATGCTACCATCCCTGTTTTTAACCAAACAAGGATATTATACCGGGAATAACACATGAAGTTTATTGTTATCAGCCAAGAGAGGCCATACAATACACCCCTTTATTCCATACATTCATATCTTGACTCATTCATTTTATATAATGAAGAAAACATTGATGAAAAGATAAATGAAGTTGAGACAGATCCTGACACACCTCAACAACCAAACCAAGCACTCCATGAAGAACTCAACATCCAAAACTATAGCAGCCCTGAACAACAACATGATGGAAAAGCTGAACTTAATTTTCTGCAAGCTAAAAATCAAATTGAAAAACCAAAAAACAGTTTAGAATATGAACTAGGTTGCTCAAATGAAGAACAATCCTCACAAACAGAACCATTCCCTTCTGCTAATATGCTGAAATATTTTCATAAAGTAGAGCTTTCTAGGAACCTGAGTCAAGGGAATCTTAAGGTCTTGCCATACATAGACAACTCATCATCACAGGGTTTTTTCACTTCAGAAGAGTTGTTGAATCCCAAAAACGTTGCTAGGGACCCGAAAACACTATCTACCGAGACTGATATAGAGGAGTATAATGTAGGCATCCTATAAAGAACCAAAATGATTAAGTTATCCAAGACTTTACCACTTCACACAAAACATAAATACATAAGATTGTCCAAAGAGTTTCAGGATGCTTATGCATATGGCAATGAAAGCTTAAAGCCTTGTGACACAAACATTATTCAAAGAAGGTTTCCTTTCAATGAAGACCATGAACCTTTTGAGCAAATTGTGTCACTAACAAAGAAAACAAAGGGGAATTGGCTATGTGTAGACTTTAGGTACCTAGATAAACCCACCATAAAAAACAAATACCCTTTTCCCAAGACAAATCATACTTTAAAAAGGGTATGAGCTTCTAACAAGATGTCATTTCATGGTAGTTTTTCAGGTTAAAAACATGTAATATTGCTTCCAATCAATCAGCATAAAACCACTTTCAAAGTACTTTGGGGAACCTACATGTTTGATCAAATGCCTCCTGGGTTAAGGAGTACGAAAGCTCATTTCCAAAGGGTCATGGCTCCTATTTTCAACTACTTCAATATGGTATACATTGATGACATCATGGTCTGTTTTGAAAGTAATCAAGAATACCTTTTCCACCTAAGAGGGATATTT
Source organism: Pinus albicaulis (assembly GCA_034641835.2). Classification (NCBI taxonomy): domain Eukaryota; kingdom Viridiplantae; phylum Streptophyta; class Pinopsida; order Pinales; family Pinaceae; genus Pinus; species Pinus albicaulis. Next base: position 189,214,682 of record CM076584.1, read on the forward strand.
GACAGAAGCAAGGTCTGGAAGCAAGACTGAAGGGGAAAATACACAGAATATCATGGCCTGTTTGGAAATTTGTGGAAAAATCCTGACACCATGCACACGAATGGAGGTAACAAGGTTTTATGTTTATAAGAGCTGAATGGAAAGGGGTTGATTGGAGATCCTAGTTATGACAAGATGCTCAAGTACCATTTCTATCAAAATCCCTAGTTTGAAACTTTCATTCATTGTACATAACATTGCATGAGGAAAATCACTAAAAACAAAAAAACATAGAAAGAAGGAAAAAGAGGGAAAATTTGAAAAAGAGGTATAGCCCCATACCCAAAAAAGAGTACTACTGAAAGTGTGGAAGCCTAAATGCCACTACTTGTTCAAAATAGTATTTTTCAGTCATCTAGCCTAATCATGGCTGAACATGTTTTCAATTTATCGTTGATAGGTTAGTGAAGGAGAACTTGTCAAAACATCTAAACTTGACTCATCATTGAGAGTAGATTAGGAAGAAAAGATATTGGTTCTCCATGCTCAAATCTGAACCAAAGAGAAAGATGGGAAGGCTTAACAAATGATAAATCATAGCCCTCATGATTTCTAGTTTTGTTTGTACAAAAATAATGTCTGTGTGCAGCTTGTCCTAATGCCACAACTCATGGAGAATCAGATTGCTTAATCCTGGTTCAAACCATGTTTTCAATTTCATGACAATATCTTAGAAAATGAAGTCTGTCATACAGCTTAATCTTGACATTCAATTAGTCCAAGTAGAGAATAAAAGATTTCACTAGCATAATCTGAACTCTTGGAAGTGATAAGGGTAGAATTAGATGGATTTCTTTTGCTTTCAAAGGAAGAAAATGTCAAGGATTTTCCAGTCCAAGTGCACCGAAGGAAGAAAAAATGCTAGGCAAAGTAAGCTGGGTAGGTAGAGATTAGTTTGAAGCTAACATATCCTTCAGATTTTTAGATCATAGCTTCAGAAGAAACATCAGCAAATGAAAGAAGAAATTTTTTCTCAATGGATGAGGCACTCGCCTTCATAAACTCAAAGATTGAATATCTGAAGTTCTGGACACCTCCTGAAAAGGAGCTACCCTCCCCAAGTGGAGCCATTGTTAGTCATCAACAATTTTTTCCATTCTCTAGATGACTAAATGCTTATCCTACATTTCTAAAAACAAAATTCATGAATATTGTGAGCTTTAGAAATCTCGTTGCCTTCATTATCCTTAGGATAAATTTTTCACTTTTTCACTACTCTGCCATTCCCTGGTTAGCCCACCACTCCTAGAAGGTCACTCATGGAACTCATGCCACTCATATTTGTCCCATTTTCACACTCATAACCTCAATACTCTGTTTTGCCTATACCCTTCCACTTTCCATCTAAGTTTGCCAAACAGCTTACCTTCTCTCATGTTCATAAAATGCCTCAAGCATTGATGGTCTTAAGAGCTACCTCTGTAGGCTCTTTGAATAAATCAAGTACATTGAGTTTTGGATCCTCAATACATCTATATGTCAAAAAACTCTGTTTTTCATACTTGGAAATCATAATTCAATGCTTTAAGTCAAAAGGCCTCTCACTAGGTCACTAGGGTTTCATAGGTTGTAGGGTTAATCTTGGTGTTCTTAAATCACTGTTTTTCATGATTAAAAGATGAAATAAAACATGAAATAAGGGTAGCACCTGTTTTCCCAAATAAGATCAACAAAGGTCTCCAAGAAAGGTCACCTTATCATGCTCAATTTCAGCAAAGGTTAATTGTTCATTTTGAGATTTCTGCAGGAATGTCAAGGTGGCTATTAGCAGAAAACTAGGTAAGGTAAGAGGCCAACTCCTCACTAAAGGACATCCACAGCAAATAAGTAGAAGCAGCCTATGTTTAGGGAAAATCAGGGTTTCTAGGACTGATTAGACCAACAGTTTCCAAGCAAGGAGTCAAGGCAACAAACACAAGGGAAGAGGCACCCTAGCTCAACCAAGTATGAATTGAAGATTTTTAGAAGCTATAAATGAAGAAGGGAAAGAGGTGAGGTGAAATGAATAGAAATGAATGAAATTGAAAGGGGTATAGAGAACTTATAAGACAACACTAATGATTTTTCTCTAACAACCGTAAAACCTAAAGTTTTGGAAAGATAGGCAAAGAGGGTGAAATGAGGAAAATGAGCCTCCATCATGCCAGCAAAAGAAAATTTTAGGGGACTACTGTGTGTGTCATTCTAAGGTTTGTCAAGATAATTTTTCCACTGCCTCAAAGGGAAAGCATGAAAGATAATTTTCCACTCCTTCAAGAACAGTCAAATTTCTCTCAAAAGATCAAAGGAATCAAAGCATAGGTTTGAGTTACAAGGTGAAAAACCAACATGATCATGAGGTTGTTGTTGTGTAACTAAGGTTGTCAAAATCCAAAAATGACAAAGGGGACAAAAACAATTATGTCATGGCACCTGCAAAAAATCAAAAATGGCCAAAAGGAGGCATAGAATACATGATTTATAGTATTTGTCAAAATGGATATATCACTTTCAAAATCAGTAAGAAGATCAGAAAACATGTTTTCAGGTCACTTATACTCAGAGATGCCAAAAAAGGATAAAAACATGTTTTTCAGTTTCTCAGTGCAAACAGAAAGAGCTTTTGGTAGTGCTAAGACCCTCAAGGTTAAAAAGGGGCCTCTTCATTTCTTTAGCAAGCTACCACCAAAGGAATATGAGCCACTTTGAAAATTTTTCAAAACACCTGCAATAAAAGGTCAAAGGATATCAGTCAAAATGATAAAAGTAACAAGCCTTAGCAAAGTGGGTTCCTGATTTTAATTTATTTTTCCAAGGGTGTAAAGGCATATTAATTATCATTTTGCCTCATTTTTCATTTGCAAGAAGAGAAAATAGCTTTCAAGAGAATTTTTCATAGTTTTTAGTCAATTTTTGGTCCAAGTTACCAGTGCTACGATCAAAGGCTAGCATTATGCTCACAGGACCCGGCGTTGAGTGAATAGGGCTCTCCACAGTGCAATTTTTGCACTACACTATGCATATAGCTGTGCGTACAGCCCAGCGCTACGCCCAGGAAGACTGACACACTCAGGAAGCTCAGCGCTATGCTCAGATGCTGACCCAATAGGCCCGAAGCTATGCCCACAGGACCCGACTCGCCCGACGCTACGCTCAAAGGCCGACCTAACAGGTCTTTTCCTGCCTGACGCTGCACCCAGAGCACCAAACTTGCTCAGTTCCTCTCTGGCACTACGCGCATGCCAAGAACCCTCCCAATTACAGAAAGGTGCCAAAAAACTCAAGGAAAGAACCTTCAAATTTTCCTTCAAGAGCCTGCAAAGGAGTAAAAACTGGTAGGTGGTATTTTTCCTTCCTCCTCAAGTGTTTCTGGTGGTTTAGTGGCTAAAAGAATGGTTAAACCCTAGGTATTCATGACAAATAAGCCTCTGTTTTTGACCTCCAAACAAACAATTATCAGTCAAGTAGTGTAATTTAGGGTGATTACACATCAGTTCAAGTTAAGCCCTCATCATGCTTAATTGAGCTCAGTCCTAAATCCACCTCCATATCACTCATTTGCAAAAGTTTCCCTCACCATCAGTTCATTTTAGTTTCCTGCTTAAATTTCACAAACAGTCCCAAGTTTGTCCAAAACAGCCGTAATCACCATTTCAAGAGTAGAAGACAATGTCAGCAGTGAAGGAGGCCAAATGCCTATGAGGCCAAAGAACAAGGGAGGGAAGGTAAATAAGTTTGAACCCAAGAGAATAGTGGATATCACTTCATCTCCCATGATTCTCACATGTTTTCAGAATGTGGGATGTTTCCAATTTTGTGAGAAAGACAAACAAGTCCAAAATCACCCAGATCTTACAAGGTTGTTTGTCCTCCACTTACACAATAAACAAGTAAGCCTTTCAAGGGTGGATTTTGAACTATTAGCAGATGCCATATCTAATGCTACATGTATACCTATTTTTGGTGAAAAGTGGTTCATGAAAGCAAGATTAAACATGAGCCATTATGAGCCATTTATCAAACCTAGGTACAAAGAGGGCTGCAAAGCTATTTTCCCTTTCTCACACTTACTAGAGAGGTATGTGCCCCTAATGAAGGTCATCATGAAATAATTTACCTGTGAGGGGAGATACTCCAGGCTCTATTCCTACAATGTAAGATTACTCATGCAATTCACTAGGGTCAAGATGCTTCATTTTCCCTATTACTTGTATAGGAGTATAGACAAGATGTCTTCTCTTGTCCGAAGGAGAAATTATACCCAAAAAATGCATAGTTTATTCCACCACTCCTCGATAAAGATGGTGGTCCTACATCAGTTGGAGAAAAAAGGCATTCCTTGGGATGTATTCTTAGCTCATGAGATATTCACAAGCCCATAGCCCCATCATCAACTAAACTTTCCCTCTTCACTCATCCTCCTCCTTCCACTCCTCCATATCCTCCTAATGACCATACCTCATCCTCTACTCATATATCCCCTCCTCAAGTAAACCTCCCTTATTCCCTTTCTCTCGATGCATCAGATGAAGAAAGAAGTGGCAATGAAGAATCAAGTGAAAATGAGGGTAACGATGACAATGAGCTAGGAAATGATGAAGAGGAAGAGGATGATGAAGAATATGAGGAGGTTGATAGTGAGAATGAATTGAGCATTGATGAAGAGGAGGTCAACAATAAAACAGAGGACACAGAGGTAGAGAATGAAGAGGAAAACAATGAGGCAAAGATAGAAAATGATGAAGAGGAAGAAAATTATGAAAAGGCAGAAACAGAAAGTGAATAAGAGAGAGAGGCAGATAGTGAAGAAAGGGGTAGTGAGCATGATAATGATGAAGAGAAAAATAGTGATAAAAAAAGTGAGCAAAACAGTGACAAAGAGGTAGAGGACATAGAAACAGAGGAAGAAGATGACAATGCAGAATATATGGAAGAGGATGACAATGATAAAGATAATGACAGTGAGAACAATGCAAAAAATAAAGGCAGCAGTGACCAAAATGAAGCAAGCCTCATTGATGAAAAGGACAGCAAAGAGGAAAATAGTCATGAAAGTCATGACAGTCATGACAAAAGTCAGCTCCACAGTGGTAATGAGGGTGATGACAGTGCAGAAGATAAAGGGGAAAGAAGTCTTAATGATGAACACATTAAAGTGAAGAAAGTGCAAAGGGTGACAATGAAAATGATGACCACAGTAGTAAAAATGCAAGCAACTGCAATGAATGACAAAATGAAGAGTTTGATGACAGCAATAAGAGACACAACCATGACCAAGACACCAACAAGATCACACTCACACCTTTTCCATTGACATATCAATGAGCGCCAAGGCTTCTGTTTGCTACCTCCAAAAGTCAAGGGACCATGCCATCCACCTTAGCTCAGCCACTAGACAAAGGCAAACAAAAGATAAAGCAAGAAGAATAAGATCATGAGGTGGAGAGGGAGTTTGAAATCATTCAGGTGGACAGTGATGAGGAGAATGAAGCAAGGATTTCAAACTTTCTCATCCAAAACAAAAATTCACTCATTGAAGACCTCCAAGCCAATATTAATAGGGCCAAGAGTGTAAATGATTCCCTTGACTTTGAGAACAAGCAGCTAGGAGCACAAATTGCAATCTATGAAGCTAGAGCCATCAAGGCCCAGAAAGAAGCCCAAAGGGCACAATTAAAACTAGAAGAGTTCATGAGCACTTATGAAGAGAGTGAGGATGAGGAAGGAAAATCTAGGAGTAGACCTATAACCATGGGGTTGAATAAGGCATTGGCAAAGCAAAAAGAATAAGAAGAATCCCTAGCAGAACAATGTTGGGTGTGGAGCCTAATTTTCTTCCTAATTCAGAGATCCTTGTTTTAGCTGGATGTATACCCCAGGAAAATTGTACACCCTTGCACGCGGGGGGGAGGGGGGGGGGGGGGGGGGTGCGGGGGGGACTTGTCCCCCCCTTCGAGTCCGGGGGCTGACCCCCACGGCGGGGGGTCCGGGGGCCGGCGGGGTTCGAGGGCGGCCACCCGGCCAAAAACATATGTAAAATTTCCTTGTAGATGTATAGTAATTTCTAGTCAATGTGAGCCATTCATTAGGCAGATGATCTAACGGTAGAAGTTACGTTTAGTTTAGGGTTTTTTCCCTAGAAGGAAACCTCTCAATTTTGTAGAGTGTGTATTCCGGCTATGTGACGCGCGTGCGCGGGCGGGGGGGGGGGCGGATAGGGAGGGTGTGAGGAGACAATGGGGGGATATTACGGGCGCGGATCTCTGTGGGTTTGTTTCTTCATTTTTCTGGATAATAGAAAGGAAGGACTGGCTGTTTGGGGTGGACGTAGCCCAAAATGGGTGAACCACGTATATCTGTGTCTCTCTGGTTTTATGTGTTTTGTGTGCTTGTATTTTCGGCATATTTTATGTGTTGCATTGCTCTGTAATATTTAATTTTCTAACAAACAACTCCCTCTAGATGAGCTGTTAGCCATAGAGATAGCACATGATTGGGAGCCTTGGTTGGAAAGGGCCAACATAAACTTGGAGGCTAAGTTGAAGAAGGAAAATTAGGATCTTGATCTCCAAAGGAGGATGACTAAACATTATGCACGGAGAAACCAAGTTGCATGACCTAAACTCAAGAAGGCCCAAACCAAGATCCAGGCACTAAAAGAGGCAAAAGGCCAAGTTAACCTTGGAATTTTGGCACACGCTTCTCTAGAGGTATCTCAAACCCCATTAGGGAGACATCACCAATTTTGAAGAAATTTTGACAAATTTTTGTTTTTTGTGAATTTGGAGGCCTATAAGCGCAACACCCTTGGCGCTACGCTTTTTCCTCAGACATCTGCAGAGGGAAAACTTTAGATTTTTGGATTTCTAATACCTAGTACACTATTCTCACCAAGTTTTAGAGCATTTGGAGCATTTTTGTCCCCTCAAAAGGTCAAACATCACCTCATTTTCTACCATTCTGCCTCATTTTCAAGCTTGGCACTGAGCTCGGAGCAATGTTGGGAAAATTACCTTTTGGAGAGGTTAGAGGAGCTCAATTAGAAAATCAATGGTATATTTGGAAATTAGACTCAGCCAAATTTCCAACGGGCCATCAAGGGGCATACTTTGACATCGCGAAGGTAACCAAAATATGGTTGTAAGTGGACCCATTTTCTGCGCAGGAAGGTGTTGTGCGTTCAGACCAAATTTGGCAGTTTTGGCCAAAACTCAACAAAACACACTCATTAATCGCAAATTGATATTTTAGTGTTTTTTGAGGCAAATCACTCTAAAATTAGGTGCTAGGAGTTATTTTTTCATTTATTTCATGGGATATTTTGTGTCCTGGTCCTTGCATGGTCTCTTGGGCATTAATGACATTTATGAGTGATTTTGACATTTTCCAACCTTATCTAGGGTTTTTTTCCCTCCTTTGCTGAATAAATAGAGCATGAGGGCTTCATTGAAAATGTCAACGTTTGATGACTCTTTGGAGCAATACATAGTCTTTGGAGGTTGAAGAGAATTTTGGTTTTGTGGATCTTGTGAATGGCTTGTTTTACTTGTTGATGGAGGAGGCTTGCTTACAGGATCCTTGAGCTTGGTTAATGGTGCAGTGTTTCTATTTCAGTTATTGTTTTCTCATTTTTCATTATGTTTCCATCTTTCTTAGTTTTAGTAGGACAAAGAATTTAAACTAAGAAATTTTTTCAAAGGAACCTTAGCTCTGTTTGCTCTTCGTTGTCTCTATGTTTTCCTCTGATGGGTCTTTCTAGAAAATTCTTAACTACTCTCTAGACCCCCCAAGCTTGTTTATTTCATGAATGGTTTAATACAGTAGGTATCAAAGATTATTTATGGTTAGCTCTACTTGTTTGATGTCTCTAAACACTGTTCTTGAGGTCTCTCTCCAAAGTACCATTAATTAGGTCTACCAAAGAGGCTATGTTTCGATCATACCCTTTGTCCATGCTTGAAAAATTGTTTTGTAGATCTTCATAACTATGATCAATGATGTTTAGGCATTCCCTCTTCTTTGATTAAAGTTATATGTGTATCTTGAATGTTTTCTAACCTTGAAGGTGAAATCACTAGAAGTTAAATGAGTTTCTCGCCTTCTATATGTCATTGGAATGTTTGTCTTGAATGATTATTTGATTAAGTTGAATCAAAGAGTTAATGTTTTCCCTTGTCTATTGATTTCTTCTTTATGATTATGTATTTAAGTCCCTTATTTTTAAAAAGGTACATGATAAAGGATTCTTGATTTCCCTTTACCCTACCTTTGTTCACAAACTTGATGTCCATCTCATTTCCCATAAACCTTGAAAATCCATTGACCAATGCTAGATTTTCCCTGTGATGATCCCCGATCCATTGTTTAACTTTCCATGAATTTTATAGAATCCATAGACAAATGAATTGAATATTTCCTTATTCCATCTATTATACTTGACCATGTTACCCAACCAAAACAATCAAAACAAACCCTACACTTAACAACTAGCCTAAAATCAAACCCTAAAAAGCAAACAAGTTCACATCCTTTGCATAAAATAGAGAGAGCCCTCTCTGAGTCCAAGGAAGGCTAGATCCTAGGACTCCAAAGACTGGTCTGATGTTACCCTGTGCATTTGATCTCACCAATCTAACAAATCACATGAACCTAACACATGCCTCACCTTGTACTTGCCTTGACTTTTCTCTAGTTACTCTTGCACTGTTTGATGAATCAAATGATTTTTCTCAATGAATTTCTTTGCTTTATCTATGTCACTATGTCCATCTATAGCTATGTATTTACCAAAGATGAAACCCAATGGCAACTTTGGAAAGTAACTAAGACATTCCTCAAATGGCGATGTTTGAGTAGAATTTTTTTTTGCTCGGTTGTAAGCATGTTGAATGTAATGCAACTATTCATCCCACAACTTAGGATGTTTGTTGCAATATCCTCTAATAAGATGAATCAATTTTCTATTAACCACCTCGGTTTGAATATATGTTTGCGAATGAAATGTTGTACTCTTATTCAACTTACTGTCCATCGAGTCCCACAAACTTGACCAAAAATTCCCAACAAATCGATAATCTCGATCACTTACAAAAGATGTATGCAACCCAAAATGAACCCAAACATTTTGAAAGAAAATATGAGGTGTTTGTTTAGTTTTAACTTGATTTTTACATGGCATCAAAATACACATTTTACTAAACCTATCCAGAACTACAAACAAATAATCATGACCTCTTTTCAAAAAGGGAAGACCTCCTACAAAATCCATTGAGATACTCTCCCATGGACGTGAAGGAACCGAAAGTGGTATGTACAATCCTACCTTCCTATTATTAGGCTTATTGAATGCATGCAAAGAAAAACCTTTAATAAAACATTACACACTTTCAAGAATACGAGGCCAATAACAATACCTCTGAAGATTTTCCACTATTTTTCTTACACCAAAATGTCCTGCAATAAGAGAAGTGTGTGCTTCCCTTATGAAATTCACTCTCTCACCCTGTGGAATACAAAGCTCGCCCAAATGACACAACAAGTTATTATGAATGTGATAATCTAATTCCTCAACATGGCGCCCTTGACTCAAGTTTGCATAAACATCTTGAAATTCATTGTCAAATGCATACTGTTCAATGTAAATCTTATGTAAAACATAAGTATTCTTAAGTAAAGTAGTTACATTTATAATAGGCCTAGAAAGCATACCAGCAACCTTGTTGTATATATCTTTCTTATACCTGATAACCAAGTGGAATTACTGCAAGAATGTCATCCATCGAAAGTGCCTTGACTGCTGCAATTTGGTTTGTTATTGCAAGTATTGAAACGACCGATGATCAGTGTGAATGATGGTTTCATTTCCCATCAAATAATGTTTCAATTTATTCACATTTTATATTGACACATATATCTCTTTTTCATATGTAGGATAATTTATCACTGCAACATTAAAAATTTCTGAATGGAATGAAATAGGCTTACCATGTTGTAAAAATATTTCGCCCATGGCATAGTACTTGCATTTGTATGAATCTCAAAGGGTTGTCTCAAGTATGGTAATGCTAATATTGGGGCTGAACTAATATTTTTCTTCAAAGAATCAAATGATTTTTATTGATTGCCTCCCCAGTGGAAGGCTTTCTTAACACACATCAATGCATGTAACGGGGTTGTAATAGAGGAAAAATTAGCAATGAATTTCCGTCAATATTGTGCTACTCCTAGAAAAATTCTTACCTTCGTGACTGACATGGGTGTAGGAAAATTCAAAATGACCTCAACTTTAGAGGGTTCTATCTTCATCTCACCTCCTCAGACAATATGTCCCAAATGCACTAAAGAATTTTTGACAAATTCACATCTTGACATCTTTAAAAACAATTTTTCTTTTCTTAAGACATCAAGCACCTTGTTTACATGCATGACATGTTCTTCTCGGGATTTACTAAATATCAAAATATCATCTAAGTAGACAATGAAAAACACATATAGAAATTGTATTAATACATCATTCATAACTCTCATGAAAGTAGTTGGAGCATTTCAATGACCGAAAGGCATAACAAGCTACTCAAACAATCCTTGTTTAGTTTTAAATGTGGTCTTCCATATGTCCTCTTCAGCTATTGTAAATTGATTATAACCACTTCTTGAATAAAACTTAGTGAAATCATTTGCATACATCAATTGATGAAGAAAATCATCAATCCTTTGGAGTGGATAATAAGTCTTTATTTTGATTTTGTTGAGTGCTTGGATATCCACACACATGCACCATGTACCATCCTTCTTGGGTACCAATACAATAGGTGAACCACAAGGTGAGGTAGATGGATGAATGATACCTTTTTTAAAAAATTCTTGGATTTTCTTCTTGATTTCTTCACTTTCCATTATCGACATGTGATGCATGCCAATGTTAGGGAGTGGAACATCCTGCTGCAGTTGTATCTCACATTGGATTCCCCTCTTGGGAGGTAACCCTTTTGGCTCTTGAAACATCTTGACATGTTGAATTACCACATAAAACAAATCATATTTAATCTATCATCACAACCTTCAAAAGATTCAAAATCCTTACCATTCATTTGCTTAATCATAAGAATCACAAAGTTTTTTCTTGAGTTTACTAGTCTCTTCATTTGTCCAACATTAACCAAAAAGAGGTTTAGTGTTTTGCTACGAGCTCTCACAATATATTCAGCTCCATATTTGAAAAAGTGGTAATTTTTCTCATGGTGATAGAAGAATTTTTTTCTGTCATAGATATATGGGCTACCCAAAACAATTCCATATATGTCAAGTGGTACAACATCTAACTCAACTTCATCAATAAAATTTGCATTAATTGCAAACTGGAAAAATCATTTTCTTGTAACCTGTAAGTTTGTATATTTGGTTATACAACCCAATGGGTATGGCTTATAATGAGGTAAGGTTTCAAGATTCAAATTCTTGACTAAGTCCTCATAGATTAAGTTTGCTTGAGACCCACTATCAAATAGTGTGACAATTTTTGTATGTTTTGAGATCACTCTTACATGAAACAACTCTATTCTTGCTTCTTCATTTGGAGTGTTATTGTAGCAATTTTAGGAAATAGTACTTGCTATGGATTATTTTCCATATGTGCCCATGGTTGAAATTTTATTCTAATCTCCTGAATCAGATCCAAGATCCTGTTGTGTGGTAGAAGTTGCCTTTTGTTTCCCCTTATTGTTGAATTTATTAGGCCTCAATTCTAGATGAATTTTTCAACAATGGGCTTCATCATGACCCTCTTCTGAACAATGAGTACATGTGGTTTTATCCCCTTCTTTCTTAATGTATGCATTCTTCTTTTGTTTACCCTTGAAACCCTTTCCTTTTTCACCACCCTTGAATGGTTTCTTTTTACCCTCACCTTTTATGTTTTTCCCTCTTCCTGAAGGTGTGTAGTTTGCACAGAGATCTCATCTAAATTATTTGGATTAAACATGAGGATGGTTTGTTTTAGGTAACTATGCAATCCACCTGTGTACTTCAGCAAAGTTTCTTGGCTATGCAAATCAACTCCTAACATAAGAGCTCTTCTCCTAAACTCATGAGTATAATCTTGCACAATTTGACCTTTCAATTGTCTAAAATTTTGGCAACTCATCATAGCTTTTTGCATGTAAGGTAGATGATAGAATTTCATTTTAATGGTAGGAATAAAATTTGACCAAGACATTGAGATCTTACTGTGTTTCCTAATATCCTCTTATGTCTTTTCTTCCCACCATACAGGTGTTGATCCCTCCATCCTCAAGGAAGCCAATTGAATATTTATGTCATATTATTGAAGGTTATGAATTATAAAATAAATATCCAATTGAAGAATCCAATTATCCAAATTCTCTGCATTCACTTCACCATTATACATTGGAAGCTAAAACTTAGCATCAAGTTTACGAAAAGGTGATTTACTAGGTCCATTGGAAGTATGTGTATGAACAGATGGAAGTGTTGTGGTAGTGGAAGATGATGATGAGGAATGTGAAGATGGTGGTGAGGATGATGGTGGAGTGGATGGTGGATTCTTACCATCTCCATGGCCTCCTCCTTCTGGATAAACCGCTCCTCTTGGAGGCCTCGAACTCTTTCCTTGCATTCTTACATTCCTGTTCTCATAGAGGACTTTAATAATATGAGTCATATCAAAGAATGCCTTCTTGAATGCTATCTCCTATTCTGTCATGATAGGTCCTGCTTCATGAGACATGCTCACTCAAGACTCAAATTCAAATTTAGGATGTGTTGGTGTTGAAGAATTTTGCAATATTTCCCTTCTTCCTCTTGACCCAACTGTAGGGCTCTCAACCATCTTCCGTTCTCTGCTTTTGATTTTTAACCTTGTAAGCATGAAAAAACTTGCGAACAATTATATCCCTTCTTGCAAAAAAAACCTAATGAAATTGAGATATAATTCCAAAAATGATCTGAATGGAGTATGTTAGTGTTGTTGTGATAATTACACATTCAAATTATCAATTCAATGTATTATGTGTGCTTAAGGGTTTAAGGTTTTTAGCAAATTATGATGTCTCATGTGTGCTTTTCATGTCAATTTAGTGAGAAATTTAACATAAAAACAAGAGATGAACATCAACAATAAAATTATAGAACATCACCATACATAACATTAACACAGGTATTTTATGAAGGATTTCACCCATTCGGGCTACATCTCCTCCTGGTCCAACTTCCATGGCTTCTGCCTCTATATTATGCTCAAATTTTCAAATTGATCTGTTTACAATGCCCCTTTGCTCCTGTAACCTCCTCCAATGAGTCCAAAATGGATCAAAATGGTCATCTAGCATATTTCTGAGCCTGAATTGGTCGAATATTGCAAAATTTATGGCCTCTTCAATTTTTCCCACTAAATCTGGCCCTAAACTAGTTCACTATAGCCAAAAATGGCAGTTTTTTTCTGAATTTGGAGGACCGCCAATTAAATGTTAAGTGGATATTACCATTTTTTAAGTGATAACCGCGCACTAATCTAATTCACATATAAATTATGGATTACTGCTAATAAACATGATTAAGGGTTAATAATTCGTGTTTTAACTTTGTGCTTAATTGTTTCTCTGTAGGTGGTTATAGCATGTGGTCATCTGAACTGGGGGTTGGCCCCCGCTTACCCCCTCCACAAACTTTGGTTTAATTCAAATATAGTCAAGTTGCATAGTATGTTAAGACTCATGCGGTAGGTGGTATGGTAATGTGTTGCATTGTGTGTTGGGAAGTCGCAATGTTGAACCTCGGTGCCTCCAAGTGGCCCTTGACCAAAACTTTTACAACACTATTTCAACCTTGGGGGTGGCCCGTGGTGGCCCCAAGCTACACCATGTGTCCTCACCTAGTTGGCCCAATATTCAACCAATGAAACTTCAACACATCACCCTCTAATCAAACTAGTGCCAAGATTCCACTTGGAAACCTACCATTCGCCTGCAGAAAATGCCAAAAAATGACCCTTCACAGTTAGCATTCCACGTGAGAAGTACGGCCTACTAACTAGGAATCTGACTATTTTTTTAATTTAAAATTTACCTATATGGAAAAGAAGACATAAGTCGTTTTCGGGAGCATACGATGACCATTTTTCGTGAAACGAAGTACACCAGATTCAGAATGAAGAGCACTATGCGGTCATTCAGGTTTTAAGCTAATCTGAGAAATTTCTATTTTTGAGCGTAAAAATAAGCCCCTAGTCACTGAGAGTGCATTTTTTCATGAAGAGTAAACACTTTTTCTAAAAAGGAAGCTAGAGGAGGTGAAAAGGAAGGAAGATGTGATCACAAACTAACTAGGATATTGGAAAGAATATTTCCACAAAATCGAACAAGAAAATTTTCCCTTAATATCTAATCTATCCAAGGAAAAAGATCAAGAATGTCTAAATCAAAAGTCAATGAAGAGATATGAAACATTAAAGGAAATTATAAATGTTTAAAGGTCACCAAAAGAAAAAATTGGCTTAGGGTTCAAACCTCCTCAACAAGGTGTCAAAAATCAACCAAGCTCTAGTTATGAAAATGCTCTAAAAAGAAAAGATGGTCAAGAATGCAATTCAACTAGAAACAAGGGAAAACAAAACAATGATTCTCCATTAAAATTGATAGAAAATAATCACGATGATTACAAGAATCAACAAGTAAAGCAACAAAGGTCCTCCAAATCTACTTCCGCTCAGTGACAACACAATATTAGGTATCCTGCTCTATTTTATGGTTATTACTTTTCATGTCACAATTTTGGACACAAGGCTATCAATTGTAGAATTAAGTTTTTTTTTACAAGAGAGATGCTAATAGATCAAGAGTTATTCAAGGAACTAATAGCATGTAGCCTAATGATATAAATATGTGTTCTCCACTAGTGAACAACATTGAGTCTTTCATATGTAGTAATTTTGGTCATAAAGAAATTGAATACAGATATGTCTTCTCAAGTTCCTCCATGCAACATACTCAAGAGAGGCCTAGTCAACATAAACTAGTTAGAGGATGGAAGGAGAAGGCTGAAAAATATGAAAAAATGGGAGTTAGCATTGATAGCTCATGATCAGCATGAGAAGTGTATTCTTGAAAGTGGATTATCCAATTATTACATGACCGGTGATAAAATAAAATTCTTGAAACTAAAGGAGCACGAGAAAGGAAATTTCAACTCTGGAAATGCTGTTTCAGTCTCCATTAGAGGCAAAGGAGCAATAAAGTTTGATAAAAATATCTAGGCCCAAAATGTGCTCTATGTTGGTGGATTGAAACACAACCTTCTCAACATGAGTCATATGTGTGATAATGGGCATGATCTGATATTCATATCCAAAGAGTGTGAAATAAAAAATTCAAAATCAGAAGTCGGTGGCAAAGACATCAGAAATGATAGTAACATGTATATATTTGATGACACTAAACATAAGTATTTCATGAGAAATATAGATGAGTCATGGATATGTCATCAAATATTGGGGCATGTCAACTTTTAGAACCTAGTCAGAATCAACAAGATTGGAGCAGTTAAGGGATTGGAAAAATTCTCCAAACCAAACAACACTATATGTAAATATTGTTAGCTTGGGAAACAAACTAGAGTGGAGTTCAAGACTAAGGAGTATTCAACCACTACACTAATGAAATTTTCTCATACTAACATTTGTGGACCTACAAGGAAGAAAATACGAAGTGGTTCAAAGTATTTCATATTTTTTATTCATGACTACACAAGGGTCGCCTTGGTCATGCTCATGAAGGAGAAGTTTGAAGCTTTTAGAAATTTCAAGGATTTAAGGAAATATTTGTGAACGAGAAGGACTTAGATATCAAGTTCCTTACCTCTTATATAGGTGGTGAGTACACGTATAAATAATTTTAAGAGTTTTGCAAAGAGTATGGGATCAAAAGGCAATACTCCATAGTTAGAGCACCTCAGCAGAATGGTGTGGTAGAGAGGAATGGTAGGTTAGTCCAAGACATGGAACAAGCTATGATGGATGAGGCTAGCGTAGTTGATACCTTTTTGGGAGAAACTATTGAAGCAACAATATATTTGGCCAACATAATCCTCTTTAGGCCAGATAGTGACAAAAAGACTTATGAGCTATGGAATGGGATACTGAAAAGAGTTGGCTGCTTCAAATTATTTGGGAGAATTACATAAAGAGAATTGAGTACAAACATGAAAAGTTTGATTCAATAGTTGATGAAGGTATATTCCTTGGATATTGATTCAAAATCAAGGGGTACAAACACTACAAAAAGAGTACCAAAAAGTTAGTGTAATACATTGATGTTCTTTTGAATGAGTCATTTTCTAAAGATGATGACTCCAAAGAAGTTGCAGATGATTATTCTTTTGTTGAATATTAGGACACAAAAGGGTAAGATAATTATGAGGAAGAGGAAGGGAAGACCTCTTATATAAAGAAGGCTCCACCAAGTCACATTCAAAAGAATCATATGGAAAGTCAAATCCTTGGGAAAGAATATCTGGGGGTGCAAACAAGGGGAAAATTATTGAGCATCTCAAACCCAAGTGCAGTTTTATTTGTAGTCTCAAATAGAGCCCAATAGTTATAGTGTGGCTAGTGAAGACAAGAACTAGATCAAGGCAATGAATGAGGAGTTAAATCAAATTAATAAGAACACAAAATGGGAGCTTGTATGAAGGCCAAAGGAAAATTAAATTATTTGTACCAAGTGAATATTCAAGAACAATCTCAATGAAGAAGTAAAACTACTAAGAAACAATGAAAGACTTGTGTGCAAAGGGTACACTCATGTAGAAGGTATTGATTTTGATGAAACTTTTGCACCAAGATCTAGATTAGATGTTATTAGAATGTTCTTTTCCTTTTAATGTTACAAAAATTTAAAATTATTTCAAATGGATGTTAAATCAACTTTCTTGAATAGTGATCTAAAAGAGGAAGTCTACGTAGAACAACCATAAGGATTTCAGTTGAATAATGATTAGAATCAATTTTGTAGGTTGAAAAAGGCTCTTTATGGATTAAAAAAAGCTCTAATATCTTGGCATGAAAATTTAGATAAAAGTATATAGAATAAATGATTCAAAAGAGGATCAACAAACATAAATTTATACATCAAATTTGAAGGTGACCAGTTTCTAATTATTTCTATGTATGTAGAAGATATCATCTTTGTGAGCGATGTGGAGATGGACTACAAATTTGCAGAAAATATGAAAACGAAATTTGAGATGTCAATGTTGGGTGAGTTTACCATCTTCCTTGGGATACAAGTTACTCAAACAAATAAAGTTTTTCATCTTTCAATCTAAGTATCGAACAGAGAAATTGAAACAATTTAGCATGGAGTTCAAACTAGTGAGCATTCCTATGGTGACTGGGTTAAAATTGAGTGAATATAATGAATTTCCAGAGGTAAATCAATCCATTTATCATTTAATAATTGGTATCTTGTTGTATCTAACCACTTATAGGCCTGACATAATGAAATTTATATGATTGATCTCAATATTTCAAGCTAGTCCGAAGGAGAGTAATGTGAATGGAGTGAAAATAATATTAAAATATCTTCATGATAGTCTTGACTATGTCTTAGGGTATCACAAAGGAAAACATTTCAATTTTATTACTTATATTGATGCGAATTGGGCTGATAATATTGATGACAGGAAAATTACCGTAGTAGCAAATTTATTTTTGGGAGGTTTCTTGGTCTCTTGGGAAAGCAAAAAGTAAAGTTCCTTATCATTGTCCATTGTTGAAGTTGAATATGTTGGAGAAACCACTTGTTACACTCACATAATATGGATGAATAAAACACTTCTCGACATGAAAATTTAAACAATGATCATATTCCTATCATGGTTGACAACAAAAGAGAAATAAGCATCTCGAAAAATCTAGTCCTTCACCATCACCAAGCACATAACAATCGAGTATCATTTTATAAGAGATCAAGTGGTCAACAAGGTTTTAATATTGGAGTATGTGGCCACAAATTAACAAATTATATACATCTTCACTAAGCCACTTCTACGGGAGAATTTTGAATATATTATAGAGCATATGTGTGTGGTGCCATTTTGGAGGCATTGCAGAGTTTTTCCATGGATATAGCTTGCATCTCAAGGTTGAATCAAGAGAAAAAATCAGTTGGAGGAATTTTGGAGAGTTGTTGGTGTTTGTTTGGACACATGTATTTTATTTCATTATGAACTATTTTTCTTGATTCTCCTTTCTCATTTCTCCAAGATGTATATCATCTCATCTATGCAGGGGGGGAGTGTTCAACGACACAAGTGGAGTGTATGATGCAACCCATCAAGGGGAGTATGTTAATAATGAAAATGTATCTCGTTATCTCAATGTATCTTTTCTTTCCATGTAGGCTATTGTACTAAGGCCTAAGGGAGAGAATATTATCGAGACAAAGTGGGTCTCCAAGAACAAGGTCAATGGAGAAGGAAAACTAGTGAGAAATAAGGCAAGACTTTTGTGCAAAGGGTATACTCAAGCAGAATGTACTGATTTTGATGAAACTTTTTCACTGGTAGCTAGATTACATGCTATTAGATTTTTTTTGGAATTTTCATGTTACAAAAATGTAAAATTTTATCAAATTAATGTTAAATCAACTTTCTTCTATGGTGATCTAGAATAGGAAGACTACGTAGAAAAATCAGAAGGATTTCAATTGACTAATGATCAAAATCAAGTTTTTAAGGTGAAAAAGGTTGTCTATGGATTAAAAAAAGCTCCAAGAGCTTGGTATAAGAAGATAGATAAAAATTTATTGCAACAAGGCTTCAAAAGAGGATCAACGAACATCAATTTATACATCAAATTTCAAGGTGATAAATTTCTAGTTATTGTTCTATATGATCATCTTTGGGAGTGATTTGGAGAAGATGGACTAAAAGTTTTCAAAACATATGCAAAAGGAATTTGAGATCTCAATTTTACATGCGCTAACCTTCTTCGATGGGCTGCAAGTTACTCAAACAAATAAAGAAATTTTCATCTCTCAGTGCAAGTATCTAAGGAAGAGATTGAAGCAATTTGGCATGGAGGATTGCGAACCGGTAAGCACTCCTTTGGTGACTAACTGAAAATTGAGTAAATATGATAAATGTCTATAGGTAAATCATGAAATTTATCATTCAATGATTGGAATCTTATTGTATCTAACCACTTGTAGGCCACACATAATTCAAGTTGTAGAATTGGTCTCAATATTTCAAGACAATCCCAAGGAGAGTCATGTAAATGTAATGAAAAAGGTCTTCAAATATACTTAAGACACTCTTGACTATGTCTTATGGTATCAAAATGGTAATGTAATATCCCAAAATGGAAAATGCAGTAATACTTCACACAATATAAGAACTTACAACAAGATAAACAATAAATCTAAGTACAAATCAGAATATGAAGAAAGAGCTGAGCCATTTTATTATATTGGAGATGATTTAGTTACAAAAGTACAGAATATAGGTAGATCTAGCCAAAAAGATGAGGTAGGATCACCTTGAAAAAATGTATGAAGAAGGTACAACGTAACTGTTGAGGCTCTGCAACAAATACTGTGCTGTCTCTTTAGCAGATTATGAACATATAGTTGTAGGCTGAAAAGAGAAATGAATATCTACTCAAAAATGGAGCTCTGATGATGCCAAGGTTCAATATCTGGTCAATGTGATGGATTCCCAAGATAACCCAGAAAGGATTTTCCAGATCTGCAACTTTGGAAAACCACCTCCCTAGGATTTGATCCTTGATCTGCTGGGAAATACAGATCTGAAGCTAGATATGAAGAATAGATGGCTGAAATGTGTGCTCATATCAGATCTATTATTGAAGGGCTGATCCCTTCATCAGATCTATGAGTTGAGAGCTCTAGATCTACCTTCTCAATCCTCCAATGATGAATTCAGCTGCTGCAACACAACTGCCAATAGAAATTGCACTGTGAGGGAAAGAGAGGCCTTCTGCCTGCTGAAAAATGCTGCAATAAGCTCCAGGATGATGGTAAGACTAATGGAAATGTGAAGGAATGATCCTCCACTGTATTTCTAGCTGAAGTACTAGCAACTTCCTTCCTCCTTTCAGATCTGCAATATGGACAATGTTATTCCTGAAGGGAATACTGCTGCTAGGAAGTAAATAAATTTTGGCCTAATGCCATATCTGTAATGTGGCTCTGGGAGTGTTGATCTATAATCCCAAGTGATGGGAATAATCCCTCACCTTGTTCTCCAGCTGAAGTACTGAAGACAACTTCCACCTTCCAATCTGATCTTCAGAAATCTGCAGATTTATGAATAAGAATGTTCTATAGAAAGTAGAAAAAAAATGGCACTTAAGGCCTGATGTATAATGAAGTAAAAAAATCTTCCTTAGATATCACTCAAATAAAGAGGAGGGATTCCCGCCCAAGAACACCCTGTGCTAAACAACACCTGCAATCTCTACTAAACAGCCCAAGAATGCAGTGGAATGTCACTTGACAATTCTAGATCTAAAAGATCATACATCAAATAATCCAAGATGCCTTTCACCTTTTCCTTCATATCCTTTATAATGATTGAGCCATCCCAATCCTTGGCCCTAATCTCAACTGCGCAGTCTCATGTGGACAAGATCCTCCAAGTGGGACTGTGTTGTTTGACCAATTCAACCAAACTGTCTAGGTGCAATGTACACCTCCTCCATCATGTGTGCTTCATTTGCACAAGATCCTCCATCACTTGATCATTAATGCTCAATGATCCTTTGTTTGACATATTCAAGATCTTAGTTCACTGAATCAACCCTCCATGATCTTTCTCATTAAATTAGACATGATCTCCAATCTCGTTCACATTAGTAGTTTCTCAAATATCTCTTTTTGCAGATCTAGTCTAAATTAATCCACATTCACACACATACAAAGTGGATATTTATTCTTATTGAAGATTTTGGGTCCCTCCAACCTTTTATTTACTTAATTCATTAAGAAAATCAAATACTCCAATATTCCAAATATGATAAGAAAACTTGGGAATATTACAGTCCCCCCCGGAAAAATTTTGCTTGTCCTCAAGCAACTCCAAAAGTAGATGCAAAGCCATCTATGCCCCTCCAAATGGCATCCACATAAGGAAGGCTTCCTCCATTTTCTACATTAGGGTATGCATGTTTGGTTCCAAATCTGCCTTTTAAAAACATAAATAATGACCTCCAACTATTTTGTTAGTTGTCCTCCTTCCATCATGAAGTACCAAGTGAAAACCATATGATGTCCAAAATCATCATCAATACATGAGGTGCATACAATAAGGTGGTTCTCTTCATAAAGGAAAAGCTCCATCACACAATAAATATCTTGATCCCATGTTTTATGAATTAGATTGAGTATTGAAATGCTCCCATACTTAGCCCTGTTGGTCTTGTTGGATCCAAACTTCATCATTCCAAAGTTACACAAAAGAAGAAGGGAAGAAGTACATTGGTAGACAAAGATGTCAAACCATATTCTCCTAACAATAACCACCGGAGTAAGGCCCTTTGCTACCATCTTCCATCTACTCCATGTAAGATGGACAAGCCAAACTCCCCCAAAAGCAATCCAAGGAACAAGAAATCTTGTTGCTTTCTCTCCTCCTCATGTACATCTTAAAGCATAATCATGCTAGTGGACATATGAGATGTCACATTATCCAAATAAAAAGAAACATAATTAATGCACATCATGAGATCATTATGCCAAGTTTTACACAATACAAAACACATAGACATAGGATATGTCATGTGGTGGCCAACTTCTCTCAAGTAACACAAAATTGAACATGCCTTCCTTTGCTGCAATTTATCATTGAAAAACAAGGCATGATTCAGAAAATGATGAGCTATTGGGTGGTATCCATACTCACCCAAGAGCAGCCAGCGCAGCCATGCCTCCTGTTAGAGTCGGTATCTTCATCCCTTCGTCAGAGATCAAATTTCTCTTGTTGAATTTCATTTTAGGTGTCTCATTCAGTTTAGTCAGTTGCATTCTATTAGGAGCATGGATCATCTGATGGAAAGGTCTTATCACTCATATCCCTCATGTCTTGTACCTGCTGGGCTATTTCTGTTCATTAAAATCATTTACAGTCATGTTTGGTCTCCTGGTTGGCAAACAGTCATTTTAGGGTTTTTTTAGTCTCATTAGGTCTAGGGTTTTATTAATCTAGTCTCAAAATGTCTAATAATAGCCAGCAGGCACATGAGTAAGTTTGAAATAAGGTTTCACTGCTAAAAATAGAGTTTCTCATCTTTATATATAAATGTAATGTAATTTTCAAGTTTTTCAGTTGTAATAATCCTCCATTCACAACCCTAGTCGCCTTTTCCAAAGTTACATGCCATTCATTCCCTGCAAGACAGAAAAAAGCTCATCATTTAGTCAAGAAGCCAAAATGAAGAAAAACATATTTTTTTCAAAAAGTGTCAAAGTCTGGAACATTGCAAAGTGGGTTTTTTGAAATGAAGAGTTAAAATCCTTGGTATATAAATCATTTTTCTGTTACAAGAGTTCATTTGTATGCCAAGAGGAACCAAGGATAAATATTGAAGAGCGAAGAAGCAATTTGAAGGATATTTTGTGCAAATTTCCCTGTGCGGCGCATAAGCTGGGTGTTGCGACGCATTGGGCAGGCGCGGCGCATTGGGCCCGCCTCCGCAGTGTAAAAAATACACTGGTGCAGTGCATTGGGTTACTTGCGCGGCGCATTGGGCCGAAACATCAAAAATTTTCCATTCTTCTCCAAACATAAAATTTGCTCGGTTGCTCCATGCTTGAGAAATTCAAAGCCACTCCTCTATTGCTCATAACTCATGCTTGGTGTTGATTATGAGATTGGTTATGAAAATTTGAGTACAAAATTAAACCCTATTATCTTGATTGATAAGTGCTTCCTTATGGTTTTAAAATTGTTTTGGTATCAATCATTCTATTCCCATCACCTTGTTTTTCCTCCCCCTCACTATTATCTCATCATTATAGTCATTCCTAAGCCTATCTCCCTATCCCTAAAGTCATTTTATTTCCTATTATTCCCATTTCCCATTTCACTTGATTATAGCCCATCACTTTCATTACCCCATTCCTCCATATTCCCTCCCATTTGACATATATTTGGCAACCAAATCAAAACACCAAAGTTATCATTATCATACAAGACAACACAGACCTTGCAAATTCTCATGGAGACAGATACTTCTTATGACTGAGACAGTGACTCTACAACTGAATTGCATGCATCAAGAAGGCATTAAGGTGGCGTAAAAAGTATGACAAACTCAAAATTTTGGCCAAAAATTCTTTGGCTCAGCATAGCGCTTGATGGTGGACATTCAGCCCAAATTTCAAGAAATTTGGGAAAATTTTTGTCAATTTTGATTTTTTTGGCCTAAACACAGATTTTCCTGCCCGACGCGTAGCGCCACTTGGCGCGTGCTTATAATTGGGAGCTCCTCTTGAAGAAAACTTGATGTTTCTGGATTTTTCATCAAAATTTATGCATGCCTACCCATTACCGAAGGATTTTGACAAGTTTTGGGTTGCCTAAAGGGTAAAAAACACCCTAAAAATGGCCTTTCTGCCACTTTTTGGACACACAAGACGCAGTGTTGGGAGATTTGATTTTTGGAGAGGAAAATGGCACCCAAATTCATAAATTCTACCTGGGTTGGAAATTAGATAGGTAGAGCTTTCCAGCGAGCTATCCTACGCTCAATTT
Organism: Pinus albicaulis; assembly: GCA_034641835.2. Classification (NCBI taxonomy): domain Eukaryota; kingdom Viridiplantae; phylum Streptophyta; class Pinopsida; order Pinales; family Pinaceae; genus Pinus; species Pinus albicaulis. The sequence goes on from CM076584.1 coordinate 189,238,487, forward strand.
GGACTCCGGGAAGGCCCTCAAAATCAGCCTCAAAGTGGCGCTACACATAGAGATTTCAGGCGCGACGCATTGGGAATTTTGGCTCCTTTTTCACTTAGTAGTTCAGATTTTCGCCTAGTTTTGGCCAGTTTGAATTTTTTATCTCCAAATGTAAAGCTATTGATGTAAATTGATGTAATTTCATGGTTTTTGATGTAATTTTGACAAATTTTCACTCATGTAAGTAGATTCATTCACCAAAAAGTGAATTGTAACTAAATGAATCAGTTTCCTATCTTATAGAGGCAAGTTGTTCCACTGCCTATTTTCCAGTTCTTAGTTTAGATCTTGTTGAAATAGCTCCTAAACTTGTGAGCTCGACCCCTAGAGGCTGGGGATGAGTTAGTGTGGTCTATATCTTGTAAATTTTCAATCATTAGCATATGTTGGACACTTGGGATTGCTTGGCACTTCATTGTACATTTCATCTCTGCATTTTGGCAAAGGAATAGACCAGGGTTTGCAGCACTCCTTGTGATCCATGTGGCTCTTTTTTTTGACGATTTATTTCTCTCTGTGATTGTAAGTTTACTAATGTTTCATGTATATCATCTTCCTTCTCATTTATTCTTAAGTTAAACAAACAAGTAATAAAGGTGGAATTCATCAGATTTGCAGTGCTCTACCTTGAGTTTTTTTTAATTTTCTATGTTTTCAACTGTCTGAAGAGGATTCTTGAAATTCTGTTGCCCTCTTCAACTCCTCACCAGTCTGAGCTATCCTTTCATTCAATTCGAAGGATCAAAAAAATTGCCTACCTTGTCCCTTTCATCTCTCTGCAAAACTGATCATTCCCCAGACCCAAAATATTCCTTTCCCTTTGATCCAAAAAACACCCTAAAAATCAAATCAAACTCTCTTACATATATACCTAGCCTAAAATCAGCCTTTACTTCAAGTCATCTCAAGCCTTACTAGTTATTTTTGTTGAGATTGACCAGGAGAGAGCCCTCTCCCGATCTGGTAGGGCTAGCTACCAGATTAAGCGTGGTTTGATGTTAGCCTAGACTCTACCTTCCTTCAGCCTGAGGCAGATTTAGGCAATAACATAGTGGTGACCATACTGGGGAAGTGAAATTTTGTTGTTTTCTTTATAAACTACAGACGGAGCCTGAAGTTAGCCAAGTAGCCTTTGAAACGCTTTTGCTTTGCATTAGCGAAAGTAGATGAATGCTGCTTCAGTCAATCTCTGGTCTAGTTTATGAACTGAACATCTAGTTTCCTCAGTAAAATGTAATCAAGTTCAGATCTGATTGTTGATGGTGGACAACGATCAGACACCACAAGGATGAAATCATTCACCTAGTGACTCTAAATCAATTTAGAGATCAGATCGAAGGACTCCACTGGAGGATGAACCTGACCAACAGAAGCATGAAAGGACAATATGGAAAGATCAGGTATTCAAGTTGGAATTTCATCCAAGACATTTTGTTCTTTTTCGTAAATTATTTCTTCTCTTTTCCCAAGAATGTCAAGAAAGCTTTGCAAAGTATATTGTATTTGAGAAAATACCCTCGGCCTGCATTTGATTCCTTCCCTTTGAAGATTGTAAATACCAAATATTTGCATGCTTTTGAGCTTGATCGAGACCCTTTTTCTGAATCTTGTGATGACCATCTTCAAACTGATGAACCTCAAGAGACCAAGACTGATTCTGCAGCATTTGTGCATACCTCTATACCTTGTAAAATTACAGATCGATACAAGCCTCTGATTTTACCTCCTATATCCCATACTTTCCCTAAAAATCATGACCTATATCTACCAAGATTTGACGGTGAACGTGACAGCATCACTGCTAAGAGACATGTTTTGAATTTTGAGTCTTTTCTTGACCTTTTTGAAGTTGATGAAGAGGATGTCTGTATTAGGATTTTTGCTCTTTCTTTGTAAGGCAAAGTCAAGAGTTGGTTCAAAACCCTGCCTGATGTGAGCATCTCAGATTTCCAGCAGTTCGTCAAAGTTTTCCTCGACAGGTGGGTGATCAGATAGAACCCTTTCTTGATTATAGAAGAGTATAACCAGCTGAAAAGACTGCCAGGGGAGACAATACAACAATTTTCTGCCAGATTTAACAAAGTATATTTTATGATTCCAGTTGATATAAGACCTCCTCTTAGATCTGCTCTCTTGCACTACCCGGGTTCCTTTGATCCGGAAATGGAGTTTCAATTGAGAGAAAGGAATCTTGGAACACTTGAAGAGATGCAGAACAGTGAAATAAATGTAGAGGCTCATTTTCGGATCCGAAGGGCAAGGTTGAAGGAAGAAGAGATGAAAAACACATATCTAGAGGAATTGACATCTCTAGAGGTAAAGCTTGGTAAGTGCAGTGGAAGAGATGATGCAAAAGATCACCACAAGGAATGAGTATAATGTTCAAGCCCATGGCTCGCTGATTGAAGAAGAACAAGTTGCTAATCCAAACATTTTTTTTCTTATCCCAGTTGTCATATATCTGATAATGATTGTTTTGTAGATCATCTTGGAGAAGAGAGATCTGTTGATTTGACATGTATGCTTGGTGATGTGTTTTATACTGATGATTTGCCTCAGTTTGATCAGTATGATGATGATTATGTTCTCCAAACAAAAGCTAATCTTGCAGACAAATCAACAACTAGTATGTGGAAGGAGGAAGTTCACTTTCAACAGCTTGAGTATAGTGATCAACCGATGCATATCAGCTACGGAAATGACGAGGAAAGTGCAAAAAATTTTGAAGTAAGTGAAGGATATTTGCCTTTTTGTTTTGACTCATTTCAGATCATTAGAGACAACTTCCATGCAATCAGAAATCAACTGTCGACAAGTCTTGATTTGGACCATCTTGAGGGCAATGAAAACCTTGTTCAAGACTTCTCATATGCATATTTGCATCCCCCGAATGCCATTGATTTTCAAGTTGTAGATGAAGCCATGGAAGCTGGCACATATGATCAAATGATGCAAGATGATTCCGTACCTTTCTGTTTTGAATCATTTCAGTTTTTTAAGGGTAAATTGCATAGTAAATCTTCAAATGAGAAGCTTGTAGAAAATCATGTAATCTCATCAGAAACAATAGAAAATGAGTTGCAGCAGTGTTTTCAAGTTTTTCATGATCCAATAGCTAATGTGTTGGATGATGTCTACAGTCAAAGTTTTTCTCCATTGACTATATGTAAGCTTGAAACATGTACTGATACAAACATGATCCGGTAGCTAATCGCTTTTTCATTTTTAGCAGGAGTCTCGTCACAAATCTCATCACAAAGCTCAAAACAAAGTTTTCATTCATGGTATGAGGACAAGAGAAGTAATCCATTGGATGAGCTAAGTCCCGGTGTGCATGAATTTCGAGATCCTTATGCAGTTTTTTTGGAGGCGGATAGAGAATCCATAGTATTCAACGGATCTGTTCACAAGTTTTTATGGGAGTTGCCTTTCGGTAGTTCTCTTTTTTTTTTCATAAGCGAGCACTTGTGGAGAATTTAAACAACAACAAGAATACTTACTTGGTTGCATTGGTTGTTTCATTTCACTTGATCAAGTGATGAATGAAACTGGTAGATTAGGTTTTGATGAATAAGCTCCATTTTGAGCATATTTTCTATTTTTTCGGTTGTGTTTAAGTATCGAGTCAGTTTTTAGTTGAGTGAGAGTCAATTTGTGTCGTCAAGTCATCAGTTTTCAGTCATGCATTTCATCTTGAGTTTTTTTACTCCATTGCCCAATGGATGAAGGCATTGTCTTCTTTCCAAAGATCTGTAGTTCTTGGCACCTCCAAGGAGCTACCATCCCCATTGGAGCCAATGTTAGAGTCGGTATCTTCATCCCTCCATCAGAGATCAAATTTCTCTTGTTGCATTTCATTTTAGGTGTCTCATTCAGTTCAGTCAGCTGCATTCCATTAGGAGCATGGATCATCTGACGGAAAGGTCTTGTCACTCATATCCATCATGTCTTGTACTTGCTGGCCTATTTCTGTTCATTAAAATCATTTACAGTCATGTTTGGTCTCCTGGTTGGCAAACAGTCATTTTAGGGTTTTTTTAGTCTCATTAGGTCTACAGTTTTATTAATCCGGTCTCATAATGTATAATAATGGCCAGCAGGCACATGAGTAAGTTTGAAATAAGGTTTCACTGCTAAAAATAGAGTTTCTCATCTTTATATATAAATGTAATGTAATTTTCAAGTTTTTCAGTTGTAATAATCCTCCATTCGCAACCCTGGTCGCCTTTGCCAAAGCTACATGCCATTCATTCCCTGAAATATAGACAAAATCTCATCATTCAGTCAAGAAGCCAAAATGAAGCAAAACAGAGTTTTTTCAAAAAGTGTCAAAGTCTGGAACATTGCAAAGTGGGTTTTTTGAAATCAAGAGTTAAAATCCTTGGTATATAAATCATTTTTCTGTTACAAGATTTCATTTGTATGCCAAGAGGAACCAAGGATAAATCGTGAAGAGCGAAGAAGCAATTTGAAGGAGAATTTGTGCAAATTTCCCTACACGGTGCATAGGCTAGGTGTCGTGATGCAGTGAGCAGGCGCGGCGCATTGGGCCTGCCTCCGCAATGTAAAAAATACACTGGCGCGACGCATTGGAGGAGCGCGACGCATTGGGTTACTTGCACGGCGCATTGGGCCGAAACATCAAAATTTTGCCATTCTTCTCCAAACATCAAATTTTCTCGGTTGCTCCATGCTTGAGAAATTCAAAGCCACTCCTCTATTGCTCATAGCTCATGCTTGGTGCTGATTATGAGATTGGTTATGAAAATTTGAGTACAAAACTAAAACCTATTATCTTGATTGAGAAGTGCTTCCTTAGGGTTTTAAAATTGTTTTGGTATCAATCATTCTATTCCCATCAGCTTGTTTTTCCTCCCCCTCACTATTATCTCATCATTACAGTCATTCCTAAGCCTATCTCCCTATCCCTAAAGTCATTTTATTTCCTATTATTCCCATTTCCCATTTCACTTGATTATAGCCCATCACTTTCATTACCCCATTCCTCCATATTCCCTCCCATTTGAAATATATTTGGAAATCAAATCAAAACACCAAATTTCTCATTATCATACAAGACAACACAGACCTTGCAAATTCTCATGGAAACGGATACTTCTTATGACCGAGACAGTGACTCTACAACTGAATTGCATGCATCAATAAGGCATTAAGGGGGCGTAAAAAGTATGACAAACTCCAAAATTTGGCCAAAACTTCTTTGGCTTAGCATAGCGCTTGATGGTGGAAATTCAACCCAAATTTCAAGAAATTTGGGAAATTTTTTGTCAATTTTTATTTTTTTGGCCTAAACATAGATTTTCCTACCCGACGCGTAGCGCCACTTGGCGCGCGCCTATAATTGGGAGCTCCTCTTGAATAAACTTGATATTTCTGGAATTTTCATCAAAATTTATGCATGCCTACCCATTACCTAAGTATTTTGACAATTTTTGTGTTGCCTAAAGGGTTAAAAACACCCTAAAAATGGCCTTTCTGCCACTTTTTGGACACACAGGAAGCAGTGTTGGGAGATTTTATTTTTTGAGGGGAAAATGGAAACCAAATTCAAAAATTCAACTTGGGTTGAAAAGTAGATATGCATAGCTTTCCAACGAGATATCTTGCGCTCAATTTGGACTCCGGGAAGGCCCTCAAAATCAGCCTCAAAGTGGCGCTACGCATAGAGATTTCAGGTGCGGCGCATTGGGAATTTTGGCTCCTTTTTCACTCAGCAGTTCAGATTTTCGCCTAGTTTTGGCCATTTTGACTTTTTTTATCTCCAAATGTAAAGCTCTTGATGTTACTTGATGTAATTTCATGGTTTTTGATGTAATTTTGACAAATTTTCACTCATGTAAGTAGATTCATTCACGAAAAAGTGAATTGTAACTGAATGAATCAGTTTCCTATCTTATAGAGGTAAGTTGTTCCACTTCCTATTTTCCAGTTCTTAACTTAGATCTTTTTGAAACAGCTCCTAAAATTGTGATCTCGACCCCTAGAGGCTGAGGATGAGTTATTGTTGTCTATATCTTGTAATTTTTCAGTCATTAGCTTAGGTTGGACACTTGGGATTGCTTGGCACTTCATTGTACATTTAATCTCTGCATTTTGGCAAAGGAATAGACCAGGGTTTGCAGCACTCCTTGGGATCCATGTGGCTCTTTGTTTTGATGATGTCTTTCTCTCTGTGATTGTAATTTTACTGATGTTTCATGTATATCATCTTCCTTCTCATTTCTTCTTAAGTTAAACAAACAAGTAATAAAGGTGTAGTTCATTAGATTTGCAGTGCTCTACCTTGATTTTTGTTTAATTTTCTATGTTTTCAACTATCTGAAGAACTACTCTTGAAAGTCTCTTGCCCTCTTCAACTCCTCACCGGTCTGAGCTATCCATTTCAATCAATTCGAAGCATCAAAACAATTACCTACTTTGCCCCTTTCAGCTCTCTGCAAAACTGATCATTCCCTAGACCCAAAATCTGCCTTTCCCTTTGATCCAACAAACACCCTAAAAATAAAATAAAATTCTCTTACATATATACCTAGCCTAAAATCAGCCTTTATTTCAAGTCATCTCAAGCCTTACTAGTTATTTTTGCTGAGATTGACCAGGAGAGAGCCCTCTCCCGATCTGGTAGGGCTAGCTACCAGATTAAGCGTGGTTTGATGTTACCCTAGACTCTGCCTTCCTTCAGCCTAAGGTAGATTTAGGCAATAACACCTCCTTCATTTCATATGTGTTTTTCAAGGCATGGATCAGAAAAATAGGTGCCTTTGGAGAGTGACGGAAATCTCCCAATGGCAACCAAAGTAACCAAGCATGCTAGCCCATACAAATATGCAAGTGGGTTTGCAACCCCTTGCTTATCATCCTTACCCATTCACTCCCATATGGATGATGAATGGGGTACTGCATAATCATGGCATCCTCTCTTTGTAGAATGCCATCCTTCCCAAACTGTTGAGGAACTTTTCATTTCATGAAATGTTGAAATGCATCTCTAATGAGATCTATTAATGAGATTCTATCTCCATCAAAGGCCCTCCAAAACCAAAGAAGTTTTGGATTTGCTACAAGTATAAGTTTCTCTTTGAGCAATGAGAGGCTCATTGAGAAAGGGTCATCTAGAAGGGAGAAAAATTTTCTCATTTCAAGATGTCAACTATTTGTCATCTTTGCTTCCATTGCTTCATGAGTGAAGCCACCTCTAGAATGCTCCAAGAATGATGAAGCCATTTCTTTGTCACAGCTACTTAGTGACAACGCTGTAGATCTGTAGGGTAAGACACATGCTATCTCAAAGTAAGGCACAATATTGATCTCATAATCAATCATTGTACATAAGATAATGCTAATCCCATTTTCTGAAACTCTACATCTCAACTCAAGGGGTTGAATGTAGCTCAATAATGATGAACATGGATATTTTTCAGTCTCCTCCTTGATTAGATCAAGGGTCCTCTGTGCTGTGATATGTTTATGCTTCAAATCAGCATCTTGTTCTAATCCTTGGTCATGCATTGATCTTGAAACAATATGTGCTGAAATTTTATGCATACCTTGGATCAACTGATATGTGAGAACCTCTTGACAGAACACAAGAGTTCCTCCAACCGGGAAAATAGTATCTCCAATTGCTGGTAAGAGTGATGGCCTCTTTTCTTCAAGTGTACCAGCGTTGGTATCCTCCTCTTCTTCCTCATGCATTTCCTAATCCATGCATGGGACTCCATATGTCAAGAGTTCAAGACTACTTTGCAAAGATGCAAGTGCCTCTTCTCCAGATACAAGTACTTCTGTAGCAGGTGGTGAAAGTAGTGACCTCTTGTCCAGAGTGACAAGATTGACATTCTCCTTGGTTTCCTTGGGAGATGCCTCTTTGTAGCACAACTCTGTCTTCTCCACATAAAAATTATTTCTCAACTTGTGAAAGAAATCTGAATACTTGGTCACCTTTGCATGCTCTAGGTGCCCAAACCACCAATCCTTTGCTTCATCTAAGAGATGAAGTGCTGTTATTTGAAAAGCCTCCTCTTTAGCCATAGGATGTAGCTTGAAAAATGAATCTAACTCCCTCCTCCAAGCCTTGACATTGCTTGAGGAAGATCCATCAAATTTAGGCAAATAGAATCTATTATGCCTCTTCCTTTTATTGTTGCTATAGGATCCTCTTTCTTCTCTAATCTGGAAGAACTATTAGAGAGTTAGCTTCTCCTCGAAAGCTCTAGATTGTGCTTTGTACTCTTGAAGATATAGACTGAGAGTCTCATGAGTCTCAGGTTCATTCCTTTATTCACTTCTATACCTCTCACCTTCTTCAAAGAAAGTGGGCATAGTGGATCTATGAGGAGATCTAGGATTCTCCAATCTTCTTTGCTGCCGAAAGGAAGTACTTTCCTCATCACATATTCTCCTTGGATCTTCTCTCTATTCTTCCTCCTTCATTGGATAGACCTCCTTGGAGAGATCTTGCATGGATCTAAAGAAAGGAGTGACAGATTTTTCATCCTCCATGATAGATCTCATCTATCTGTTCTTCTTTCAATGTAAAAAGATGAAGTGTCCACAAGCTGAGCCAAAGATCATGCTTCGATACCACTGTAATATCCCAAAAGGGAAAATGCAGTAATACTTCACAAAATACAAGAACTTACAGCAAGATAAACAATAAATCTAAGTACAAATTAGAATATGCAGAAAGAGATGAGCCATTTTATTATATTGGATATGATTTAGTTACAAAAGTACAGAATATAGGTAGATATAGCAAAAAAGATGAGCTAGGATCACCCTGAAAACATGTATGAAGTAGGTACAGTGTAACTGTTGAGGCTCTGCAGCAAATACTGCACTGTATCTTCAGTAGAATATGAACATATAGTTTCATTATGAAAAAAGAAATGCAGATCTACTCAAAACTGAAGCTCTGATGATGCCAAGATTCAAGATCTGGCCAATGTGATGGATTCCCAAGATAACCCAGAAAGGATTTTATAGATCTGCAAATTTGGAAAATCACCTCCCTAGGATTTGATCCTTGATCTGCTAGGAAATATAGATCTAAATCTAGATCTGAAGAATAGATGGTTGAAATGTGTGCTCAGATTAGATCTATGCTTGAAGGGTTTATCCCTTCATCAGATCTATGAGCTAAGAGCTCTAGATCTACCTTCTCAATCCTTCAATGATGAATTCAACTGCTGCAACATAGTTGCCAATAGGAATTGCACTATGAGGGAAAGAGAGGCCTTTTGTCTGCTAAAAAATGCTGCAATAAGCTCCAGGCTGATGGTAAGACTGATGGCAATGTGAAGGAATGATCCTCCACTGGATTGCTAGCTGAAGTACTAGCAACTTCCTTCCTCCTTTCAGATCTGCAATATGTACAACATTGATTAGGGGAATTTTGAGGTCTAAAATGGGCCTCCTAAGGAAATTATAAAATAATAGTGGAAATAATAAAATAAGATTTGATGACATCATCAAATTTTAGAGGGAAAAATAAAAAACTACTTTTTCAACTCATATTTTCAACTTATCTCCCAAAGTGTTTACTCAAATTTTAAGCAGGAGTATTGGTTGGATGCAAAATTTAATTCCTCATCCAAGGAGTACCCATGTTGCATACTTTCTGTGGGTCGTGCTACACGAAAAATGAGAAATACATGAAAAACGTGATTGTAATCACATTTTTATGTATTTATCATTTTTAATGTAGCAAGGTCCATCGAAAGTATGCAACATTGGTACTCCTTGGATGAGGAATTAAATTTTTCATCGAACGAGTACTCCCGCTCAAAATTTGAGTAAAAAGATTGGGAGATAAGTTGAAAATATGAGTTGAAAAAGTAGTCTTATTATTTTATTATTTTTTAACATTTTAGCCCTTTTAATTAAAAAATGGTGAATCATCCCCAATGGTTGACATCATCATCTTGAATCCTACTAGTTCTGATAAAGTTTTTTTTTTCTACATTTTTCGTAGGAGGCCAATTTTAGACCTCAAAATTCCGTTAATGATTCCTGAAGGGAATACTGCTGCTAGGAGGTCATTAAATTTTGGCTTGATGCTAGATCTGCAATGTGGCTCTGGGAGTGCTGATCTATAAGCCCAAGTGATGGGAATAATCCCTCACCTTTTTCTCCAGCTAAAGTACTGAAGACAAATTCCACCTTCCAAACTGATCTTCAGAAATATGCAGATTTCTAAATATGAATGTTCTGCAAAAAGTAGAAAAATGAAATGCCACTTAAAGCCTGATGTATAATGAAGTACAACCCTCTTCCTTATAGATCACTCAAATAAAGAGGAGGGAGTCTTGCTCGGGAACACCCTGTGCTAAACAACACCTACAATCTCTTCAGTGGAATGTCACTTGAAAATTCCAGATCTAAAAGATCATACATCAAATAATCCAAGATGCCTTTCACGTTTGCCTTCATCTCATTTATAATGATTGAGCCATCTCAAGCCTTGGCCCTAATCTCAATTGCATAGTCTCATGTCAACAAGATCCTCCAAGTGGGACTGCTCTGTTTGACCAAATCAACCAAACTGTCTAGGTGCAATGTACACATCCTCCATCATGTGTGCTTCATTTGCACAAGATCCGCCATCACTTGATCATTAATGCTCAATTATCCTTTGTTTGACATCTTCAAGATCTTAGTTGACTGAATCAAACCTCTATGATATTTCTCATTAAATGAGACATGATCTCCAATCTCATTCACATTAGTAGTTGCTCAACTACCTCTTTTTGTAGATCTAGTCTAAATTAATCCACATTCACAAACACAAAGTGGATATTTATTCTTATTGAGGATTGTGGGTCCCTCCACCCTTTTATTTACTTAATTCATTAATAAAATAAAAGACTCTAATATTCAAAATATGATAAGAAAATTTGGGAATATTACAGGTAAACATCTCAATTTGATTACTTATAATCATGCGGATTGGGTTGGTAGTACTGATTATACGAAAAGTGTTGTAGTAGAAACTTTATTTTTGGTAGGTTGCTTGACCTCTTGGGTAGGAAAAAAACAAAGTTCCATATCATTTCCCACTATTGAAGGTGAATACGTGGAAGCAACCACTTGTTCCACTCACATATTATGCATGAAGAAAACTATTCTAGACATGTAGATTGAATACAATGACCATTTTCCTATCATGGTTGACAAAAAAAGTGCAATAAGCATTTCCAAAGGTCCACTCTTTCACTCCATGACAAATAAATACCAATCAAGTATCATTTTCTAAGAGATCAAGTTGGAAACTAGGATGTAAGTTTGGAGGATGTGGCCACAAATGAACAAATTTCAAACATATTCACTAAGCTACTTCCAAGGGAGAATTTTGAATATCTTAGAGATAAATTTGGTATGGTTCCCTTTCAGGGGAATTGAGGATTTTTTCCATGGAGATAACTGCCATCTCAAGGTTTACTCAAGAGAAAAAAATCAATTGTAAGAAGTTTGGAGAGATGGTGGTGGTTTTTTTGCCTCGTGGATCTTTTGCGTTATCAATTGTTTTGCTTGCCTCTTCTTTCTCATTTCTCCAAGATGTATAGCTTCTCAAGTATGCAGGGGGAGAGTGTTCATCAACTCAGGAGGAGTATATGATGCAAACCCTAAGGGGGAGTATATTAACAATGAACATGTATCCCATTATCTCAATGTATCTTCTCTTGTCATGTATAACCCCTTTCCATTGATGGAAAAAGGGGAGATAGTTTTGTGTGTTCTCAACTTCAGAAATTGCCTTTAGAAAGGGAAGTTTCAGGTCTAGATCATTAGAAAAAAAATGAGCTTGTTGGTATGTTGGTGTTTCCACTGATGTCACTTGATGTATATCATGCATCCATGAGTCTTATGTCATGCACTGAATTCTACATATAACTTTATGAAGTTTTTCAGGATGTGAAATTGTTTGTGGAAAGTTGTCATGTTGTATAAAGATCACTACTGAAGCTGAGCTACAAGGTTGATTTCATTTGATGCATGCCCTATAATCATGAATTTTATATCTTGTATTGAGTCATAATTATAATTTATAAAGGTTTTCATGGAGCGCCATGATTTCAAACTACTTGGGGAAGGTTGTCATGATGTTCCTCAGACTCTTCTGGAGCCAGAATGCTAGAATATTTGAGGATGAATACCTTAAGAGGGATAACATAGGTTAGTAGTGTAGAAAATGTGCTACTAATATTTATGATGGATTAGGGCCCTACATTATAATGTAGGAAATTAGAGCAAAGGGTGTGTTACCGTGTCTAAGTGTTTTTCTCTGAATTATGTGTGCACCTAGAATGTTTTTATTGGTTTTTCCGATGGTTTTTATTTGGCACATTGATTCAAAAGGTTGGAAAATTTTTTATAACTTCTAGAATGTGGTTAAAATGAAGATTATTTCTCATCAAATGAAGTTTTGGAAATATAATTTCAAGGAGAATGATTTGAAACAATTCCATAATATGGAAGGAGTTATTGAGTGCTCCATCATTTTACGCATTTACTGATTAGACCATATCAGGAAATTGCAAATAGGAGAAGGCTATGAGAATGTTTGTTTGGTTATTTGGTCTTTGGGAGAGAGTGTCTGCATGGTGCTCTACGGAGAGAATTTTTATATTTCAATAGATGTATTAGACTATGCGAAACTTCAAAATTATTCAGAGATTAAATATCAATTGTGAATCCGACTTTTTTGTAAGGATTGAGGACATTTTTTGAAGGAAGTTTGTATGGAGAATTGATATATCTTTCAGAGAAGTGGCTTAGTGGCAATTGAATATCTATTCATTAAATATTTCATTTGTATTTTCAGTTTTGATTCAGTCTAAAATTTCATCATAGATGCAGAACATTTGTGCATAGAGGTTGTGTGTCCTCAAGCTAAGTGCATGTTGAACTTTCTATTGTAGAAGTGGTGGCTCCAAGTTGGTGGTGGGAAAATGATCTCATTTATAAGGAGTAGTGGCTCCTTGCTACTGGAGGTTAGCTTATGAATGTAAATTATAATATTTTTAATCAATATATAAGAGGAAGCAACAAATAGTTCAATGGTCTTTTACCCTAGGGTTTTCCAGGTAAAAATCTCAGTGTCTTCATGTGATTTTGCTTATGTATTTTGTGTGCATGTTTCTCCCCTTGTTCTTTTGAATTTCATATTCTGAAAAGTTGTTATTTGTAGAAAACAATTATTATTATTTGTAGAAATACTGATTCACCCTCCTCTCGTTTATACTAGATAAAAAATTTCAAAAAAACTCAACCAAATCAATTTATGGTTGTTTATTTTATCGTTAAACCAAATATTCCCTTGCACAAAAGAATTTTGTCCATTCATATAATCCATGATAAATTCCGTCACCAACTTATTATAAATATTATCAAATTCACATAATATGGGAGTTTTAGCACTTTATAAGTTGTTATTGGTGGACCAAGTGCAAATCCCACATTATTGGTTATCCAATATCAATCGACTTAACCATAGCCTTCTTGACCACATCTGGATCTGACTATATCCAAGCCTCAAAATTCAATATGGGCTAACAGAAATATATCCGAATACAGGTAAATGCATACGGGTATAGAAAAAAATCTAAATTCAATCGAATATCTAACATGGGACCTACATTTAGTACTCTAGGCCTGGTAAATGTATGGGGCTTTGAGTAATTTGATAATCTAAGTGAAACCTAGAATTTTGTATCGAAGAGTTGAATTTATTATGTGGCGTGAACCCCACAATGAGAAAAAAAAAGTATATCTAGTCTTCAATGCATCTAGACTATGGCAAGCGTGAAATACCCCAAATCAATCCAGATTCGAAATTGAAGTACTGATGAGAGAAAATATCCAAGCGTAACGTTGTGTGGACCTCGTGGATTTTGGGAAAACATGCTGCAAATATATTTGGCTCCAAACGCATCGTGTGGGAAAAATGTGATACATCCAGATCCATCTGGATCCTAGATCATTGTGTCGAGGTTAAGCCAGTAGTACCGGCCACGATCAAATGAGATCTGAAAGGATAACACCAAGGGCTAAGGACAGGGTCGTTTAATGGTTTTGCATGCACAACGTTTAGCTTTGATGAACAATAACACTGGGAAATTTTTTTTAGGACAAGCCTTCATTTTGGGGAGGGTGGGGAGAGAGAGAGGATTCGTGAGATTCCCCAACACAATATTAAGGCACTGTTAAAAACCACCATTGAAACTAGGATTCATTTACAACAGTTATGAGAATTATCGTTGCAGAGGGATTTGGGTGCAAGTGGTATTTTGAGCATGTTCGCTGGATCAAGGGTCATTCCAAGGTTACTTGGGAGTGGGAGCGAAAACAGTGAGTGGGAGCCAGAGAGATATTTTCAGAAGATCTTTGTTTGGGAGCCTATTCGGGAGAGAATTTTTATATTATATATTTATATTTATATTTTGATGCATATATGTCAATAAAAGTAAGTAGAATGATGAATTAGATATAAAAATCATAAAAACATAGATTGAACCATATAACATTAATCATTATTGATCACCAAAGTTTTACTGGTAAGTTAAGTGTAACCATTACAACAAAGAATATCTAACATGAAATGAAATGAAACAAATTTTAACTTTCATGAAGCATCATATTTAGAATTCATTACCAATGAGTTGTAAATGCCAACTTCAAACTTCAAACTTAAATTTTCATATATTTTTTACAAAATCTATCATAATAAATATGAAAAATTCAACAATTATAAAAGCTACTAGAACTAGAAAAGACAAGTAAATCTATTATCTATAGCTAATTCTTGGGCCTTTTTCCGCAATGAGAAATGTCTAATTTTTTAATCTTGTTGGAAAATAAAGATGTTTGTAATTAATATCACCCTATAAGCATTAATATCTAGAGGTATCTTTGTCATTACCTCTGTATATGTATAGGAATATTTGTCATTAATATCACCCTCTAAGCATTAACATAATATAGAAAAAACATAGCATGTAAAGTCAAGTTTTTGTTTGAGTGATGGGTACATTTTTAGTAGGGTCCTGATAGAGGAGCTTGACAACCAATGTAACTAACATAAAGATACATAAATTTATTGGTTCTCTTGGTTAAATATGAGTTCCATACCCTAATACATGACAAAATCCAATGTAAACAATGGAATCCCCACAATCCTGAAAAACCGATAAGTCTGCTAGATTTTGAATGAGATCTAAAATTCTACTTTATCCATATGAAATTCAATGAGGTTGGAACCAATCTCCAACATCCCGAGTCATTTCATGGTAATGTTAAAATTTTAAGGAAAAGGATGAAAATGAACATGAAAGAGAATATCACTTTTACTTTAATAATTTAACATTACCATGGATCACATATCAATACTAGGTCCATAGTTTGATCATTAGGCTTCCCCACTCAAAAATTATTTTTTCTTTGAAAAGCAATTGCAATTGGATTTTTTTTGCAAAAAAAAAATTGCAAAAAATGATGGGGAGCGAAAATTTCGCACCCTTGCAGGAGTGATTTTGGGAGTGCGATTCATGAGAGGGTTTACGGGGGAAGGAGGGGGCGGAGCTACTCCCCCGCAACCTTGGATCATTCATAGAAATCCTAAGGGTGTAATGCTAGAGTTTACTTGTGGGTAAACCAAGGAAAACCCAAAATTATGATGATGTAGGAAGGGTTATAGGTATAAGTACATACATGAATACATGTAATGGAAGGATGGTTGAATGAACCATTTACAGGAAGGACATATTATTAGACAAGTGGCTAGAGGGGCTATTTACCCATGATTTCCCGTGGATTATTGTTTTTTTATATGGATGTCAACATCATATAAGTATAATGAAAAATTTGGGTTGAACTAGATGTAGACATTGTTGATCAGGAGAATGATGTGTTGCAAGGAGAATCATGTGTCGCAAAGGAAGAAAATCTAGATATTGTAAGCAATACATTTATCCATTAAGGGGAGTGTTAGATTTAATGGGATAAATGTATTGTTCCCCTATACATTTTAATGTAGTCTTCTAGAAAGTTGTTAAAGTTTCTCATGTAAAAGTAAATTGAAACTGTAAAAGTGTCATCATCTTCCAAATAATTGTGATTATCTAGTGATCAATCCCATAGCTATAAAATAACACTCAATTATGCCTTTGAAAATAAATTAATACAATGTCAGTGTCACAGTTCTACCAACTCTATATGTTGGTTTATTTTTTTAATTTATACCTTTCCGAAATTAATTTTATGTGTAATAAAAATGGATAAGCCTGTGTTGACAAAGAGCAGCGAAGCATTAAAACATAAACTACCTTAAAATAAATAACCTTGAAAAATAGAATTGATACCATAGATATGTTTAAAAGAAGTTAAAATAACATTGAGACAGTTTCATGATTTCCTTCTTAATTACTATAAAAAAAAACGAGGTTTTAATTGTGTGAGTAGGAGATTATATATGGTTAACATACTATAGGATTTTTTTCACCAGAGGCTCTCCTTTCTTTAGTTATTTCTTCCTATTACAATTTCTATCATTTTTTCACTATGTTATCAATGGCAGAATTTATCTGATAAAGTGATTATTGAAAATCATTTCACGTTTGGGGAAGACACTGTGGTGTCGAGTGATAAAAAACAAATGATGAATACACAACAGTTTTAACAATGTTTAACAATGCACGAATTATTTGATAGTCCACTTGTGACACCAGAGCAGTATAGGTTGTATTTTTATTTTTTTAATTGAAGGAATCTCGTTTTGGAGCAATACATACATACATAGTCTTAATTTGTTCAAGATTGTACCAAAATACTTATGGAGACCAAAGCACCCCACCTAACCATTGGACCACAACCATGAGATAGTCTTTCATCATGAATATATAAAATTTTATAATTCATTTGTTCTTTGGATTTGTGTGGTTGTTTCCTTATTCTCACATGAGGGAGTCAAAAGTTTATTGGAGACTCACCGAACTCAATGGATAGTGGCTTCATAATGTTTTTCTTCTCAGACCTGCATAGGGTCGAGGATTTACACGTAGCCAAAAGATATATCCCTGCTAGGGAAGTTGGAGTGCAAGGGATGATGTATGCAAATTTTGATGACTACTATAT
Organism: Pinus albicaulis; assembly: GCA_034641835.2. Taxonomy (NCBI): domain Eukaryota; kingdom Viridiplantae; phylum Streptophyta; class Pinopsida; order Pinales; family Pinaceae; genus Pinus; species Pinus albicaulis. The sequence goes on from CM076584.1 coordinate 189,255,677, forward strand.
CCAAGTAAGAGTTTGTTGTTGCATAGTATTTACCATTTATTTGCACATGATTTGGTACAGTAGTATAGGAGAGTGTGTTTCCAAGTTGTTTTTGAGTGCGTTTTATTGAAAAGGTTTTTGTTTTATTTTCTGATTTAATTTCTCTAGAATTTTTTAAAGATTCATTGGAATCACAAGCGTGAGTCGTGAAATATGCAAAATCAAAGTGCCTCCAATTTTTTTTAGGTGGCTAAATCCATATATTCACTCAAATATTTTAAACAACACAAATCAAAATTTCACCACAAAATTTTCCACTGAATTATTGCTATAAATTCACCAAAAACTCTATTTGTTTCTATAATTTTGATTAGTTGCAGCTCATAATGAATGAAACAACTATGTTTGTTATTTTGAGTGAATGGATACCATTATATAATGGATGGGGACACTATGTAAAGTTATGTGAATAAATTATCGAAAAATCTTCAAACCCATACTCTTAATAACTTATTTTATTTTATTTTAAGGTAATGACCATATACTATGATGTAATGAAGCCACATGATGCCTCCTAATAAAATAGCATGGAATTTCGTATATCGATCCAACCAAAGGGACAATTAAAATCTAATCCAACCAAAATGGGAAATAATATATGACCACTACATAAGCCATACAATAACCCATATCAAGGGAAACCACATAATGTCAATTGAATAAAATAATAAATGACCACTACATTAGCCATACAATAACCCATATCAAGGGAAACCACATAATGTCAATCGAATATCACCAAGGTCCATACTATGTGCATTTATTACACAGGAGTAATATTATCTACCTCTTATGAGTCGAGGGGAAAAATTGATAAGTATAATGATGCCTTATATGATAAGCTAATGGTTTTGTGACTGTGCAATTAAATCATATGGATGGCCCTCGTTATGTATGGTTTAGCGTCTCTCACAACAATGTATTGGTATTTGAATACCACACCTTCAGCCAACTAAATAATCCACTCACCCAGGCTTGCAGTAACAACCAGTATGTCGAGCCCTAGAATGAATCTCCAATACTTCCTCCCGTGGCCGTGAGAATTTGTATAAGTTCCTCAAGTGATTGAGAGGGGGATCGATTGGTTGGTTCTCCCCTTCTTAATATATGGTAATGACATGGGAATCACTATTCAGTGACACCTATCTAGCAATTTCCACAAATCCTTGTATGATCCACAATGGAAATTAGAGGAATGATATCACTGCATCGCCTATGTTGCAGAGAATAAACATGTTATGAGATTTTCAAAGAAACCCAAGAAACAAATACCCAAAACTAGACACATGAAAAAAACTGGATTAGCTAGGGTGATTTCAAGAACCATTGAAACTAGATTTTCCAACTAGGGTGAAGTTGAACCCCGCTGAGGTTAGCTGGAAGGATATCACATGAAACCCTTCTTTGTTGAAAACCCGCCTGAGCTCTCAAAACAATGCTAAGAAAATTTCCAAATCCATGTCTTCTTTTCTCCTACTTTCTTCCTTTATAGATTCCAATTCGGCCTTTTTCCCAAGTTTGTGGAATTTGCCATCAAATACCATGGATTAGAATACCATGGACTAGAATACCATCAGAAAATACCACTGGAAAATACCATATCTTCCTTGAGTGTCTAAAAAAATTCCTTATTTTTCCCTTTTGTTATAAATCCAGGGCCCTTTCTTCCTAAATTCTCCTTATTGCTAGCCTAAGGGAACAATGGACCATTAGTGGTATTATCTTCCAACAACCAGTTGGTTGGGTATAGTACAGTCCTCCCGACATAATATTTATTTTCCCAAGTAGTCGAACTATATTCCTCGGTCCCAAATGAATATAGAAAACCACTGAGGCACATGATCTAGAGTCTGCAAAACTATGCCAAGATCCATAATCTCTTTAGTTGAGGAATCTCCTCTTTCCATTGAAGCAACTACTTTAGCTAACTCTTGGTCATGATGATCACATAATGCCCTTTGAATAATATAATCTCTTTAGTTGAGGAATCTCCTCTTTCCATTGAAGCAACTACTTTAGCTAACTCTTGGTCATGATGATCACATAATGCCCTTTGAATAATATAATTTCCCTAAGGTTCTGTGGTCCAATGAAAGGGGGTCCATCCAAGTGCATATCAAAAGATAATCCCAACACCATCATCGACTACATAGAAAAATTTTTCCCACTGGTATTCGCTTACTATTTCTAAAAAAAAAAAAATATCTTTGACTGTAACACATTGATACATAGTATTTTCTAAAGTTGAACTAGATTTTATTCTAGAGTGAAGCATGCAAACAGATTTAACCCGCAACCAAAATTATTTATAGCCTTGGATGGCATCTATCGACTCAGGAATACTCCTAACATGAAAGTGAGGCTTAACACTACATACTAAATCTCTTGCCTCACTACAAGCTTCTTGAAGTTTTTATTTCCCAGGCACATGAGGAAAGACCATACAAGAAAGTACACCTTCCCAAGTTATCTTTGCAGGAACTTAAAAAATACAACACAATATATATCCCAATGAACTTCTTATGAAGCTGCCCACTGCCAAGACCTTTAGATTGTCTTCTTCCTGCTGTGTTTCTCTCAATGAACCTAAATTAAAATATTCCCTCTTGTTCATCAATGATTTTTTCAACCAAATATTATGCAGTTCTGAATAAGTAGGAGCATTCTCAAAATTCATTTTTGTGTCATTTTTCAATGGCCTGACATTCCCTCTTAGTTCAGTTTCTTTAGCCAGAGAAGCCTTTCCATTCCCAGATTAGGTTTCTTCTGATTATTTTAAACTTGACCCTTATTTAAGACAATGTTAGCTTTGTTTATTGGTCAAAATTCACTGGAAATATTCGAATATGGAAAATTTCTCACCTTTGCAGAAGTATATATATCCCACAACAATGCACGGGTCCTATCAAACCTTATTTCATCAACATTATCCAAGGAAAAATTCATAGCTTCTTTTATTCGATTCCTTTCTAAGGTCAAATATTGTAACATATCTTCAAATCCATCCTTTTGTTTGTCAGTTAAGGAGTGCTCTAGATCAACCCGCCAGCTTTTTCTAGTAACATAATTTGCACTAGAATCATTCTCCTCTTTTGGACTTCTCATGCATGTTTGTTGGGATAAAATTTGTGGTATCTGTTAGTGTCTTTCAGTTTTTTTAGTCACCAATGATCAAATTATAATCTTTCAAGCTTTTGATAGGGTCCTAGGTCAAATTTTTTTAGTGTCAAAAGGTTTTCAAATAAAAATTTGACCATCAGTTAATATGTCTAGGTATGTTATTGCTCCCATCATACCATGGTCAAAATTGACATCTCGGTCATGCCATTACTTATTATGATGAGTCATCAATGATGTGTCTTTATCACTATTTCATATATTATGTCATGGTCATTCATACTGCAAGGTTCAATGTCCAAATCATCAGTTTATAAATTCATTAGGTGTCATTATTAGGTCAAGTCATCAAAAAGGTCATAAAAAGACTCATGACATCACCTTGGTCATCATTGTGGGAGTATTAATTAGGGAAAGTGTTTAAAAATGATTCCAAAAGTAAATTTTACTCTCTATAATGATGCAACTATGCATATAAAGTTTGAAGTTGCAGTTCACTAGCAATCCATATAAGTTTGTAAAAAGACAAGGTGGGGCCACATCACCACCTAAGAGAAAATAGACCCCCCACATTAGGGGAATTTTAAGGTCTAAAACAGGCCTCCTAAAAAAAATGTACAACAAAAACAAAATTTATAAGAACCAATAGGACTCAAGATGATGATGTCAACCATGGGATATGATTCACCATTTTTTAAGTAAAAGGGTAAAAAGATTAAAAATAATAAAATAATAAAACTACTTTTTCAACTCCTATTTTCAACTTACCTCCCAATTTGTTTACTCAAATTTTTAGTGGGAGTACTCGTTAGATGAAAGATTTAATTTTACATCCAAAGAGTACCCATGTTGCATACTTTTGACGGACCCTGCTACAAGAAAAATGAGAAATACATGAAAAAATGTTTTTCATGTATTTCTCATTTTTCTTGTAGTAGGATCCATCAAAAGTATGCAACATCGGTACTCCTTGGATGAATCATTTAATTTTTCATCCAATGAGTACTCCCACTCGAAATTTGAGTAAAAAATTTGGGAGATAAGTTGAAAATACTAGTTGAAAAAGTAGTCTTTTTCTTTCTTCCCTCTAAAATTTGATGATGTAATCAAATATTGTTTTATTATTTCCACTATTATTTTATAAGTTCCTTAGGAGGCCTATTTTAGACCCCAAAATTCCCGTAATGGCCTATAAGAAGACCAAAGGAGAAAATAATTTACTGATTCCACCCTCATAAGACATCACTCAATCAACAAGAATCATTTTCACCCTTTTAAAAAACATTTTCTTACCAACAAGTGCCAAATTTCCTCCCTCACCGTGCTTTTCTTAGTTACGCTACGCTTTTCTCCAAAGCGCTGCATTTTTCTCAAGGGAGAAAAATATTTATTTTCCAAGGGTTTCTTCATCAACTGCAGTTTCCAGCTCATCAAAAACAAGTGGGATTCACTTGTCCCTTATCTACCTTTCTTTTACTTCAGTTCATTCTTGAAAGCTCAAAAAATCACCCTCTCCTAGGGTTTGTTGCGCTTTTAGTCTCATAGAATTTTTTATTCATTTTATATGAAAAAACCTAAAATTAATCCTCAAACAACCTCCCTCACCTTCGATACAGCTTCCATCAAACTTCCCCTCACCCATTTCCCTCATCTACTTCATTTCCCTACAAACCCAAACCTACACTACACTTTCCTAGGCCAGGACTGTGTTTTTCATTTCTATACCCATTCCCCTCACTCATTTCCAAAATTTTCACCTCCCTACACTCCATAACATCTATCCCTACCCTCATAAATTTTCCCAATAATTCAGACACTCTCAAACCCCTTCCTCTCCCTCCATTCATAAAACTGCCCCAAATCCCCTATTTTCCTAAAACTAAACCCTAATTCCCCTTCCTAGTGAGCTAGGGTTTCACAATGGATCCAGAGACAACAACCATTGATCAGAGGAAGTATAAAAGAGGTCACATTATCAAATATGAAACCACAAAATTCCAATAAATCATGGCTTCACATTTCCTCAAGAAATCTTTCCAAGATGTGGGTTCCCATTTTTTCTGTGAGAAGATCCAAGAACTAGGTTTCAATGACAAATTCACAAGAATATTTGCCACTAGTTTGAGGAGGGATAAGGCCACCATAGTAGGGGGTGATTTTAATATTTCAATGGAGGCCATTTCCATAACCACTGTGATCCCTAACCATGGAGCGGTCTGGGTTAAAAGGGCTGACCTAGATATTGAAAGTTATAAAATGATTTTGAAGCCTCCTTCCAAAGCTACTCCAAAGAATATTTTTCCTTTTAGACACTTGATTGATAAGTATGCCCCTCTCATGAAGATGATCATAGAATACTTCACATGTGAGAGCATTTTTTCAAGGATATATCAGTGCCATGTTAGATTACCGGTGCATTTCATAGATGTTAAACCTCTTAATCTACATCACTACCTGTACAAAAGCTTGGTCAAAATAATAGAGAAACTACATAGAAAAGGGAAATATCATCAATAAATATTGTTCCATCATGGCTTGGTGAAAATAATTGTCTGCCATTGGCTTACACAAGTCAACTTTCCTTGGGAGTTATTAATGCAGTAAGCCTCTCTTTTGCCTCCTCCAATCCAATCTAGCAGTCAGTCTACAAATTTGACATCACCAAGACCTCAAGAATTCCACAAGAAAACCAGTTAAAAGGAAATATATTGCACAGGTGACCAAAACCTACAACAGAGTAAACAGGGTGATTTTTTCTCCTGGCAGTGTGGAAAAGGCTCAGCCTAAATCAGTTGAAAAATAGACATCAACATATCATCATGAGGAACCATTGCAAGAGGAAGAACAGGTACACTTTGACATTCACATGGTAGACACAGAAATGCAGAATGAGGAGAAGTCACCTGTGGAGATTATAAAAGAGAATGAAGTTGAAATCAGAGAGCTAAAGGAAAAACTTTCAAAGGCTAATTTCATGACTACATTTCTTCACTAGGAGAATAGGTAGCTCCACGTCAAAAAACATTTGCTTTAAAAACCCAAGGAAAATTTGGAGGAGGAGGATGGAAAAGGTAAGTCAGTAATTGATGTTGATGAGCTTCAAGACAAGGAGGTGAAAATCAAACCAAGGATTCCAAGAACAAGAGGTCTCAAGAGGCAGGAAGAGAAATAAATTGAAACATCTCCATCACTAGGTCAAGAGGATTTTTATGAGTTGATTCCAGTAGAAATTGAACAAGATAAGGAATTTTGGCTTGGTGAGGTGAACGATCATTTTGAGAATATTCTTAATAAGGATAATAGGAACAATAAGCTCCAAAGGCACATGGAAATGCATTACTACACCAGAAACAAGATTTCTTAGATTAGGGTCAAAAACTTGAAAAGGAAATTGAGGGAAACCCTAATTAAGCAAAGGAAGAAGGATAAGCTTGATATGTTGGTTTAGGTCTATATAATTCCCTTGCACATAATTTTCCAATTTAAAGGGAAAATTTTGGACCATTTTTGAAGAAAATTTTGAAAATTTTGAATTTTTGTGACTTTTTGCTATAACAGGAAATTCAATCATCCAAAAGCACAATGCCTTGGCACTGCACTTTTCCATCAGGGCTCCAAATCAAAAAAAGTATATGTGCAAAGATATCTTGTGACCTACACCTATCATCCATCTATTTTTTGTACCATGTTAGCTTTCTGGTTGTTCTAAAAATGCCAAAAACATGTGAAAAAACAACTTTATGCCACTATTTTCACCCTGGCGCTGAGCTTTTAGAGTTACCTTGACGGAGTCTAGTTTTCTTAGCCTTGGAGAGACCATTTTTCTTTCTTAAGGACTATATGAAAAAATATACATTCTAAGATTTCTAATGATACATTCAGATCAGAATTTGGAGCACTAGAAGTCACTCAAAACGGCCCTCCAAATTTTCACTGCGCTTTTCCCAGATGGCGCTAAACTTTTCTTAGAATTTGCTACGCTTTTCCCTGAAGGTAAAAAATTCGAGTTTTATCAGTGAAAATCAGTTTCTCATGATGTAATTAGTATATTTTGGTTTCTATATGATGTGTTCAAGTATAATTGAGCTTGTAAATGTGATTTTAATGTATTTATGATGGTCAATAATGTTATAAAGGTCAATGAAAGGCTAAAAGGAGAGTTTGTTCTAACCTCCCTAGTCTTAGGTGTTGTTATAGAAATTTGTGTAAACTATTCCTATCATGAGGGTTTCACCCCCTGAGAGAGGGGACAATATTTTTTGGTCTATATGTAGCTATTTTGAAGTCAGAATCAAGGTTGGACATCAGATAGTAGAAGTCTTGGAGCTTTGTGTACAATTTATTTTTGCAGAAATACAAGGTTAGTTGTAGCTATTATATAGGGATTCATGTGGTATGATTTTGTTAAAATGTTTTCCTTCTGTAAATAACTTTTATGAATTATTAATTCTCCTTCTTTCCATTTCTTTTCTTTCAATAATATTCCTATAAATTGTTAAACAAGATTCTCAAGTTTATGCTCTGTTTTGATAGGAATTTCATGTTTATGTTATTCATCTTTTGATAAATGAAATCATCCCTTTCATGCTCATTTTGAACCTTTACTTTTCCACCATACACTAAAATTGAAAACCTCAAAGTGTCACAAAACATGCCTTCCATGCCCCTTTTTCTCCCTGCAACTGAAATCTTTTAGATCTGACCTAGTTTCCTTAACCTCTCCTCCTGATCCAGCTAAAACCATAAATTTCAAAACCTTAGAGCTCAATACCTAACCTAATATATTGTTATCCTCTTCAATCACCTTGTTGGTTGAAATATCGTAGAGAGATCCCTCTCTGTTTTGGTAGGGCTAGCTACCATATCCTAAGTGGTTCGAGGTTACGTCCTTCAATTTCCGTTCTCATCCTTGGCGTCGTTGTGAGGGACACGAAAGATCATATTTTCCCTAGGTGAGAATGATAAAGATAGGATTTGATTATTGATGGTGGAAAATGGTCAGATACATATAAAGGTTGAAACATTCACCCGACGACTCCAATCAACTTCAACTTGATCCAAAGATTCCATTGGAAATATGATCCATAAATCAAGGTTTCATTTGTAAATTCACTAGCCTAAGAATAAGTAGAAAAATAATCACAATTTTATTGTCTCAATATGGATTCAACTGCTAGAAGGTATGCTCGTATGAATTGAGCTCATATTCTTATTTTTCCAAATCTAATACATCATATAGATTGGAAAACATATCTACCTAGGTTTGGAAATGAAAAAGAGGACAATGTTGCTATACATTTGATTAAATTTCATATACATATACATAGGCTAGTTTTTAGTTTCCTGAGGATTGTTCGATGAAGATTTTCATGGCAACCTTAGAGGATGATGCGAGCTCATGGTATGAGGGATTGCCTACTACCAGTCTATATTAACTTAAATATTTTCATGTAGAATTTTTTAAGAATTATAGGCAGCATTATCCTTCCCTATTGCTGATAGAGATTTTTTGTGGAAATTTTGACCACCTTTTTCAGTTCATAGGGATTCACATTGATGATGAGGATTTAATGATCGATAATATTGAAGAGGATTTATTTCAGTTTTCTCTACATCAAGATGAAAGGTCAGAAATCAGTTATGAAAATTCCCAACTAGTAGATGTTTATCCTTTAACTGTAAATGAAATTGAGTAGGATTTCAATAATGATAATCATATTCCATCTTCTGAGTTCAATAATAATGAACAATGGGTTTGCTCCCTTGAGATTTATGACATGTTAGCAACAAAGACTGAAGATTATCAGATAGGTTACCATAATGCACTCAGCTCAATGCAGAGGCAACATAATTTGAGAGACAAAAAGATGCCTATCACTTTTAGTCTGAAGAGGCAAACTTCTCCAAATGATACTCAACCCCAAGAAATGACTTTTATAATTCAGCAGTTGCCAAATAACCAACAAATGTATGAAGATGGTCATTCACTTGTTTTTTTATATTTTTATTTCTGTAGGTGTTTATTTCAAGATCAGGTTTTATAATACCAAGATGAGGTTTTTTATGAAATGAATAAACAAGGATCTCTAGACATTATGGAAGAGAATAAATAGAAAAAATTACAAGCAGATTATGAAGAGGAGAGATGCAATAAAGAAAATTTTGTTTTAGAGCCTCTTGCACATGATGATTTTCCTCCAGATATAGAATTATATTTTCTCATACTTGAGGAATTTACAGCCAATACTCAACTAGCAAAAAGTCATACTTCCCTATGACTTCCTATGGATCAACAAATAAGTTTTCTTCCAGAACAAAATGAAGGGTGTGTTTTTGTTTCTGTTGGATCTCAAGACAAGGTAACAGTTAAAATTATTGAGGATCCTCTTACTAATTTTCTACAGTTAGCATGGAAGATCTATTTTCTTGTATCTATGGATCAGAAGCATATTTTCAGTGGATACTTGGAGTTGCCTAGTTTTTATTTTTTTCTTCCTGCTCAAGGAAAGTGTTAGCATGATTCTATTAAGTAGCCATTTACTGGATTGGTTACACTAGAGGGATCATTTCACATGATTTTATATATATATATATATATATATATATATATATATTCAACAGGCGGGTGGTTATCATCAGGTTTTGAAGCCCTAAAATCTCAATGGTTTGATGCCATAAATAAGTTCAGTTATTAGTCATTTCATTTTTTCAAGTCATTTCAGTTTGTCAAGTTATTTCAGTTTCGAGTCTTGATTTTTATTTTTGACTCCATTCCCAATGGATGAGGCTACCTGGTCTATGGTGTTCTTGACACCTCCTAAAAGGGGCTACCATCCACAGCTAGAGCCAATGTTAGTGTATGTCAGTCATGTCAGTCACCAGTTATCAAATTATATTCTTTCAAGTTGTTGATAGGGTCCTAGGTCAAATTTTTATAGTGTCAAAAGGTTTTCAAATAAAAAATTGATCATTGGTTAGTACGTCTAGGTATGTTACTGCTCCCATCATCCCATGGTCAAAATTGTCATCTTGGTCATGCCATTACTTATTATGTCATCAATGATGTTTCTTGATTACTATTTCAGTTACCATCTCATGGTCATTCATACTGCAAGGTTCAATGCCCAAATCATTAGTTTATAAATCCATTAGGTGTCATTATTAAGGAAAGTTATCAAAAACATCATAAAAAGAATCAGGACATCACCTAGGTCATCATTGTGGGAGTAGTAATTAGGGAAAGTGTTCAAAAACGATTCCCAAAGTGCATTTTATTCTCTATAAAGATGTAACTACGCATACTAAAGTTTGAAGTTGCAGTTCACTAGCAGTCCATATCATTTTGTGAAAAGACAAGGTGGGGCCACATCACCACCTAAGAGAAAATCGACCCCCCAGCCTATAAGAAGACCAAAGGAAAAAATAATGTACTCATTCCACCCTCAGAAGACATAAATCCATCATCAAGAAGCATTTCCATCGTCTGAAAAAATAACTTCTTGTCAAAAAGTGAAAATTTTCCTCCCTTGTTGTGCTTTTCTCAGCCGCACTTCACTTTTCTCTGTAATATCTGAAAAGGGAGAATGCAGTAATACTTCACACAATATAAGAACTTACATCAAGATAAATAATAAATCTTAAGACAACATCACAATTTACATAGAAGCTAATCCATTTTATTAGATTGGAGAAAAATCAGTTACACCATGTACAAAATATGAGCAGATCTAGCCAAAGATATGGTCTAGAAGTACTCAGAAAACAATATACAATAGGTACAACATAATTGGAGAGGCACTAAAGAAAATACTGTGATATCCCTTCAGCATATTATGAGCATATAGTTGTAGGCTAAAAAGGAAAACGCAAATCTACTCAAATTTGGAGCTCAGATGATGCCAAGATTCAAGATCTGGCCAATGTGATGGATTCCCAAGATAACCCAGAAAGGATTTTCCAGATCTCCAACTTTGGAAAACCACCTCCCTAGGGTTTTATCTTTGATCTACTGGGAAATACAGATCTGAAGCTAGATCTGACAAATAGATGGCTGAAATACGATATTATATCAGATATAATATTGAAGCGTTGATCCCTTCTTTAGATCTATGAGCTAGAAGCTCTAGATCTAGCTTCTCAATCCTCCAATGATGATTGCAGTTGCTGCAACACAGCTGCCTCTAGAAACTACGTTGTGAGGGAAAGAGAGACCTTATACCTACTGAAAAATGCATAAATACACTCCAGGATGATGGTAAGACTGATGAAAATGTGAGGAGATGATCCCTCATAGGATTGCTAGCTGAAATACTAGCAACTTCCTTCCTCCATTTAGATATGCAAGATAGATAGCGTAACTCCTGAAGGAAGTACTACTACTAGGAGGTAAATAACCTTTGGCCTGATGCCTGATCTGTAATGAAGCTCTGGGAAGCTGATCTTTAAGACCAAGGTGATAGGACCCTCACCAGTTCTCCAGTTGAAGTACTAAAGACAAATTCCTCCTTCGAAACTGATCTTCAGAAATCTGCAATTTCTAAATATGTGTTCTGTAGAAGTAAGAAAAGGAGATGGCACTTAAAGCCTGATGTATAATGAAGTACAATACTCTTTCTAGAGCTGATCTAAGAAAGAGGTGGGATTCCCGACTAGGAACACCCTGTGCTAAACAGCACCTCCAATCTCTGCTAAACAACCCAAGAAAGAAGTGGAATGTCACATGACAATTCCAGATATGAAAATATCTTACATTAAGAAATAATCAGCATGCCCTCATCCTTGCCTTCATCTTATTTATATAACATTGGAGCCTTCCAAAGCCTTGGCCCTCATCTAGACTGTTGTGTCACATGTGGAAAAGATCTCCCAAGTGGACTGCGTTGTTTGACCAAATCAACCATCATGTCTAGGTGCAATGTACACCTTCCATCAAGTGTGCCTTGTTTGCACAACGTTCTCCATCACTTAATCATGAATGTCCCATGATATTTGACATCTTCAAGATCTTAATTGACTGAATCATCTCTGTTTGATCCCTTCAAGATCTTAGTTGATTGTGTCAACCTCCATGATCTATCTCATCAATGAGACTGATTCTCCAATTTCATTCACATTTGTAGTTGTTGGACTACCTTCTTATGTAGATCTAGGTTTAATTAATCCACATTCACACACAAAAAAGTAGATATTTATTCATATTGAGGATCGTGGGTCCCTCCACCCTTTTATTTACTTAATTCATTAAGAAAATCAAGGACTCTAATATTCCAAATATGATGTGGAAATTTGGGAATATTACATTCTCCAAAGTGTTGTGTTTTCTCAAGGGAGAAAAATATTTCTTTTCCAAGGTTTTCTTGATCAACCACAAGTTCCAGCTCATCAAAAACATGTAATTCGGATTCTTTTCTCCCTCATCTACCTTTCTTTTGCTCCAAATCATTCTTAAAAGCTCAGAAAATCACCCTCTCCTAGGGTTTTCTATGCTTTTAGTCTCATAGTTTTTTTTATTCATTTGACGTGAAAAACCATAGAAACAATGCTAAAACACCCTCCCTCTCCTTCCATACACCTTCCTTGAGACTTCCCCCTACCCATTTCCCTACAAACCCAAGCCTACACTACAGTTTCCTAGGCTAGGATGGTGTTTTTCATTTCTATATGCATTCCCCTCACCCATTTCCAAAATTTTCACCTCCCTACACTCCCTAACATCTATCCCTACCCCCAAAAATTTTCCCAAGAATTTATACACTCTTAAACCCCTTTATATCCCTCCATTCATAAAACTTCCCCAAATCCCCTGTTTTCCTAAAACTAAACCCTAATTCCCCTTCCTAGTGAGCTAGGGTTTTAAAATGGATCAAGAGACAAAAGCCACTAATCAAAGGAAGAATAAAGGAGGTTAGATCATCGTATATGAAACCACTAAAGTCCAAGAAATCATGGCTTCACCTTTCCTCAAGAAATCTTTCCAAGACGTGAGTTTCCTTGCTTTCAGTGAGAAGATCCAAGAACTAGGTTTCAATGACAAGTTGACTAGCATCTTTGCCACTAGTTTTAGGAGGGAAAAGGCCAACATAGTAGAGGTTGATTTTAATATTTCAGGAGAGTCCATTTCCATAGCCATTAGGATCACTAACCATGGAGAGATCTAGTTAAATAGGACAAACCTAGATATTGAAAATTATAAAATGTTTTTGAAGCCTCCTTACAAAGCTGCTCCAAAGAATATTTTTCATTTTAGAAACTTTCTTGAAATTTATGCCCCTCTCATGAAGATGATCATGAAATACTTCACATGTGAGGGTAGGTTTTCAATGATAGATCATTACCATGCTATATTACTGATGCATTTCACAGGTGTTAAAATTCTTAACCTACCTCACTACCTCTTCTGAAGCTTGGTCAAAATGGAAGAAAAAGTACATCGCAAAGGGAAATATCATCAAGAAATATTTTTCCATCATGGCTTGGTTAAAATCATTGTCTTCCATCATATTACACAGGTCAATTTTCCATGCGAGGGATTCATGAAGTCAACCTCTCTTTTTTCTCCTCCAATTCAATCTACCAGTGAGTCTACACCTTTGACATCGCCAAGACCTCAAGAATTTGGTTCCACAAGAAAACCAATAACAACGAAACCTAGTGCAGAGGTGAAAAAAACCTACAATAGAGTAAAAAGGTTGATGTTTTCTCCTGGAAGTGTGGAAAAGGATCAACAAAAATCAGTTGAAAAAGAGACATCATCATATGAGCATGAGGCACCATAGCAAGAGGAAGAACAAGTACCCTTTGACACTCACATGGCAGACATAGAAATGAATAATGAGGAAAATTAACCTGTGGAGATTATAAAAGAGAAGGAATAATAAAATTAGAGAGTTAAAGGATAAACTTTGAAAGGCTAATTTCATGATTACATTTCTTCTGCAGGAGAATAGGCAGCTCCAAGTAAAAAAAAACTTCTTAGCAAATCCAAGATAGATTTGGAGGAGGAGTTTGGAAAAGGTAAGTCAGTAATTGATGTTAATGAGCTTTAGGATAAGGAGGTTCAAATCAAACCAAGGATGCCAAGAACAAGAGGTCTCAAGAGGCAGGAAGAGCAAGAAACTGAAACATCTCCATCACTAGGTCAAGAGGATTTTGATGAGTTGATTGCAGTAGAAATTGAGTGAGATAAGTAATTTTGGCTTGGTAAGGTGAATGATCATTTGGAAAAGCTTCTCAAGCAGGCCAGCAAGAACAACAAGCTCCAAAGGCACGTAACAATGCATTACTGTAGCAGAAACAAGATTTCCCACATTAGGGTCAAAAACTTCAAAAGGAAATTGAGGAAAACCCTAATTAAGAAAAGGAAAAAGGATCAGCTTGATCTGTTGGCAGAGGCCTCTCTCATTGGCTAGCACATCATTTTTCAACTTAAAGGGGCAAGCCTGGACTATCTTTTAACAAAATTTTGAGAATTTTGAATTTTTGTGACTTTTGGCTATAACAGGAAATTTAGTGTGCCAAAAGTGCAACGCCTTGGCGCTGTGGTTTTCCTTAAGGCTAGATAGCTTGTGACCTACACCTATCAGCCATCTAGTCAGTGTGTGCCATGTAATCCTTTTGGTTGGAAGAAAAATACCAAAAACATGCCAAAAAACCACTTTCTCCCATCGGTTTCACCGTGGCACTTCACTTTTTAGAGTGACCTTGGGAGAATCCAATTTTCTCAGCTTTAGAGAGGCCATTTTGATTGCTTAAGGACTATATGAACAACTAGACATCATAAAATTTCCAATGATACCTTCAAATCATAATTTGGAGCACTGGTAGTCACCCAAAATGACCCTCCAAGTTGATGTTGCGCTTTTCCTAGATGGCATCGCACTTTTCTCAGAATTTGCTGCGCTTTTCCCAGAGTGCCAAAATTTTGAGTTTTATCAGTCAAACTTGGTTTCTCATGATTTAATTAGTAAATTTTGGTTTCTACATGATGTGATCAAGTGTAATTGAGCTTGTAAATGTAAATTTAATTTAGTTATGATGGTCATTAATGTTAGAAAGGTCATTCATGGGCTAAAAGGAGAGTTTGTTCTAACCTCCCTAATCTTAGGTTTGTTTAGATAAATTTATGTAAATTGTTCCTATCATGAGGGATTCGACCCCTGATAGAGGGGAAGATGGTTTTTGGTCTATATGTAGCTATTTTTAGGTCATAATCAAGGTTGGACATAAGAGACTAGAAGACTTGGAGCTTTATGTACAGTTTATTTTTGCATAAATACAAGGCCAATTGCAGCGATTATACAGGCATTCATGTGGTATGATTTTATGAAATTTTTTTCCTTCTATCAATCACTTTTATGAATGCTTAATTCTCTTTCTTTCCATATATTTTCTTTCAATGATATTCCTATAAGTTTTTAAACATAATTCTCAAGTTTATCCTCTGTTTTGATAGGAATATCATGTTTATGTTATTCATATTCTGATAAATTAACTCATGCTTGTCATGCTCATTTTGAACCTTTACTTTTCGACCCTAAACTACAATTGACAACATCAAAGTGTCACTGAATATACCTACCATGCCCCTTTATATCCCTGTAACTGAAAGCTTTTAGATCTGACATAGTTTCCTTGACCTCTCCTCCAGATCCAGCTAAAAGCCTAAATTTCAAAACCTTAGAGCTCAATACCTAGCCTAATATATTCTTTCCCTCTTCAGTCACCTTTTTGGCTGAAAGATCACATAGAGTGCCCTATATGATTTGGTGGGGCTAGCTACGAAGTCCTAAGCGGTTCGAGGTTACCTCCTTCGGTTTCCATTCTTAGCCTTGGGACACTGTGGAGGATAAAAATATCCAATGTTCACTTTCAGTTACCATGGTGAAAGGCCCTGTCCATTGGCATGGAGGTGTATTTTCCTGAGAAAATGAATAGAGTTTCCAAGCATAGTATGTATGCTCCTTTAATCAAATAAGAAATTTCTCAATGGAATGTCATGTCCCCTTCCCATTATTTCTTGTTTAAATTCACAATCAATCACACACATTGCCATGGTTCCGATCACGTTCATTTGATGCTCATCCTCTTCGAAAGGGAGTGTAACCAATTCACCGCATATAATCTCTTGCATTTCATCATCTACTACCTTACCATTTTCTTTGGTCATGACAACAATGAAATCACAATTCCATTGATTTTTTCACTCTTGCTTTGTTCTTGACCACCCTATTTTAATACTAGCAACAGGACTAGGCCAATAAAATTTCCTTGGAAGACAATTCTCATTGACCTGGGGTGGTAGACTTCCTACATAAATATTAGTTATCTAAGTATCTCATTGGTTAGGAAGACTGCCTCAGAACTCATATTTCCAAAGTCTGGCGCTATCTCTAGAGATTCTTTTTGCATGATTGTTAACTTTGGATGGAAAAAAACCAACCTATGTTCCCTTTGAGTAATATATGCAAACACAACATAGCTAGTGGAAATGAGTACAACCATCACCTTGGCAGGACCTCCATTTATCTCTAGGAAATTTTCTGCTCCAACAACAACATATAATTTTGGTATGTGCACAACATGCTCTTACAGGAGTCTCCAAATTCCCTCTTGCCTAGTTAAGAAGACAAGAATGCCACCAAAATCATCCCTTATAAAATTAAAATCATTCAATGCATCTTCATCTCAAGCTATAATAATTTCTCTTTCTATTCCATTCTTAAGTGTTTTCTTGCCATTGGAACACTCAATGGTGTGAGGGCCAATCCTATCACAATGATCATGGCAAACCATATGTGTGAAATTGGATTCGAAATCCACATATTTCGTTTGTTCCTAAGAAATGAATGTATCTATATTAGATCTCAATTTAGCCTTTACAACATTTTTTAGCATGACCATGGTAGTTTCCCTCTCACTTACTATTTTATCATCATTTTGTAAATTGAAGGCAGCTATTTGAGAACCTTTAACATCTGTTTTATTATATAAGTTGAATCAAACAAAAGGGAGTAGCAACCATATTTAACATATTCCATTCCATATGAATACCCCCAAAATTTATCATATCGTGAAGATGTTTTGCCTGAAGTTGAAGGCAGGTAACAAGAATTTGGTTCGTCCAATCTCCTAACAACTTCCAGTGCATTTCCTAAGTTATCGTATGCCTCCAAAAATATGGAATACATGATGATAGATTGTTTGTAGTGTGCTAATGCCAAATATTGTTCATTAAAAGCATTGAAAAAATACCCAATGAAAATCACATAGTCAAGACGCAATTGGATTTCTTGTTGGTAGTGAAAAATTGCATCTTGAAGCTCTTTCATAGCCTTTAATACATTTCCTTAGTTCAATTGAGCATTCAAAAAATAAGGCTTCAACCCGATCTCCCCCTTATAATAAAAAAGGGCCTTCTGTAAATCCCCTGCTTCCATGAATAGTCAAGCCTAGAAAAAAAAATTCTATCCAAATGATGTTGCTACTATAGGTCCTTCAAAAAGTATGAAAACTTCATTCACTGGGTAACACAATTCTCGCATAGTTTTAAACTTGGAAAAGGGAGGAAAATTATCTTGTCTAGTATTTACCTCTCTTCCTTGGTCATAAACATGATTGGGTCCAAGATATTTTCTGTGATCAAAGGGTGTTGGAACCTTCATCACAGGAAATTGAAAACATATGCATCGAGCTACCTTATCATGTAATTCTGGTGTATCATACTGTAAGCTCAACTTAAGATGCAATAACCTTTCTGTCCCTAATACTTTCTGACAGACATAATTTTTATGCTTCCCTAGATCAACATTTGCATTTATCTGATTGAAGTCATCCATAGGGAGTGACTCGATTGTTGTTGAAGATGCAAGACCATTTCTGTCATTGCCCATCTTGTATGTAGCTTCTTCAATTTTTCTCTTCATACTTGGAGCTTGGACTTCACTTCCAACCACAACAATTGTTTCTTCTATTTGGTTTGATCTATTTTCCATATCTGTATCTATATTATTCTGCTATGCTCCTCAGTCTTCGACTTCAAATTTGAAAGTGTTTTTCTTTCTTACCATTATCCATGCATCGATGGGTTCTTCCTCCTTCAAGGTAGCTCTATGTGTTTGTTCCATCATTTAATGTGCTACATTCTTGTGTTTTTTTCTCCTCATAGAATAATAATCATTTATGGTAAAGGTCACCTTTAGTTCAGGAGGTAATTTTTGGTATTCCCTCATCCAAGTTGTCACTGTTTCTGCTATGAGTGAGAGAGATTCCTTCTCCCAGGAGGAGTCATCCAAGAATGTTGGCATAGTTGGCATGTTGCCATAAAAGGCTATGGCCAACCCTACTAAAATGTGAACCACTATTTCCATTATTGCACAGATGGCCAGAATTTCCAAACTGAGTATGGAACCTTTTGTTGAGAAGATGCATGATTGCTTCTTGGGTTGAGGTGATCCTATCAAAATTTTCAAGTCTGGAATTCTCTCGGTCTTTCATTGTTTCCCCTTGCTCTTTTAAAATAAACTCTAGATCTACTTTAGGCTTGTGGCTCCTACGCGTACCCTAGCTTCACATCCCACATGTGACCAAGAATGTGATTCTAATACCACTGTAAAATTATAGGAACAATTTATCGAAAAATCTTCCAAACCCACACTCTTAATAACTTATTATTATTGTTATTATTATTAAGATAATATCCATATACTATAATGTAATAAAGCCACATGATGCCCCCATAATAAAATAGCATGGAATTTCATATGTCCATCAAACCAAAGGGACCATTAAATCTAATCCAACCAAAATGTGCAATAATATATGATCACTATATTAGCCATACAATAACCCATATCAAGGGCATCCGCATAATATCAATTGAATATCACCAAGGTGCATAATAGGCAGATCTATTACACAGGAGTAATATTATCTACATCTTATGAGCTGAGGGAGACTGTTGATAAGTATAATGATGCCTTGTCTGACGAGGTAATGGTGTTCTGACTGTGCAATTAAATCAAATGGATGGCCCTCGGAATGTATGTTGTAGTAGCGTTCACAACAATGTATTAGGATTTGAATACCCCGCCGTCAGTCAACTAAATAATCCACTAGCGCAGATTTGCAGCAACAATGAGCACGTCGAGCCCTGAAACAACTCTCCAATACTTCCTCCTATGGACGTGAGACTTCTGTAGGATCCTCAAGTGATTGAGACGGGTATCGATTGGCCAGTTCTGCCCTTCTCAAGTTGCGGTAACGATCTGGCAATCACTGTTCAGTGGCTCCTATCCAACAAATTCCACAACTCCATGTATGGTCCACACTGGAAATGGGAGGAACGATCTCACTATATCGCCTATGTCGCAGAGAATAAGATCGTTATGAGATCTGCATAGGAATCGAAGAAACCGATACCCACAAGCGAAAACACAAACAAAACCTGGATCAGCTATGGTGATTTCAAGAACCACCGAAACTGGATTTACGGACTAGGGTGAAGCTGAACTCCCTCGAAGTTAACTAGAAGGGTCTCGTGTGAAACCCTTCTTGGTTGAAAACCCGCCCGAGGTCTTAAAACAATGTTAAAGAAAAATTCTAAATCCATGTCTTTCTTTCTCGAATTTACTGTCAAATACCACGGACTAGTTTCTCGAATTCACTGTCAAATACCATGGACTAGAATATTATTGGCAAATACCAGTTAGAAATACCACATCTTAATTGTTTACAATAATTTTTTTTTTTTTAATATAAATCTAGGGCATTTTTTGACTATATGGATTCAGTGCTCTAAAAAAATTTTAGGACACTTTCATTATACGAAGTTACTCATCAAACTTCTGTTTTCAATAAATTTCCATCAAATTTTAAAAAAATTACACAAAAAAACCATCATCAAACCCTTAAAAAAATCACACTAAAGACTATGAAACAACCATGGTGCTATCTTTCACAGTATACCACTTGTTGGATTTAAACAAATACATTATCCAAAAAGTGACATACACTGTCCGGCTCATTAATCGACCAATAGGGAAATATATATTGTTGGGCGTCGTTTAGCATCCTTATATGACTGCATCGCTGCGAGTTGCGGCGAACTTTAGGGTGACATCTGTTCGCTTTCGTCGTACCGAGCGGAACCATCGGATCTGTCTCCCGCATCGGCGGGCCTCACGCTCTGTCCACCAGCGTAGTCTTGGCAGGTTTCTTGGTGTATGTGCCCAATTTGTATCACCTTTCCTTAGTGATTAAACCGATTAGTTGGTTTATTAAACGAGAGTATTCTAAACATATCAGTGTCTTCTAACCATGTTATGAATTTATGGATTTTTTAAATTATTATTAATTTGAGTTTATTTTTTAAATTTAATTAAAATTAAAAAAAGTTAAAATTGTTAATGTAAGACCATATACATAATGGAAAATGTAAATTAGGCGATCAAAATTGTAACTTTACTAATAATTTTGGTGATGTTTTCCGGAAAAATTAGACAGGTTCTTGATTTCTACCTTTTTGTTATTTTAAATGGGCAAGTGGAATGTTTACATTGGAAATGTAATGATCTTAGACTACCAGTCGATTATTCTCGAATGAGATTTTACTCCTGTTGGGGGAACTTTTCTTTTAAATTCAAATTCAACTGGGTTTGGTTAGAGGACATGGATTTTATTAATCTGGTCTCAAATCATTTCAGGGAAAACCTGCAGGCTGTGGACTCTTCTGCATCGGAATTTCTGATGGGATCGCTGAGGAGTTTTAAGAAGGTGGTCAAGAGTTGGGAGCGAGAAAAAAAAAAATCAAACACAGGGTCTAATATACGTTTCTGGAACAGGAATCAAAACGTCTTTTGAAGGAGCTGGAGGAAACCGTCCCAAGAGAGGGATCCTGGAATAAGTTAAAAGATTTGGAGATGGAGAAGAGAAGTCCTGGAGGCTGAAAAGTAGCGTGACATGGCTTCATGAGGGCGATTTGAATACGAAGTATTTTCACGCCATAGCCAAGGCGAGAAAAATCTCAAATGCCATTTGGACGATAGATGCGAATGATTCATCTTTCCATTCCACAAAGGACATTCAAGTGGTGACTGTTAGACACTTTGGGGAATCATTCAAGGACCGTGATCGGGTTGAGTTTGAAGCTCTGAGTTGGGCCATCGATGAGCTCCCTGCTATGTTTGATGGAAGATCGATTGGGGAGTTTTATAAGCCGGTTAGTGGGCTGGATATTTTAACGGTTTTGAAGTCTTTTGCAGTGGATAGGAGTCTGCGACCAGATGGTTGGACCCCGAACCCCGAAATTTTTTATCCACTTTGCTGATTTTTTCGTTCCACACATTATTGATTTGGTGGAGGATGTTAGAAGGACTGGGATGATAAGTGGGGATGTCAACTCTACCTTTCTGGTTCTGATACCAAAGAAATCTAGGGCGAAATCATTTAATGATTTCAGGCCAATCTCTTTATGCAATACACTCTACAAAGTGATTTCTAAAACTATAGCTGAGAGATTGAAATGGGTGTTGTCTAGATTCATTTCACCTGAACAGTCAAGTTTTTTGAAAGACAGGAGCATTCATGGTGTTGTGGCTTCCACTGAAGAAGCGATACATTCCATCCATTCAAGGAAAATGAATGTTATGGTTATGAAGATTGATCTATGCAAAGCATATGATCGTGTTGATTGGAGGCTTCTTAGGATGGTGTTGTTTAAGATTGGCTTAGTCAGGGGCTCGGTAAATTGGATCATGGGATGCGTGACTAATACTTCTATGGCAATTATTATCAATGGGGTTGTGTCAAATTTTTTTCGGCCTGGCTGGAGATTGAGACAGGGATGTGCTCTCTCTCCGCTTCTTTTTATCCTTATTATGGACATTCTGAGTGGTAAAATTGGGAAAGCGGTATCTCTTGGCCACATAAAGGGTATCAAATTTCCTTTTAGAAGGGAGATCAGTCATAATTTGTTTTTTGATGATGTTTTACTATCTGGAATGATTATTCGATCTATTTGGCAGACTTTTTATGACATTTTCAGCCGCTTTTGAATGGCCACTGGTATGATTGCTAATAACAGCAAATCATGCATTTATACTAGTGAGGGCGACTCCGACACTATTCAGGCTATGGGTGATTTATTCAATTTCAAAACAGAGCCTTTATCCATGGGATTTAAATATCTGGGTTTCTTTTTGAAGCCCAATAATTATGGCATTGA
Source organism: Pinus albicaulis (assembly GCA_034641835.2). Lineage (NCBI taxonomy): Eukaryota > Viridiplantae > Streptophyta > Pinopsida > Pinales > Pinaceae > Pinus > Pinus albicaulis. The sequence continues at coordinate 189,278,052 of CM076584.1, forward strand.
TGACTGGTTTTGGTTGATAGAAAAGGCTGAGAGAAGAATTAATAACTGGTCCACTAAATGGTTGTCTTTGGGTGGCAGAGTGATCTTAATTCAAGTTGTTCTTCAACAACTGATGATTTTCTGGGCTCACCTCTTTATCATCCCCAAAAAGATTATAAAACGATTTAAGGGAAAGTATCATTTATAAAATTGGGAATTGATCATGAGACCCAAGGATCGGGATGGGGTTTACTGGATCTCGAGTCTTTTGGAAGGGATTTGCTTATGAAATCACTATGGAGGGCGCTGAGATAAAATGGTATTTGGAACAAAATTATTAGATTCAAGTACACCCACGAATCTGAATTGGAATATTTGGTTAAGATGGGGAGGAAATTTCATAGGGGGGTGTCTACCATATGGAATGGTTTCAAGTTCATATGGTCCGATTTTGCTTCACCCCTTCGCTGGAATTTTGGAACCGGGGATAAGATTATGATCGGATAGGTGGGATTGAGGGGTGGTTCAAAAAATTTCACTTGTAGCCGACATATTATAAATTAATTAAATGGTAGAGGTCTGTTCTTCCTTAGCCAGGTGGTGTTGGAAAGGGACAAGGGTGTTCCTATTTGGTTTTCGACGGATGGAATCAATTTTCCGGCCAATTTGGTGGAGGAATGGATCTCATTTACTGCGGATCTGAGAAGTAGGGGCTTCGTCTGGAACAGAAATGGGGATAGTGTGACATGGGAAGGACCGCTCCATAATGATATGCTGGTGGTGAAAGATCTGTATGAAAGACTGCAGATACACAAAATATCGATTGCTCAGTGAAAGTTTCATTTGGGTATTTGGGAGACAAATGGCCAATTAAAAATGAAGCTATTCCTATGGTTGGTGCTAAACAAGAGAAATTCCCAATTGAAAATGAAGCTATTCCTATGGTTGGTGCTAAACAAGAGAAATATCACTTGGGAAATTTTGATGAGAAAGGGTATGGTTGGGCCTGGAATTTGTAGTTTATGCTTGAGAAGGGGAGAAGATAATATTCATCTTTTTTATAAATGCTCTTTTGCCAAAAAGGTATTAAAGGATTTAGGTTTGTTCTTTTAGATTATTTTTCTAGATTTTGACAGTACTATGGATTTCATTATTTGGGGGAAGTCAAAGTGCTTAGATCTCAGAGTTCTGTCGGCCCTGTTCCACTGGTTTATTTGGATACGTAGGAACAAATTGATCTTTGAGGGTCTGACGTGTATTCCAGAGGGGACTACAAAGAATATTATTAGCTTGTGGGAAAATATGAGAGTAGGGAAAAAACCCCTAGTGGACCTCTCAAAGTGACTGAGACTTTTTGAGATTCATTACCTCGCTGGTTTCTTTGATGGGGCTTCAGAACTTTCTGTTTGTGGTTGTGGTGTTTGGCTTCTGATTCCTCCTCATTACCACTACAAGATTTACTGGTCTGGGGAGGAAGGAACAAATATGCAGGCGGAGGTGCTAGCATTATGGGTTTTGCACTGGTTTGCAACACAGTTGTATCTCGATTATTTCTGTGTGTTTGGTGACTCAAAGGTACTCATAGGGAACCTTAATAAGGTCTCAAATTTGGCCCCTAGCCATCTGATAACCTGGTTAGATCGTATAAACTTTCCGAGGGCCTCCTTTTCTTCCATAAATTTTCAACATATTTTCCGAGAGAAGAATGTATAGGCTGACAAATTCTCAAAGAAAGGCTTGACTGGGGTGTTTGGCACGATGCATTATGAACTAGTGGATGGGAAGGGACAAGGGGCTGCTGGTTCTGTGTCTTTTTCTTGATGCATATCTGTTTCACTTGTTTATGTTTTTATTTGGTTTTCATCCCAACATTTTTTTCTGGACAGTTTCTCTGGGGGATACTGATTTTCAAATTTTTCTGGAATCTTCTATTACTAAATACTCTATCTGTGGGATCGTCGTTTCTCTGTTTCATTTTTTTCGAAATCATGAAGAATTTTTGGTGTTCAGGCTAGGTTCTTTTGCCGAGATGCCTTGCTGTTTGATCTTTCTTACTGGGTCATTACAAAGGTTTCATATTTTTGTCGGGTTTCAGCTTTAGTTGCTGGCTAGGTTTTTGTTTATCATGGATGGTATTGACTATGTTTGGAGGTTAGTGGAGCATTTGTTATCTTGATAAGAGATCAAAGTTGTATGGCAGGTCTGTTGATCAAATGACTTTTGAATGGCACAGTATATAAGCCACTGTTTTTTCATCGTGAAAAAATTTACAAAACATAAAATATCTAAACATCCATAGGGTATCTCATTGAAATTAGTATGGAGGGCCACTGAAATGAAAAAATGAAAATGCAAATTAGGTAATAAAAATTGTAATTTTACCAGTAATTTTGCTGATATTTGTTGATATGTTACAAAACATAAAATATTTAACATCTAGAGGGTATCTCATTGAAATTAGTATGGAGGGCCCACTGAAATGGAGAATGAAAGAAAATTAAAAGGAAGTGGGAGAAATTCACAGAAAAAGAAGAAAATAAGAATAAAGATGAAACGAATTGAAGTTTGGAAAAAAGATAGATTTATGTTTTTAATTATATTTTAGATTTATCTTCTTATAAATTCACCGGAATTTGAATTTTAAGTATTTGTTAGATGAACAAATTTTGAATCATCTTTTTTGGATAAACAAATTCTGAATAAGTTAATACTCACTCAACAATATAAGATAATTTATATTTACACCGTAAGCGTCATTATTTGAAAACAACTCTCCTACCTGTCCATGTGTACTATTGTTGACCGTTAGATGCCTTGTTAGACGATTGAATAATGCTCAACCATAGATATAAAATAGCTAAAAAAATAAAACATAACTAAAAACCTTAATATGCAATATCCAACATTAATCGGCCAGAGTCATCCTCCTTTCCGGGCTAATAGCCTCATTTGCTGCAGAGAAGGGGTAGCTGGAAGAATGAGAAATCCTTTGCTGTAGTACAGAAGCATTGATGGACATGGGGAGGTTGACCTGTAGCCGCAACTGGAACAACCAGCAAGCTTGGTAATTATTAGTTAGGTGCTGGTAGTTCTCAGATTTTCTTTTAAATGTCTTTCTTTCATTCATTGTTCATATCTCCCTTCTGTTGTTTATTTGTTCCAGTGAAGAACTGAAGAAGGCTACTGCTGCTGAGTGCTGAGGACTTCCACTGAAGTCAGAGAAGTGAAGTGTTGTTCCGTTTGCCTACAATTGCTGGGCTGTTGTTGGAAGGTTTCAATCTGTCTGTCAGAGTAAGGTTTCAAACTCTCTGCTTTCCTTTCTAATGCTTCATAACTATTAGCTGGTTCAAGTATCCATTGAGGGATGGTTTTCACATGAGATGCACAAGGGGGAAATGAGTTGCAATAGGAAAGTGATCCCTTAATTGTGTGATGTGTTCCTGTATTGGCTCTCATGAGTATTACCACGTTGCAACCTAAAACAAATATGGGCAAAAGGGAAGTGGTTCTTTTGCCCTGGTAGCGAGGCAGATGGGCAGTGGTTCCTTTGCCTAGCAGAGTCTATTCACATTCCTTCTCATGTGCCTCTGCGCACCCTTAGGTATGTTCATGGGGATTGTTCTATGGTTCTAGCTAGCATGTCTATGAGCATTACTAGAATACATAATGTTCTAAATATTTTTTGAATCATGTGCCATGACAGAACTTAGACCACTATCCTAGTCAAGCTATGAAAAATTTCAAATGTCTCCATAAGCTAGGTATTTGATTCAATACCATTCACTAAACCAATGAAAAACAGTCACAATGTGTATATTATTGTGTACTATTCAAGCCTCAAGTTGCAGATCCTTTGAAGTTCATACAACTATCAAATAAACCATTTCTGATGAAGTTAAGGTGCTTGAAGATTATTCAGGACTAAGGGTTTATAGGTTGTAGCAGAATAATAGTAAGTAAAGTACCAAAGCCATCAAATTCTCAGGAAGATCTTTACTATTTAGAAAAGAGAGTTTGAATGTTCTAGCAACTCTGTCAATCCCTTAGGAAAGAATATTATGATGAAAAATATCTTTATTATTTAGAAAATACATCTTGAATTCCCCAGGGGCTATGCCACTCCAAACGTTTTTCTCCATCGAGTGTTTAATCTTTTCATCAAAATCTTCCAGTCATGCAAAAGTTTGACTGTGGTTTTTCTTTATGAACTGCTTAGTATTATAACCAAAATCTTGCAATTCATGCACAAGCTTGAATTTGGTTTTTCTCTATGAACCATTTAGTCTTATAATCAAAATCTTGTAAGTCATACACAATATTGACTCTAGTTTTTCTCTATGAATAGCTTAGTATCATCATCAAAATCTTGAGCTTGAAAAAGTCCTTTTCTCTCGAGGAAAGGCAGGGCAACAATTTTATGGGCTAGGTGTGGGCAATTAATTTTAGTATTTTATTATGGGGCTTGCTCTGCTTTCTCATCTTTTCCAGCTCAGTCTATTCATGTTCTAGAAACTCTTTAGAAAATAGAGTTGAATGTTCCAACAACTCTGTCAATTCGTGTTCCTTCTGATGTGCCTCTATGCACCCTTAGGTATATTCATGGGGATTGTTCTATGGCTCTAGTTAGCATGTCTATGAGCATTTCTAGAATACATAATGTTCTAGATATTTTTTGAATCATGTGCCATAACAGATCTTAGACCACTATCCTAGTCAAGCTATGAAAAATTTATTCCTCCATTTTTTTTAAAACATATTTATTTATTTTGTCAAAATTTCAAATTACGGGTAAAAAATAATGGAATATAGCCTTCTTGGATCATTTAAACCGAATATTGTGTAATTATAAATTATGTCTTTGATTTGGATATTTTTGTTTAGATTTGTATCTCCAATTCCTTTTGGGAATCTGGGTTGACAAAGACATAGGTCATGTTGTTCCCCTAAAGGTGAAGCTTCAACATTACATAGGAAGAATAATTTACAAGCCCCATTTTTTATTTTTCCCCTTTCTGAATCCAAAAACTCATTATTGCAATCCTATATATGTGGATGTTGGAAGGGGATGCCACACTTTGATTGTTCTTTTCCTCGTCATGCAATTCAGTTGCAGGAAAATCAATTTAGATAAGTCTCTATATCTGTTTTTCAATTTGATGTTCTAAAGTTGTAAATGTATCTATATCTATAAATTAGAAAAAAAGATTAAAAGGAGGCTACAACAACATACCATCCCTAAGCTATGCTATTCCTCCATTTCTTTCAAAAACGTATTTATTTATTTTGTCAAAATTTGAAATTATGGGTAAAAAAGAATGGAATATAGCCTTCTTGGATCATTTAAAGTGAATATTATGTAATTAGAAATTATGTCTTTGATTTGGATATTTTTGTTCAAATTTGTATCACCAATTCCTTTTGGGCATCTGGGTTGACAAAGACATAGGTCATGTTGTTCCCTTGAAAGTGAAGCTTCAACATTGCATAGGAAGAATAATTCACAAGCCCCATTTATGATTTTTCCCCTTTCCGAATCCAAAAACTCATTATTGCAATCCTATCTCTGGGGATGTTGGGAGGGGATGCCACACTTTGATTGTTCTTTTCCTTGTCATGCAATTCAATTGCAGGAAAATCAAATTTAGATAAGTCTCTATATCTGTTTTTCAATTTTATGTTCTAAAGTTGTAAATGTGTCTATATCTCTAAATTAGAAAAAATTATTAAAAGGAGGCTACAACAAAATACCATCCCTAAGCTAAGCTATTCCTCCTTTTTTTTCAAAAACGTATTTATTTATTTTGTCAAAATTTGAAATCACGGGTAAAAAAGAATGGAATATAGCCTTCTTGGATCATTTAAAGCGAATATTATGTAATTAGAAATTATGTCTTTGATTTGGATATTTCTATTCAGATTTGTATCTCCAATTCCTTTTGGGCATCTGGGTTGACAAATACACAGGTCATGTTGTTCCCCTAAAAGTGAAGCTTCAACATTGCATAGGAAGAATAATTCACAAGCCCCATTTGTGCTTTTTCCCCTTTCCGAATCCAAAAATTCATTATTGCAATCCTGTCTCTGGGGACGTTGAGAGGGGATGCCACACTTTGATTGTTCTTTGCCTTGTCATGCAATTTAGTTGCAGGAAAATCAATTTAGATAAGTGTCTGTATTTTTTTTTCAATTTGATGTTCTAAAGTTGTAAATGTATCTATATCTCTAAATTAGAAAAAAAGGATTAAAAGGTGGCTACAACTACATACCATCCCTAAGCTAAGATATTCCTCCATTTTTTTCAAAAACGTATTTATTCATTTTGTCAAAATTTGAAATTACGGGTAAAAAAGAATGGAATTATTTGGCCTTTTTAAATTCAAGGGAGACAAGTGTTGCATTTAATCACACGCAAGAAATGAAAAACTCTCCCAAACAAATGGACGAGCAACGTTGCAAAGGTGAAATTTGAGGAATTTTCAAATTTGGTCTATATATTTTTTTACTATTTATACATTTATATTATTTTACTTTTATATTATTACGTTTTATATATTTATATTATTTTACTTTTGTATCATTTAGTTTTGGAAATAAATGATATGTAATTAATTTTTTAAGTTATTTCTATAGTATTAATAATTATGAAAAATTGAATAACATTATTACTCAAAAGTTAATTCAATAATAAAATATTATTTTAGTGTTAACAATTTGATTTTAGTATAAATGATTTTTTTAATGTGTGAAAAAAGTCTATTTATGTGTGAAAACCTAGGAGGGTCTAATATTGTAGAAAGGATTATTTTATTTTTCATGTGGAGATATTATAGTGCAGTAATAATTATGAAAATCTGAATAGCATTATTATTCAAAAGTTAATTCTATAATACAACATTATTTTACTGTTAACAATTTGATTTTAGTATACATGATTTTTTTAATGTCTTAAAAAGTCTATTTATGTGTGAAAACCTAGGAGGGTCTAATATTGTAGAAAGGATTATTTTATTTTTCATGTGGAGATATTATAGTGCAGTGAATTATATGATGCGTCCTTATAACTCCAAGTCATAACTTTTTTTGTATAAATTTATTGAAATTATATATCAATGGTTCATGTATCTAAATTTTGTCTTGTATTTAGGTATATAAGTGTATATTGAAATTGAAAAACAAAATATGGGTAGATTAATAGATCAATTGAATTAGTAGTTTTATTTTTGCTATTCAATTCTCTTTTTATTAAATTATATAATTTTTGGTCAATATCAACTTTTATTATTCATTTTTTTTATTAGATTATACAAATTTTTATAAATATTAACTATCAGGCATTGTTTTATTTCGAAGACCATCGACATTTTTATCATTTATTTTTTTATATTCAACATAATCATTAGTTTTAACTTAACTAAGATTTATCTACGGATAATCCATAATTTTTATATATTAAAATTTAGATTCATTTACAAGAACTAACTTTTCAAACAATAACTATAGCTTCATCCATGATTTTTGAAAAAACCTTTAGTTTTACATATAGCCATATTTTTTTCACTCACACAATCATTATTTGTTAACTTACATTTACCTATTAATGATCCATTTCGGATCCCTTTAACTTCTCATGTAGATTTATAGGAATCATAGCTATACATCTAACTCAAAACCACATATAAATTTTTTTAATTATTCTTCTATCTCTGTTTTCAGAAAATGACAACAAAACTTACTGAGAATGATATTTCCTCAATGCTCTCGGGGAAAAGTCATATTCAACCATTTCTACAAATCATTGAACTTGAGCGTATTACATCAATGCAAAGTTCAACAGTACGATATCGCACCGCCATCTCTGATGGAACACATATTAAGCACCTTGTGCTTATAATAACTTTCAATGAGCTCGTTGAAGCAAGCTTGCTTCAAAAAAGTTCAATTATACATGTTAAAAGTTGGACTACTTCAACTATTGCTCCATAAATGTAAGTTTGTAACAAAATTCTTATTTAAACTTTACATATTTCCTTCATATGACTTTTAACTCTAAAAATTGCTCTTATTACTATCATTTACCATGTAGGTCTATAACGCTACTAGACTTGGAAATTTGTACTACATCTGCACCTTTATTTGGTATTTCAAAAAATATGAGTGTCTCGACCACTTATCAAGAAGAAGTTCCTTTGTCATCAAACCAACAACCTTCGTCGAAAAGGCACTACACCCTTTCTGACATTCCTATTGCATCCATTACACCAGTCCAAATTCCAATCAAAGGAATAAATCCTTACCATTCAAACTAGTGCATAAAAGGATATGTTCAAAGAAAGACACCTCTTCGACAATTTCAAAATCAATATGGTTTTGGTAAAGTGTTTGGCTTCAACTTCTATGATACAAAAGGTGGAAAAATATGTATTACATGTCTCAAAAATGTTACTGATTATTTCTTTGATCAAATCCAAGTTGGAAATATGTACATTGTCTCAAAAGGGAATGTGAAAATGGCTAATAAACAATACAACCACTTAAACAATGAGTGGAATTTTTTTTTAAATGCTACATCTACCATAGATCATGTTGCCAATGAAAGAAGATCCAACCCAATAGTGCATTTCAATAAAATCAATCAATGATATCAAAACAAAAAACGTCAACTCCATTTTTGATGTTCTTGGTATTGTTACTAGCATTTCCATTCCGTGCACCATACATAGAAAATATGGCTCAGAACTTACGAAACAAACAGTAAATCTTCAAGACATGTCGGGATATAACATGGATGCAAACTTTTGGGGAGGTAATTTTGATGGAGTATCAAAATTAATTTCCAGCTTATGTGCTACAGGAAATAATCCCATCATAGCAATCAAGTCCGCTCGTGTTGCTGAATTTAATGGAAAAAATGTCGGTACTGCAACAAGATCGATTATTCTTGTAGGTCCTAACATTGAAGAGGCTCTTATCCTAAAGTCATGGTTTAGAAAATAGCATTCCAATACAAATTCTATACCACTGACAAAAATATATTCACCTTATACTGGCCATCAACCCAAAAAAATAACGATTGAAAATATTTATAATATCGAGTCCTCAGAGATACATGCATTCTACCAAGTCAAGGGAACAATAACAAAAATATGGATGGAAAATTTTTACTACCTATCATGCCCATCTATTGTTGATAAGAAAAAATTCATGAAGAAACTTATTCCAAAAAATGCAAGCACAGGGTATTACCCTAGATGCAACACTGAAGTAACTAATTGTGACTATAGATACTTACTAAAGATAGATGTACAAGATCACACTAATGAGTTGGTTTCAAAATTTTATTTCGAAGACGCAACATATACAATCGTTGGACTTGATGCAAAGGACTTCTATTTGTTATCTGAGGATCCTGATGTAATAAAGGAAATTGTCTCCAAAGCACTCTGGATAGATCACATATTCACACTATCGGTGAAGACAGAAACATTTAGAGACATACCACACTTGAAATGTGTTATCATAAAAGAAGAGAGCTTGCAATTCTTAACAGAATGCAACAACATCCTTCAAGCAATCAATAAAATCTCAATATCATAGATAAATATTGTTACGAGTACTTTTGCGTTATTCCTAATTTCTATTATTTTAATTTAAAAATACGTTTATAGACCATATTATTTTCTATGCCTTTCCAACTATATCTCTTATTCTTTACTCATATGTTTTCCAACACAACATCTAATTGTATGTAATTTCATTTAAGGTAATTCACATTACTTTAATTTTACACATTACATATCCAATTATCTTCATGTACATCTCTAAAATACTTAAATATTCTCTCAAACATATTGTTATCAACACGTTACACATCTTATTATCTTCCTCTATAGCTACAAATTACTAAAATTTACTTTCAAACACATTGTTCTAATAATATATTTAAAAAAATAAATTGTAAACTTCAATTTATTTTTTCCCCTTCCATACAATAACATGGTTGTTGTCTCTCCAACTAACATTGTCATTGGACACCTCTCTTTTGTGTAGGTGAATTACCTTGTCGAAATATCTACTATTTCTAATGATGAACGCGTATGAAGATACTATGCAGAAAATAAAAAAATGAATAAATGCATGTCTAAGTGAGGCTTATCATGCTAAAAAATCCCTCAAATATTCCCAAACAAACAAAAGGCAAAAGAAAACTCAAACTTCATCATCAAGAACATACGATGGAAATTCACAATTTCCATCAAACAATTCCCACTCCGAAATCAATTCTCTTTCCGAATTTTCAAGTCGTCCATATTTTCAGCAAACCACTATAAAAAATTCATCTAGAGCTCATTCGCCACCACCCTTCATTCCACATGCTTTCAAAAATGTTCACAATAATGATTCTCAAACTAATTCATCCATAGCTCATTCAACCCCTCCCTCTATTGCACGTGCTTTCAACAATGCTCATACTAATGATGCACAACGTGAATTCCATGCAAGAATTGATAATCTTGCACCTAAATCACCATGCTCCATTTGTGTTGAATCCTATCCTGGAATCCATATTCGAATGTCGAACCAAATCTATTGTTGCTACAGATGCATGTCTAAAAATAAATTCATCGTTTCTCATTATCAAACAACATGGAGCCTGGTCCTCAACCACTTGTTCTGGGTTCTCTTTCACAAATAGAAGAAATGTTTATTGCTATGGTTAACCCTATCCTCCAAGTAACACATGCACGTGGTGGCCAATACAAATACACTAGCCACACAATTTTATTTCCGCAAGACATTACAGAAATAACATGCATGTTGCCACGACGTGTTGAAGACATGGATATTTTAATCATTACCCGTCAAAGTAATGACCATCAAACTTATGATTGGATTGTAAGTAGACATCGTGTTCTCGCCGCATTAGAATACAAATTGACAAATGATCCTTATTATAGGAATGCTCGCATTGATAAGAATGCACTAGCATCCTTACCAGAACTCCCCACCAATATCTCCTCATCCCTTCACCATTCTAACACCATAGATCCAACGACTCAAATATCAATCGAAACACCAGTTTTCCACACTGAAGATTCTGTAAACCAATACCCACACCATACATCATCATTAATTACCACTATTCCTAATACAAATACAGAAATAAAAGAAATACGACATTATTTACATGCATACAACCACCATTCTGATACTACAATTCAATGGCCACCAATAAGCCTATCCCCAATCAATGAATTCAACAAAGAAGGTCTCCTCTCTATGGCTTTCCCAACCCTATTCCCCACATGAGCTGCACTACCAAATCAACCAAGAATAAAGACACTGCAGTTACATGAATACACACTTCATCTTCTACATTACCATGATAACGGATTCGGAAAGCACCCTCGCTTTAGCTACTACATACACAATCTCATGATGCGTCATCGTATTCAAGCAACAACCTCCTTCTTTGTAAAAAAAAAAAACATTGCAGATGACCTCCCAACATCAATCCATGAATTTAACATCCAATTAGAAAAATTTCCAGATGACAAATTGGCACAACAATGATGCGCTTTAGTAGCTCTCTACGTGGCACAAGATATTTTTGGCATAAAGCTAAAAATGAATTGACATATATGATATCTCAACTCGGCTTCCAAACGTTCTTCTTCACATTAAGTGGAGCTGATACGAAATGGCCTGATCTTCATGCAATCATGCCAGGAATTCCACCTCCTGAAGTTGTAAAACAACACAAATGGAGGAATGATAACATTATCTCTAATCCCCACTTTAAAAAACTATATATTCACCATAGATTCACAATATTTTGTGAAGTTATCTTGGAGAAACACTTGCAAACAAAAGGCTACTGGTACAGGTATGCACTCTACCACATTACTTTCATAATTCTCTATACATCAAACTCCATCTAACTCAAATTTTTCTAACAAAAATAAGTCCCTCGCAGGTATGAATGCAACATAGAGGATTAGCACATATCCATGGCTTCCTATGGATACGAAATACACCTGATATGCAAACTCTTAATTGAGATAACACATAAGTAGTTGATAGTACTAAAAAATTCTTCGACAAATACAGATAAGCTTGGAACCCTTGGCTTTCTACAGTTTCTAACCAATCAATTTCTCAAACAAATTTAGAAGACCCTTGCTTATTGTCCATGTCAAATATTATCAGAAATAATCCTTTAAATGATTATGTCCAACTTATAAATTGCATTGAGAGACACACAAAATTCACTGAAAACACATGCCTCAGAAAAAAAGGCTCCTCATATGAATGTCGATATAAAGCACCTTGGGAATTACATGCACATTCCTCCTTGTTCATTGACTCCAATGGCCAAAATACATACACCCCCACTCGCAATGATGATCGAATAAATACCCATAACCATACCATGCTATCTATATGGCGTGAAAATGTTTATTTCCAACCAGTTCTCTCAATCCATGCTCTTCAGAAATATACTATGAAACATGCATCCAAAGCAGAAAAGAAATTTGAAACATTCCATGACATGCTACATAGAATTGTACTCACTTCACCTAATTTTGAGCCAGCAACATCTACATTTCGAAAATTCCTTGCAAAAAATCTTGTCGATTGTGACATATGAGCACAAGAAACCTGTCATACGATACACAAATTACCATTAACATTGTGTAGTCGCTCCTTCTTCCCTTTAAATGTAAGCCAACAAATCTATATGTGCCTTACAGAAAATAACACCACCACTCCTCCATCACCACACTTCATAGATACATACATCCATCGCCCATTTTCCTTAGAATCCACATCACTTATAAAAATAGCAAGATCATGGCCATATGATCCCCATCGTAAGACAAACAAATGGAAACAAAGACTTGAACATGAAATTCTTCGTATCATACCACGTTATTCCTCAATACCATGCACAACTGAATCTTCTTATGCTGACTTCTGTAGAGTTGAACTTATGCTTTACAAACCATTTCCTCATATCACCCGTGACATAGGAAATTCTGCTAAAGAATTTATCAGAAACTAGCAAGCATTTCGTCCATTATACGAACCTTGGCATCAACACCGCACACTATCCGATATCGATCCTCCTATAAATGATAACTCAACTATTCATGAATTCCACACTCTAGAAACCATGAACCTAAATGAATGGGAATTACTCTCTCAGTTGTACCCTACAGACGAACTTCTCATAAATGACCTTCAAATGCTTGGGCTTCGTGGTTTTGATGATAACCATAACTAGAATCATACCACTATCCCATTTCATTCCCAAGAAATAGGCCCACAATTCATTGAGAATAATCGCTCTGTCCATCGCATTATTCAAACAAATACAGATATTCTGACATACCTCAACTCATTATCTCCAATGCAAAAAAACCTTTGAATATTATTTGTACTCGCTCCAGTAAGAAGGATATCTTACATGCTCTACGAATGATAATACAAGGCACTGCTGGAATTGGGAAATCCCTTCTTATAAATTGCAACAGAGAAATTCTCATAACACTTGCTAGCTCAGAACCTTCACCGATCATGCTCCTAGCCCCTACAGGTGTTGCATCATTCAACATACAAGCATCGACAATCCATGCTTCCCTCCACCTTCCAATAAAAGATCTTACACCATTAGAAGGCAATGCTCTTGCAAAATTCCAAGAAGAACTTAAGCATATCAGGTACATACTAATTGATGAAATGAGCTTCATTGGACCCAAGCTTCTTAGTCAGATTCATGAACGTCTTCTAGAGGCATTTCCATTAAAGAGAAACTTTCCATTCGATGGTTGTTGCATTATATTAGTTGGTGATCTCGGCCAGTTACCACCTGTCAAAGACATACCACTATATGCAAACAAAAGTCACATAACCACATTGTGGAACACATTCAACACAGTCATCACATTGACCAAAATATTTCGTTAACAAGGTGAGAACAGTGCTCAAGTTACGTTCAGAAACATCCTCCAAAACATTAGAAGTGCAAATCCAACAATTGATGACTGCAACATCCTTATGATGCGAACATTCTCTTTCTTGTCTGAAGATGAAGTACACTCTTTCGATGATTCTATGCATCTATTTCCAACAAATTCTCAAACACTGGATCATAATAAGAAAATGATAAAATATTTAAACACTCTAGTTGCAAGATCCATCGCAGAAGACAACAACACATATTCTAACTTCTCTTTATATGATGAGCAACTCAAATGAATTGTCTACCTCTGCAAAGGGCAAAAGGTATGTTGACTTCCAACCTTTGGGTTTCAGTAGGACTTGTTAATGGTTCCCTCGGGGAAATCATATCCATATTCTACAAAGAATCAAGTTCACCTCCACAACTTTCAACATTTGTCATCGCTGAATTTCCAAAATACATCGAGCATGTTTGGGATGAAAGAAACCCCACTCACTTGCCTATTCAAGCAATAAAAAGAAATGGTCTTGTGCAAACTCCAGTAAAAATGGCTTGGGCATTAACTATACATAAATCTCAAGGTATGACTGCCAAAAGCAATGATAGACATTGGAAAAACTGAACGACAAGGCCTCACATTCACAGCAATTTCAAGAGTCCCTTCACTATAGAATCTCTGAATTTTCCCTGCATTCAATTTCGATCATTTCATGAAAATGAAAGACAACAAAAATATTTCTCGCAGAAAACAAGAAGAAGAACTTCTTCGTTCAATGTCTCCTACAGACGACCAAATCCATTCCATATGTTAACATCTCCTACAGGTTTCCACATATCATCAACTCCAAAATATTTTCATCACATATCATTTCTACCTATTAACAATAATCTATTTGACTCATTATTTAATACATGGTTTAAAATATTACATTCCTTATATAATTATTAAGTATTTCCTTCTAACATTTTCTATCTTTTGAAACAGAACGCATGGACTCAAAGATATCATAGATACTGCATTCCATATATAACATCTCCTAAAGGTCTCTAGATATTATAAACTCCAAAATATTTTGATCACACATCATTTCTACCTATTAATAATAACCTAATTTACTCATTATTAATACAAGGTTCAAATTATTACATTCTTGATATAATTCTTAACTATTGTCTTCTAAGATTTTATTTGTTTTGAAATAGAAAACATGGACTCCCTGATATCATAGCTACAAAACTACTATGCAGAAATAAATACAACAATTCATGCATTACAGGACATACAAAAAATATTCCTGCCAATGCCAAATCCAAACGTACCACTATATAGACTACAACCAACTATAGAATTGTTACTTAAAATAAAATCTACTATAAAACGTATGATCCACATACATGAACGAGATAAAATGCGAAAAACAAGAGGAGAATGGCAATCCAAAAATATGCATCTACAATTCAGAATAAATGTCCAATGGTGTTCAGTATGTCATCGATCAACCTGCATCTACAACTGAAAATTTTCAATTTCCGATATTATAGGTAACTTCAATTTCATTCAATACAATTTCTTTATGATAGAATTCACATACAACCTTATAGTCAATTTGAACAAGTTAATTTCCATTTTTCAAAAAAAAAAATCTTCTAATTTAAAAAAAATATATTTCTCTTTGCAGGTTGCTTATTACTTCGACATATCTCCTAACTCTTTGACAAGCTCAGCATCAATCATTTTTTTCCTAATATACTTGTAACGTTTTACAAAAAATAACAATTTTATTGCAAAATACTAAAATGCAATGTACATTTCAACAATTGCACAATCTTCAATTGTACATTTCAAATATTGTAAATTCAATAGAAATCAATTGCCATCAACTAACCTTTCCATTAGACATTGTACTTATTTCAACAATATAATTATGTATTCTTTTCAGTATCATATTAATATAGTATTATAACTCCTTCTAAATAAAAACAACTTCAATAATTCATTTCAATATTTTTACATTTCCATATTTCACAAAAATATTGTTTTACAGATCTGCAATATCTTCAGCAAATTCTACCATAAATTTCTTTTCAAATATGAAAATGCAATGTATATTAAAAACATTATGCATTCTATATATATATCCAGTGACATATATATATATATATATATAACAACACATCAAATTAATTACAATTGATCTCTTTCTAGCATTTTCCTTACGGCATTTCCTTTGCAACATTAAGAACAATTGCTAGTTACATATATATGAGAGCCCATATTTGAAATGTTGAAAATATAAAACTACCTATAAAAGAATAAAGAAAAGTAAGATAAAATGTAGATTTTTTTTCTTAAAAAATAATTTAGTATTTATAGTTAATATTATTATCTATTTTTTTTAAATATTATCTATTTTTTAAAATTTAATAGTAATACACTTTTTTCATGTTAATTTTTTTTGTGATTTCTAATAGTTACTATGGATGAAACACTTTATTTACTTAAATAAAATAAAAAGAAATATCATATATTACTAATTTATGTTCCCAATTTTTACATTATGATTTTTCTAAATCATTAATAAAAATTCATTAGTGTCCGATTGGCATTGTACACGAAGTTCAGGACTCATTCATCTAACATTGACTTTAGCTTCATTTATTTCTTGGAGTTTGAGAATGTAATATTTGATAGTCCAAAATGCAAATGCGTTCAGACCATTTAAAATTATAATCTCTAAATATATTTTACTTCATTTCTTATAATATTGTACAATAGATTTATTTATCATATTATAATTTTAGGCAAGGGATTTATATTTTTTATTATTATGATAATGTTGGTGGTGGTGGTTAACGTCCACTGAGACCAAACTTTGGTTTATCAGACATAAAGAAACGAATTATTTAGTTTGCTTTGAAATTGTACTCCTATGTTCAAAGACCTTGGAGAGAAGCGTCCCAATCTCACTATAATTTTGACATGTTAAAAGGCTAAGAAGGTCAGTATTGCAAAAAATATTATGAAACTAAAATCTAATGTGGGTGTACATAGGGAACTCTAAGAGGAGGTGATTTTCATCCTCAATGTTCATATTCTCACAGAGATGGCAGATCCTTTCCACCCATGGTGTGTTAGGAACTAGCCAATGACCTGTTTCACTATGGAGCTCATGAGAGTTCATTCTTATCCTAGCTATATTAATCTTTTTCTTTGGGCTAGTTAAAATAGATAGATTCTTTTGATCTTCTAGAGTAGGGTTGATGACCTCCTTATAATATCTTAATTTTGTTTTAGCCTCTAAATCTTTCTCACACCACAGTTTCTCTTTAAACTTAGAAGTAACCATATTTTTAATGTTATTAATATTTTGCAATGCAACATTTCCATCGATCTCCTAATGGTTTAACCAGGCCCTAGTATCTTTATACCAATCTCATTTGAGCCTTAGGTGGTTTTGGCTAGAATTTAGTGGTAGCTTAGGAAGTCTATGGTCTCCTATATTATTGATTTTGTGCTTGTACAACATGAGCCTAGTCATAGCTAAGCCTTCGATAGGGAAGAGACCCACTTATATAACAATAAATTTGATTTTGAGTTTACATTAATTAGGCTTAATTGTATATAACAATAAATTTGATTTTGACTTTACAGTAATTAATATTAATTGTAGATTTTTGTATTTAATTTTTTAGTTTATGTTAGAGTTTTTTTTTTAAACTATTGAATATGAAAATTTTTTTTTCTCGTATGTCATTTGAGAAGAAATTTCTCATCTGCAAATAAGGCTGCTATTTTAGCCAAATTTTTACTAAGTTACAATTTTTATTAAAGTTTTGCTTAATTGTCTTGCTTTTTCTAGATTTTTTCTTTAATTAAAAAAATTATAAAAATCACTATATGTTTTTGAGTTCAAAAATTATAAATATAACTATATGTTTCTCAGTATTTTTTCTTATTTTTTACCTACATTATATTTGTTTCACTCCCTAGAAAAATCAATGCCAATAGCTTGCAAATAAAATTAAAATTAACTAGGGGGAAAATATGGAAGAAATGTGTAGCTCGCACGTGAGGCTACCTCAACTTGAGACTGTGCGCTAACACAATTTAATTCATTCAAACAAAAACATGTACATTTATAGGATTAGAGATATGTTGAGGAGTTTTAACAACTTACTCATAAATAGGATCTAAGAACTAAATAAAGCTCATAATGTCAACAATACACAACAAACCCCTAATAATAATATCATCTAGAATAGTTTTCATTTATCCACTATTCCAAGTCTCCCTCTTAATGGAGAAATTCACCCAAAGTCATGTTTTTCCTTACTTGGCTTACCATAGGCCATGTGATGTGGTTTGTCTTGACCATTGGTGATAGATAAAGCTCCATGGAGTGCAAGCTTACTTGAAGCATTACTTCTAGTATCAATCATATGAGCATGAGAATTTTTCCACCCACACGAGGTTTTATTTGATTCCATATGCTTCTTATGAATCACCCCATTAAGTTCCATTCTCATTATTATTGAGGATGCATAATATGATCTATTTTCTCCATAGTATATTAATTTTGAGATTTGAGATGATGACTTATGTCGTATCTTAAGATACAATTCCGTGGTTGTGAAAAGGAATCAATGCTTAAGACATTTTTAACAATGTGTCACAAAAGTAATTTATCAGGTGGTATTCGTTCAATCCATTTGGAAAATAATTCTTTAAAACCTTAATAATATGGTATAATGAAAGACTCTACAATTCCATTAGCTGCTAATATCTGAATGGAAAAGAAGAGTTGTAGAAGAAACTCAAAATGATATGTTGTAACACAGAATCTATCACTTTCAATTTCATAATGAATTTATGGAGAGAGAGGAAACTCAAAATAATATGTCGTAAACATTTAATGTGTTAATTTTAAGTTCCAAAGATAATTTGTGAAGGGAGAGGAGTTAGAGTGAAGGAGCGAAAATTAAGGTTATTTAACTCTTACTCACAGATGTAATTAAGAGACCAAAAACTAGTTTACTTCACATCATTCTAGGAAGAAGGGACACAAAATGGCATAGGAAAAATGAATCACCATCAACAGTTGCAAGAAACTTGATGCTTCTTTCATTAATTCCTTAGAAAAGTAAGTACCAAAGTTTTAGTCTTTTAGGGGTCCAAAACTCAGGACCCCTCTTCTTTCTCTCTCTCTTGCTTAAATACATCAAAAAAAGTTTGTAACTGCTAGAACTTCTTGAAACTACTTCGACTACCTAAATTGTTAAAACTACTTATTACATTGCAATTGAGGACATCACTATAGCTTTGATCTTAACAAACAAAGAAAACGAATTAAACCTTGAAATATGACTATTTTTGCTGAATTTGATTTGTTGTTGATGCATCTCCCTGAAGTGTTGATGTGTCTCCCTGACATATCGGACATCCTTGCGCTGCATTTATTCCAGAGTTCAATATTTGTCTTTTCTACTTGTTATCATGTCTTTTCTGTTTCTGATGTGATATTCGAACAGTTCTGCAATAACGCCTCTTTGCCCGACTTGGCCCAGCTGTTGCGTTTCCAACAGTGCCACCGTATGCTTCGTTTTCTTGACTCTGGCTATACCTTTGTGTTTCAAACAATGTTATCATGTCTCCTTCCACCCAACTCTGCCTCTTCTACTCATGCCCGTAGCGTTTAGTCTTCCATTTACTCACAAGGTGCCACCACAAACAACATTGTTTTGCATGGGGTCGGGCGTTACCCGAGTCTACTGCCAGTGTTAACATTTATGCATAAAACAACACAACTAAAAATAATCCTGGACTTTAAATAAATTTAAATTAACCTTTGAATTGTATTGCATTCGCCTTTCCATCGCATTTCGGCTTTCCATGTTGCTCTGTTATAAGCTTTCTCTTACCCTCGATCCAATTTCTCAAAAGAAAGGCCTTTACTTCCAGATTTGAAATCCTTTTCAATTTAACTCTAAAACCATGGACCAAATCCAATTTGATGAGATTTTTAATTCAAATCCTTTCACACCGAGAGCGCCTTATAAAGCTCTTTGACCCTAGAATTCTCAGTACGTTGCTTTTACGCGATCTACGCAAAAGCAATCCATATTTTTTGGTCAAAGGTATAGTAGTACTTACATTATCGATCCTCATATATCACTTCAATCATAAAAGTAGTATGATTGAGAAAAAAAAATTCTATTCGATGAAACTCTTTCCTATACATAACTTTATGGAACTTGGAAATGAAACACCGGAATAATATTTAAAGCCTTTCACTAAAAATTGGTTGATATTTCCACATCTTTTCCTGTCTTTCCAATTGAAAATATCTTACAATCGATTCATAGAGCGTTTTGATCCCATTAGTTTCAATTCAGGATATGGCAGGAACACGAACAAGAAGGATGAGATGATCTTGGAGAATCAAGGACCGAGCAAAACTCATTTGGAAAATAATGAGAAAGATCTCAATTTGAAGATCGACTCGACTCTTAATTCAACCGAAAATGAGTATTGGGAACCTGAAAAATATCTTTGTGAAGATTCATTTATTGAAAGAGAACAAACAAAAATATAAATAGAATCGGATTCGGCCTTCAACATTTATAACATATTCCTTAGCGCCATTCCTCGTGAGCTTTGCGATTTGCGATGTGTGATTGGAATACATTAAATCGTAGTTCTGAGTTGCATCGTGTCCAACCCTTGTCACACTTCAGCCTTCAGCATTTATAACATATTCCTTAGCAGCATTCCTCTTAAGCTTCTGATGTGCGATGTGCGATAGAGGTGGTGATGACGTGGCAAGTGGAGGTGGGGTCAATCGCAAATCATAATCGATGATTTGAAACCTTGTCGCATTTCAGCATTTATAACCTATTCCTTAGCGCCATTCATCCTGAGCCTTCTGACGATGTGAGATGTGCAGGCTAGCTTTCCACATGCGATTGCACTTAAGCCTACGAACACTATTCTGCACATATATTTTCGCGACTTGGCCCTGATCTGTGTGTAATGTTTTAAACGCATCAATCGACCCAACTCTTGAACTTCTCTGCATGCGAATAATCCTGACTCGACCCACCTTCACATCTTCGCACATAATATTAATAAACGAACATATAAATCAAAAAAAAAATTCGGGATACAAAACTTTTACATTTTCTAACATATATTCTCTTTTTGCATTTTGAGAAATATTTCGAAGGTAAATGAAAATGAGCCACAACATCTAGCTCCACCTGGGGATATTTATTTTTTCCATGAAGTGCTAAGAACAACATATTAGTGCCTTATCCATTAGGCATGGAGTCAAATATTTTCTGGTGACATATGAATAATGAGAAATCCAGTATTTACAATGGTGGAATGTTGACTTTCAATGCTCAAAATAATGCTTCAAATACTACCCATTCATAGGCAGCTGCAAAGACTCCCCATATAAATATTCTAGGATGAAAGTATTGTTTGATCTTCAGAAATTCTATACGAACCATACCAGAGAGGGTCAAACTTAACATGCTTTCCTTTATCCTCCCTTATGGTGTGCCATCTTAATACTAAAGCTCCTGCTTGGAAGAGGATTTCTTTTGCTTTTCTGTCAAATATGGACTTCATATTTTCCTGATAAGAAATCAAGTTATATCTAACTTTGTTTCTATTTTCACTTGATTCAATCACTTTCTTCAATCTTCTCACTAGAGAATTGGGTTCTTCGTGAGCTTCTTGAAGGAAAGAAATCACTGCTTTGGCCAACTGAGTAGGAAATAGTGCCTGAGTTCCATAAAAAAATTCATAGGGTGCCTTTCCAATAGACCTCATGGTGGTTACTCGGCCTACCCAAAGATCAGTGATTGTATTCTTTAAAATCCTAACCAGGGTCTTGTTCGAAGATTCTGCCAACCCATTCCCTTGTGGATGATATGCTATGGAATGTGACAAGATTACATTATATGTTTTGACGAAATTAATGAATCGAGAATACTTAAATACCTGAGCATTATCAATTATAATCTTGACTGGACAACCAAACCTACTGAAGATGTTCTCCACCAGAAACTTCATCGCCACTTGATCATTTTATTTCTTGGTGGGGATTGCCTCAACCTACTTTGTGAAGTAATCAGTGGTAGTTAGAATCCACTTGAACTGCCCACTTGATGGTGGATTGATATCTCCAACAAAATCTAGTCCCCACTTCCTGAAGGGATCTTCTATGAATACAGGGATAAGAGGTAATGGAGAAATTATTTTCTTCTTAGCAAACAACTCACATTTCTGACAACTTCTAGCCAATCTATGTATATTTGCAAATAGGGTGGGCCAACAGAAACCTAACTTGAGGATTTTATGGGCTATGATCTTCCGACTATAATATCCTCCACATATACTTTCATCATATTCTTTGATAAACTCAATGGATTCACCTTCGGTTAAAGACAACAACAAAATACCAGTAGGATATTTCCAGTACAAATTTTCTTCTACTATGACATATGGCTGAGATTTAAGCTTGAGAGCACTATATTTGGTTTTATTCAGTGAAAATGGGCAAGAAAAGAAACAGAGGTAATGAACAACATATTTATACCAATCTGAACATAAGAATTTGTATTGAAAACATGTTTTGGGTTTATTCTGACCTTCTTTGTTGTCAACCCCATCCGCTGGTGCCAAGAGGTTAATTCCCAATGCTTGAAAATTTGTTTCTGTTAGAAATTTTGCTAAACCTTGTCCTTTGATTAACTTGGTGAGTTTAATGTCGAAATTATACTCCTGGATTTTAGCTACCCATTTTCCTCTTTCTCCTTCAACATCACTTTGAGCCATCACGTCCTTGACAACAAAATTAGGTACATAAGTAGTTATTTGGGATTGTAACACATAATTCTTGAAGGATTTGAGCGCTTTGACCAATGCATACACTTGTTTCTCAAAAATGTTATATTTGAGCTTAGCATCTCTAAGAACTTTGTTGAAGAATGCCACTGGTTGTTCCTTACTTTCCTCAATTTTCTGCAATAACACAACAACAATAGTATTGGGGGAAGCAAATGAAAATATTTGAAATACCTTTTGATAATCAGGACTTATTAAAATAGGATATTATTGGAGTGCTTCTCTTATTCTGGAAAGTGCTTCTCTTGCTTCTTTATCCCACCTCACTTCTGCATTTTTCTTCAAAATGTCAGTTATATTTCTCACAATCTTAGCATAATTTGGTACAAATCTTCTCAAAAGGTTTATTTTTCACAAAAATATCTTAATATCTTTCTTGCTTCTCGGTAAAGGAATGGTCTGAATTTCCCCCACCCTTGTTGTATCATTATTTACCCCTTGAATTGAAACTATGTGACCCAATAATTTAACTTCCTCCACGAAAAAAAAGAGATTATTTTGGATTTAGTGGCAGACCATACTTCTTGCACTTTTCAAAATTTTTTTGCAAATGTTCCAAGTGTTCATCATCTGATCCTGAAAAAATAGTTACATCATCCAAATATATAACCACACACTTGTCTCTAACAAACACTATGTCCATGGCCCTCTAAAAAGTTGCACCTGCATTAATAAGACCAAATAGCATTCTTTCATACATGAAGGTGCCCCAGGGGGTTTTGAAAGCTTCCTTTTTCTGATCTTCCTGATCCACCACCACTTGATTATATCCAAAGAATCCATCAACCATAGACATCATGTAAGCTCGTGTCACCTTCTGTAAGACATAATCCATTTTAGGTAAAGGATAATTATCCTTTAGATATGCTCTATTCAAATTCCTGAATTCCACACACAATCTTATCTCCCCATTTTGCTTCCTCACAGGAACCATAGTAGAAACCAAATCCGAATATCTAAGAGGGACTATGATTTTTTCTTCAAGCAATTTCTTCACTTCCTTTTCAATTGGACCTAACAATAATGGATTAATCTGTCGGAGCTTTTGTCTATGTGGTTTGATTCCTTCTTTCAATGGGATATTATGTTTTATTATGCTTTTATCATACGTTTTTAAGTCTTTGTATGACGAAGAAAAGACATCCATATACTTTTTAAGGAGATCAATATATATTTATTTATAATTTTTGGGAACGCCTTTGAACAACTTCACCATTCTTTGCTCTTGTTGAGTTCCCAAATTAGAATCTTCCATCTCTTCCTCTTTATGTAATTTCTTTGAATTAACAACAAAATCATTTGAATCAAACCATCTCTCAAGAGGAACCAAACCTTTAGGGAGTACATTATCTTCCAACTGAATAATCTTCAGATCACCTATTGAATTTTTTAAATGTCTTACCTTTGTTTTTTGCTCTTTTTTTTTGTTCTTCTTGATCTAACTCAGCATCTTCAAAGTTTCCAGTCGCTGTCAAGAAATGATTTATCTACTCATCATCTTCAAACACCTGCCAATGCTTCACATTATCAGTAATATTGGGTCTATATCTAATGTCAATCTCATACCTTAACCTTGGATTCATAGGTGGCTTGAAGGTGCTAGTTGCAACTGCTAAAGAATCTTCCAATCTATTATCCTCCCTCGGAATAAACTGAAGATTGAAGGCTTCAAAATAGTTCTCTATCAGATCCCAAAATTTATTCTCATATGATCTTAATCTCGAATTCTTGGTCTGACAATTATTTTTAATCAGTATTATTATGAATTCAAAGTCACCAAAAATTGAAATACATTGATCTCCCATCTGTTTAAGAACTTGAAGGCTAATTATCAAGGCCTCATACTCAACTACATTGTTTGTTGAATCAAACTCTAACTTGAAGGAAAAATGAATGAGATTACCTTCTGGTGATATCAACAAGAATGCAGCTACCGCGCCTTCCTTGGAGTAGGCACCATAAAATTAGCATTTCCAAATATTTTTTGAGTACAAATCAATATTTAAAACTACCGAAGAGAGCTTCTTCCCTGTGTCTTCAGCAAATTCTGCATCTTCATGCAGCATGAAACATGAAAGATCTTCTATTTCTCAACTATAAATAGGGGAATTTCCTGCATCTTTCTTGGTAGTGGTCTTCACGAACCTTGTTTCCCTGTACAATCTCCTTTCTTCCCCATTAAAAACATGAATGATAGCATAAGTGAAATGTAATCTTAGAACACCTCCCAACGTTTCTCCCCGAGATCTTGATAGGAGCATTCCAAACCTGGCTGGAATGTCAGGAACAAATACATCCATGAATATACTCTTTGCTAGAATTTGTGCTAAAGCAACTACTACATCTTTAATTAACCCAACACATTTCACCCTTTTGGAATCAAATGAATACAGATCCCTGTAAGGTTTGGTAATATGCAACTTTAGTTCCTTCATAACAGACAATGGCATGAGATTATGGGATGCACCTGAGTCCAGCATATAATTATGGAGAGTAAAATCATGAAGCAACAGAAAAATATAGAATGGTGGAACATAAGGGTCTACTTCTTGTACATGAAGACCAAATGTGACCACTGGATTTTCTTCTTATAAGTTCACAGTGTCACTTATATCTTCAATCTATGTGAGATTAGTAAATTCTGAAATTTCTTTCTTGTAGACTGGTATTTTAGCTAATTCTAGAAGTGGTACTTGAATTTTTACCTTCTCCAACTCTTTTTTCAAACTGAAAGCATGAGTTTGTTTAACATTCTTTTCAGGATCTTCTTCACTCTTTCTATAATTTGCTGCTTGTTCGTGTACAGGAAAAACTCTCTCCAAAATATTAGTATGAATTTATTTTCTCTGGGAAGGTTCACCCTACTGCACATATGTTCTATTAATTGAATTTATAGGTTGCTTCCCAATACTAACTTGTTTTACAGGTTCCTTTTGTTGTGGAGTCACCATTGAGGAGGAATAGAATCTTGTTGTTCACCTTCATTATCCTGCACTCTAGATCTCTTTCTAGACCTTAAATCGTACTTTGTATGTAACTCAACTTGCATGAAATCCGTGAGTTTCCTAAGATATTCATCCATTTCATATCGATCAAAAGATACTTCAGCTTCAACATATTCTCCCTCACAATCCTCCTCTTCATCCTCTTCTATTGTGTACATAGCAGATATCTGATCTTCAACTTCCTTTTGGTCATCTTCTACTAACTCTCTAGGTGATGCTTCTATATACAATGGTGCTTGAACCTGGTCTTGATATTTTCTTTCCCTTTGCAAAATTTGCAGGGGTTGTCTTCTGAATTAAGGGTTAAATCCTCCTTGGTTTTGTTATACTTTTCTTTGGGAGTTTTTTCTTTCCAATTCCATCTTAACTAGCTTATTTGACAAATTTTTTATCACCTTTTTCATATCTTCAATTCTTTGATCTTGTGATGCTTCTTCTTTTGCTTTCCCCTTCTCTTGGACTGGTTCTTTCCCTTTCACCTTCCCCACTACAGTCATATTAGCTTCAATTTCTAAATCATCTGTCTCTATCTGCTCTAGAGTAGGGGATCTCCTTTCTCTAAGTGTGAAACTAAAATCAAATTCAAAAGCCCCAACAAAAAATACCTTTTCTCCAATAGGAGGGGGCTTCATTTCTACAAGAAAATTGTTATACAATTTATTGAACCTTTTGATAAAATCTAATATATTCTCATCTGGTTTTCTTTTTATTGCATTGAATTTTGTTAGTGAATATCCATGATCCATTTTTTCATCCCATATCTTAGTGAATTGATTTTCTAGCTATTCCCATGTATTAATAGAATCATTTGGAAATCCCTTAAACCAATTTCTAGCCTCTCCATCCCGATACTGAACAAAAAGCCTCATTACAACATCAAGATGTTCTACATTCAGATTTTCAGCAAAATTACAAAACACATGCAAGTGTTTTTCTTCAGTTATTTCATCTTCTCCAGTGATGGAAGGTTAAGTGGAGCATATCTGTTCAACAAAAAGGCTGGTGCTACCATGTTTGCACCTTGATTGACTGTTCCTTGGTTATATGTAGTCGATGAACCTGCTGTGAAAATGAACGAAGGTGGAGGTAAAATAGATATGGGAGTGGGTTGATGGAAAATGCTAGAGGGACCAACAACCAAAGTTTTTTGAGCTTGAGTAAAATTAAAAGAAACATACTCAAAGGAGTGTTATTCCAACTTAGGTTCTTGAAAATAAATTGTTGTGAAGGGTGGTTCTTGTTCTAAGAAAGGAAGTAATTTAGAGATATCTTCAAACAAAGGATTATTATAACTACTGCCAGGAGCATATAGTGTAGGACAAGGTGTTGAGGGGGATTTGGGTTTCTGAACCCTTTTAGAAACCAATCTTTCTGGGTCTGACAAAGCAGGGACCTTCTGTTGTGAGGTATCTGACCTTGTGTGAGGCCTTTTGTGAGCCAGAATTCTGAGAATAACAAACACAACCAAATATTTCCTCCTCACTGAACAACCATATGAAATAATGTGAAAAAGCAAGGGAAAATAAACTTCCTCTTTTCGTCCCCGGCAACGACATCAGAAAACATTGTATCTTAAGAGACAATTCCTTGGCTGTAAAAAGGAATCAGTGCTTAAGACATTTTTAATAATTTGTCACGAAAGTAATTTACCAGGTGGTCTTTGTTCAATCCCTTTGGAAACTAATTATTTTAAACCCTTACTAATATGGTATAATGAAATCCTTTACAATGCCATTAACTACTGATATCTAAATGGAAATTGAGAGTTGTAGAAGAAACTCAAATTGATATGCTGTAACACAAAATCTATCACTTTAAATTTCAGAATGAATTTATGGAGAGAGAGGAAACCCAAAATAATATGTTGTAAACACAGAATTTATTAATTTTAAGTTCCACAATTAATTTGTGAAGGGAGAGGAGTTGGAGTGAAGGAGCACAAATTAAGGTTATGTAACTCTTACTCACATATGTAATTAAGAAACCGACAGATACTTTACTTCACTTCATTCTAGGAAGAAGGGACACAAAATGGCACAGGAAAAACGAATCACCATCAATAGCTACAAGAAACTTGATGCTTATTTCATTAATTCCTCATAAATGTAAGTACCAAAGTTTTAGTCTTCCAGAGGTCCAAAATGTAGAACCCGTCTTCTTTCTTTCTATCTTGCTTAAGTACATCAAAAATGTTTTGTAAATGCTAGAACTTCTTGAAACTACTTCAACTACCTAAACTGTTAAAAGTATTTATTACATTGCAATTGAGGAAATCACTATAGCTTCGATCTTAAGAAAAAAATAAAACAAATTAAAACTTGAAATATTATTCTTTTTGCTAAATCTAATTTGTTGTTGATGCGTCTCCTTGAAGTGTTGATGTGTCTCCCTAACAGATCGGACATCCTTTCCCTGCAATTCTTCCATAGTTCAATATTTTTCTTTTCTTCTTGCTGTCATGTCTTTTCTGTTTCTGATGTGGTATTCAAACAATTTTCCAATAATGACTCTTCACCCGACTTGATCGAGCTGTTGCATTTCCAACAATGCCACCGTATGCTCCTTTTTCCTAACTCTGCCTATGCCTATGAATTTGAAACAATGTTCTCATGTCTCCTTCCTCCCGACTCTACCTCTTCTACTCATGCCTAGAACGTTCAGTCTTCCATTTATTCACAAGGTGCCACCGCATATAACAATGTTCTACATGGGGTCGGGCGTCACCCAAGTCTACCGCCCGTGTTCATGTTTCTGCATAAAATAACACAACTACAAATAATCTTAGACTTTAAATAAATTTAAATTAACCTTTGAATGGTATCTCTTCCTCCTTTCCATCACATTTCAACTTTGCATGCTGCTCCATTATAAACCTCCTATTACCTCCGATGTGATTTCTCAAAAGAAAGGCCCTTACTTATGGATTTGAAATCCTTTGCTATTTAACTCTGAAACCACATCAAATTTGTCCCTTATTGCATTTTGGATTTTTTATTTTATAACATATTCCTTAGTGCCATTCTTCCTGAGCTTTTCGATTTGCGATGTGCGATTGAACTACATTAAATTGTAGTTCTCAGTTGCATCGCATCTGACCCTTGTTGCACTTCAGCATTCGGCGCTTATAACATATTCCTTAGCAACATTCATGCTGATCTTGTGATGTGCGATGTGTGATAGAGGTGGGGATGACATGGCAAGTGGAGGTGGGGCCGATCACAAATCACAATCGGTGATTTGAAACCTTGCCGCATTTCTAATTTTGGCCTTTATAACTTATTCCTTAGCACCATTCCTCCTGAGCTTTGCGATTTGTGATGTGCGATGTGTGGACATGATTTCCACATGTGATTGCACTTAAGCCTCTGAAAACTGTTTTTCATGTATATTTGCATGACTCGATCCTGACCTGTGTGTAATGTTCTAAATGCATCAATCGACCCAGATCTTGAACTTCTCTGCACACGAATAAGCCTGACTTGACCTGCCTTCACATATCCGCACATAATATTAAGACATCAAAAAATATCCAGCACTCAGTACCATAACTAAAAATATAAATAAATAAAATAAAAATAGAAAGGGAGGGTGAAGAGAAAGAGATGAGTAAGGAAGATTTAATAGTGATTTGGATAGTTACCTGTGGTAACTTGTATAAAAAAATTTTAACTCATGCATTTCCATGTGAAGTTATCGGTGTATGTTACAATGATCCATAATGATAATTACATTTTCTTTCTGATTAATAATATTATTAAAATTTGGTCGATGTTTCCAACTATCTAATGGGGTTTATCCTTGAATCAAAGGTGAAAAAAAACTATAAATCAAATAGTTTAAACATATTATTAAAATTTGGTCTATGTTTCCAACTATCTAATGTGGTTTATCCTTGAAACAAAGGTGAAAAAAAACTATAAATCGAATAGTTTAAATAGAAGAGATGTATTTGGTTCCATTAGCTATTAGTAATTAGATGTTAACTACTAATTCCTAATAGATAATTAATAATTTGTAATGGCTAACTCTAGAACGAGATGATATTTAAACTATTGGATTCAATGAGTTTTCACAAGAGGATGAATCACGTTAAATGATTTAAACATCTATCAAATTTTAATAATATGATTAATCCCAAAAAATCTAATTATAGTTATGTGAATTGTTATATGACTATAAAACCATGAAATAAACTATCCAAATGAAAATTAAAATCATTTGTTTATTTAAGTTTTTATTGCAAAATATAAGTGGTTTTGGTATGTACGATTTTCTGGTTTAGGATTCTATTGCAAAATCTACATGTTTTTGGTAGGTTTAATTTAGTGGTATTTATAAATCAATCCTTTTAATTTTAGCGATATTTATAAATCTATATTAAATGTGTAGGTGAGTGTACTAATATATAAATTTCCTAAATTTATTTTATTGCACCAAGAGGCGCTCTACAGCCCAGTATATAGGGATGTGTAGATGTAACATGTGTAATGTAAACTTCTGATATGTCAGGCCCAATATACATAGATGTGTAGATGTAATGTGTGTAATGTAAAATTTTGATATGTCGGGCCCAATATATAGAGATGTGTAGATGTAATGTGTGTAATGTGTAAAATTTTGATATGTCGGGCCCAATATATAGAGATGTGTAGATGTAATGTGTAATGTAAACTTTTGATATGTCGGAGTGTATATAGATGTGTAGATGTAATGTGAGTAATGTAAACTTTTGATATATTTACCACTTTAATACCATGCGTTGAGGCTGAATACCATGGGCCAAATACCATATTTATAAAAAATATATGGTAAATAAATAAAATATAAATAAACCATATATATGGTAAATAAATAAAAATGCCTTTTATATTTTCTCCATAATCCTATTTATATTTATGAACATCAAAAAGTGGTTTTATTTAGGTGAATCCTGAGCTAAATACCGTGGGCCAAATTATTATTAATACATTCCAAAAAAACATTATTAACCCTAATATTAATACTAATATTATTATTAATTCTAATATTCACATTATTATATTATAATATTAATATTATTAAATTTAATTAATGTAAAATTTTGTATAGAAATGTACCACTTTAATACCGTGGGCTGAATACCATGGGCCAAATACCATATTTATAAAAGATGTATGGTAGATAAATAGAATATAAATAAACCATAGGTATGGTAAATAAATAAAATGTCTTTTTATAGTTACTCCATAATCCTATTTATATTTAGGAACACTCAAAAAGTGGTTTTATTTAGGTGAATCCTCAGCTAAATACCATGGGCCATATTAAAGTACACTATATGCATATCTCAGGTAACAATAAACATGTAAACGTAAATGTAAAAATAATGTTTAATATTTAACAGTTAAAATTTAATCTAAATAATCTAATGTCGGCCCTAATGAAGAATAACTTCTCTCCCTACATATATAAATTTAACACAGTGGGCGAAATACAATATTTTTCTATTTCTCTTCCATTTTATATTGGAGGGAAAAGAGAGAGAGGGAGAGAGAAAAGAGATGGGGGAAGGGAGAGGGAGGTAGGAGAGGAAGGGAAAGAGAGGAAGGAAGAGAGAGAGGAGGAGAGAGGGAGGGAGATAGGAGGAGAGAGGGAGGGATATAAAGATGGAGTTGGAGGGTGAGAGAGGGAGGGAAGAAGAAATACATAGAGAGAGCGAGAAGTGGAGAGAGAGAGGGAGTGACAAGGGAGAAATAGAGAGAGTATGTGTATGTTTGGGGGTGAGATAAAGAGAAAAATAAGGAGAGATGGAGGGAATGGGGGGAGAAGGAGAGAGGCATGGATATAGTAACATAGTTGGAGGGTGAAGAGAGGGAGAGAGAGGGAGATAGAGAGAGAGATAGATGTGGAAGAGAAAGGGATAGAGGGGAATAAAGAGAGAGAGAGGATGTGAGAGAGTGGAGAGGGTGGGAAAGTGAGATGGAGTTGGAGGGGGGAGAGAGGGAAGATGATTTCTTGCACTTGATGCATTGATTTCAGTGTGGAAAGTGATTTCTAATATAAAGTTTGATATATCAAGAGTAATGTAAACTTTTGATATGGTGATTTCTAATCCTATTTGATTTATTGCACTAGATGCATTGATATTAGTGTAGATGTTGGTTTCTAATCTTATTTTCTTACTTGCACTAGATGCATTGATTTCAGTGTAAATACAGATAATATCAAATTCTGGATCCAGAGTAATGCATTTACATAGGGAGCGAGAAGTGGAGAGAGAGAGGGAGTGAAAAGGGAGAAATAGAGGAGTATATGTATGTTTGGGGGTGAGATAAAGAGAAAAATAAGGAGAGATGGAGGGAATGGGGGGAGAATGAGAGAGGGAGGGATATAGTAACATAGTTGGAGGGTGAATAGAGGGAGAGAGAGGGAGATATAGAGAGAGATAGAAGTGGGAGAGAAAGGGATAGAGGGGAAGGAAGAGAGAATGGAGAGAGGGAGGGAAGGAGAGATGGAGTTGGAGGGTGGAGAGAGGGAAGATGATTTCTTGCACTCGATGCATTGATTTCAGTGTGGATGGTGATTTCTAATCCTATTTTTCTTGCACTATATGCATTGAATTTAGTGTAGATTTTGAGAGAGAGAGAGAGTGTGTGTGTGTGTTGGGGGGGAAAGAGGATTGGAAGGCAAAGAGAGAGAGAGAGAGAGAGAGAGAGAGGAAAAGATAGAGGAAGGTAGGAGAGGAAGGACAAGAGAGAGGACATGAGAGAGAGGAAGAGAGTTATGGGGGAAGAGAGAAAATTGGAGGGCAAAGAAAGAGAGAGAGAGAGAAGGGGAGACAGAGGAAGGACGAGAGAGAGGAGGAGAGAGGGAGGGAGATAGAAGGAGAGATGGAATGATGGAGAGATGGAGTTGGAGGGGAAGAGAGGGAGGGAAGAAGGAATACATAGAGAGTGAGAAGTGGAGAGAGAGATGATGTGACAAGGGAGATATGGAGAGAGTGTGTATATGTTTTGGGGTGAGATAAAGAGATAAGGAAGGAGATATGGAGAGAAGGAGAGAGGGAGGGATATAGTAACATAGTTGGAGGGTGAAGAGAGAGGGAGATATATATGTGGGAAAGAAATGGAGAGAGAAGAAGGAAGAGGGAGGATGTGAGAGAGTGGAGAGATGGAGGGAAAGAGATTTGTAGTTCGAGGGGGGAGATAGGGAAGTAGATGGTGATTTATAATCCTATTTGATTGCTTGCACTTGATGCATTGATTTCAGTGTAGATGTTGATTTTAGTGTATAGGAGGAGAGATGGAGGGAAAGAGAGATGTAGTTGGAGGGGGGAGATAGGGAAGATGATTTGTTGCACTCGATGCATTAATTTCAGTGTGGATGGTGATTTATAATCCTATTTTTCTTGCACTATATGCATTGATCTTAGTGTAGATGTTGAGTGAGAGAGAGAGAGAGGGAGAGAGAGAGAGTAACATAGTTGGAGGGTGAAGAGAGAGGGAGATATATATGTGGGAAAGAGATGGAGAAAGAGGAAGGAAGAGGGAGGATGTGAGAGAGTGGAGAGAGGGAGGGAAAGAGAGATTTAGTTCAAGGGGGGAGATAGATAATTATATTGCAAAGAGAGAGAGAGATCCATTGATTTCAATATAGATGTTGATTTCTAATCTTATTTGATTAGCTGCATCAGATGCATTGATCTCAGTGTAGATGTTGTTTTGTAGTCTTATTTGATTTTTTGCATTAGGTGCACTGATTTCAGTGTTGACGTTGATTTCTAATTTGATGTAATTGGATGTACATTGATGGTCATTAATTTTAAAGTGACTAGATTAATATTGTTCATTGATTTCAGTGTAAGCACACAAAATTATTTACAATGTACATTAATATGATGATTTCTAATCCTATTTGATTTCTTACACTAGATGCATTGATATCAGTGTAGATGTTGGTTTCTAATCTTATTTTCTTACTTGCACTCAGATGCATTGATTTAAGTGTAAATACACATAATATCAAACTCGGATCCGTAAGTATCGGTCATATGGAGCAAGAAGTGTAGAGGAGGACATGGGAGAAATAGAGGAGTATGGGTGTATGTTTAGTGAGATAAAGAGAAAATAAGAGAGATGGAGGGAAATGGGGGAAAATGAGGGAGGGAGGGAGCAGAGTAACACAACAGGCAAGAGAGGGAGAGAGAAAGGGAGATATAGAGAGAGAAGGATGGGAGAGAAAGGGATAGAGGGGAAGGAAGAGAGAGAGGATGTGAGAGAGTGGAGGGAGGGAGGGAAAGAGAGGTGGATTTGGAGGGGGGAGAGAGGGAAGATATCTCTTGCACTCGATGCATTGATTTCAGTGTGGATGGTGATTTATAATCCTATTTTTCTTGCACTATATGCATTGATTTTAGTGTATATGTTGAGAGAGAGAGTGTGTGTGTGTGTTGGGGGAGGAAAGAGGATTGGAAGGCAAAGAGAGAGAGAGAGAGAGAGAGAGATAGAGAGATATAATTGGATTTAAAAGAGAGAGAGAGAGAGGAAAATATAGAGGAAGGTAGGAGAGGAAGGACAAGAGAGAGGACATGAGAGAGAGGAAGAGAGTTCCGGGGGAAGAGAGAAATTTGGAGGGCAAAGAAAGAGAGAGAGAGAGAGGGGAGAGAGAGGAAGGACGAGAGAGAGGAGGAGAGAGGGAGGGAGATGGAAGGATGGAGAGATGGAGTTGGAGGGGGAGAGAGGGAGGAAAGAAGGATTACATAGACAGTGAGAAGTGGAGATAGAGATGAAGTGAAAAGGGAGATATGGAGAGAGTGTGTATATGTTTTGGGGTGAGATAAAGAGATAAAGAAGGAGGGAGATATGGAGAGAGGGAGGGATAGAGTAACATAGTTGGAGGGTGAAGAGAGAGGGAGATATATATGTGGGAAAGAAATGGAGAGAGTGGAAGGAAGAGGGAGGATGTGAGAGAGTGGAGAGATGGAGGGAAAGAGATATGTAGTTTGAGGGGGGAGATAGGGAAGTAGATGGTGATTTATAATCCTATTTGATTGCTTGCACTAGATGCATTAATTTTAGTGTAGATGTTGATTTCAGTGTAGAGGAGGAGAGATGGAGGGAAAGAGAGATGTAGTTGGAGGGGGGAGAGAGGGAAGATGATTTCTTGCACTCGATGCATTGATTTCAATGTGGATGGTGATTTCTAATCCTATTTTTCTTGCACTATATGCATTGATTTTAGTGTAGATGTTGAGAGAGAGAGAGAGAGAGAGAGAGTAACATAGTTGGAGGGTGAAGAGAGAGGGAGATATATATGTGGGAAATAAATGGATAGAGAGGAAGGAAGAGGGAGGATGTGAGAGAGTGGAGAGATGGAGGGAAAGAGAGATGTAGTTCAAGGGGGGAGATAGGGAAGTAGATGGTGATTTATAATCCTATTTGATTGCTTGCACTAGATGCATTGATATCAGCGTAGATGTTGGTTTTGAATCCTATTTTATTACTTGCACTAGATCCATTGATTTCAATATAGATGTTGATTTCTAATCTTATTTGATTACCTGCATTAGATGCATTGATCTCAGTTTAGATGTTGTTTTGTAATCTTATTTGATTGTTTACGTTAGGTGCATTGATTTCAGTGTAAGCACACAAAATTATTAACAATGTACATTAATATTTGTGTAGTTCAAGCTAAATATTTAAATGGTTTGTTATTTCAATTGTCCTTTTCATATAATCAATATGAAAAGATGACAAAACTAACAAGGGTGACAATAAGAAGAGAAAAATAAAATAATTTGAGATTGATCACAATGAATACTATTTGTAATTGACTACATTCTTATTATTTTCATTTTCTATCATTCAACACTATTACATTGTCACTTTGCATTCAAAAAAATATTTCGTCATTAAATTTATTAACAATATTTATCATCTCAAAAAACTGAGATAACTAAGAAAATTTTAAAATTAAAATGACCAGATAAATATCAGACATATTTAGCATATATAAAATTATTATATCTATATTATATGTATTTACATATTATTGATAAAATTAATCATATTTTCAATAGATTTTCCTTGGTCACACACGACTAAAACCAGCCTAAATCCATCTTAACTCTGGATCTATCAAGCGCTGAGAGGGATCAAACATTTCCTCAAGTTTTGCACTCAAAAAAAGAGGTTTGCACCTCTAGAGATTTGATCCCTCTCGGCGCTTGATAGATCCAGAGTTAAGATGAATCTAGGCTGGTTGGTACAAGAAACCATGGTGAGCTATAATCTTATCGATTCCTTTTTGGTTAATTTTGAGCCCTTTGGTTAATTTTGAGCGAACAAATATAAAAAATCTAAAACTCTAGACTTTCCTATAGGATAGAATATCTAGGAATATTGTCAACCATTCTGAAAAATTTATATTCAGAAAATATTTCTTCTATTATCCAATGCGAATTGCAATAGCTTAGAATTACCCCAAGGAAACTTAACTTGCGTCGCTAATTGCCTCGAAGATAATTCCGTCTACCTGAAATATCATTCATCGTTCAATCGTTCGCTTACTTTTTAAACATCGTGGCTAAAGAAATGCAAATTTGCGTAGACGGTGTTTTTCTCGGAGGGGCCTTCTTCACCTCATACCAAATTTGATCGTTAGAAATCCAACGGACATAATGGAACTTAACAAAACTGTACGGTCATACCAAGATTGATCCGTTGGGATTCCACGGCCATCATGAAATTATTCGAAAGTTTGAATGTTCAATACCGTTCTGTTCTGAAAATGTAAATCCCTTCAATTGTATTAGTCGATTTCATCATATATTGATTGAGACGTAGCCGTTAATAAGATTGTTCCATTAGGATCCAACGGATATAATGAAATTATATCGAAAGTTTGAATGTTCCTTTCCCTTCTTCTTGTCGAGGAAAGTCAATGAATTTGACAATACCCGTTGGAATATAACAAGGCTAACACGCTAGCAACGCGTGTAAAGAAAAAGTCCAAAAGAATAGTGTGTTAATTCACGGATTCATATGAAGATTGAGAAAATGTCCAGAAGGTAAAACTGTTCATTTACGCCTTCAGAAGAAGATTGAATATCCCTTTAGGGGTAACGGTTCATCGCCTTCCTGTGAAGATTGAAGATCTCTTCGGTTGTAACCGTAGTTCATGTCGAGATCGTTTGGGAATTTAAAAAAATCTGGTTCATTAGGATCTAACTTCTATACCCTTTTCACTAAATGCATTTAAATTTTCCTCACTCAACGCTTTGTGAACTTTGAAGTTGGTTTGTTCAAATGGTGGTATACCATTTTTAAGGATTAAATCACAGATTAACAAATCATTTGAAGAGAAAAATCTCAAATGACCCCGTCTTCATTTGTTTATATTTAATTCTGACCTTAAAAAACCGGGTAAATAAATGAAAAGGCCTTTATTGTTTTAATAACGAGTAAAAATATTTTAAATTAGTATTATTTTGATTAGAAAGTAATTTATTGATTCGGTTTTTTTTTATCATTATGGCTATAAGATATTTTCTGGAATTACATTGTGGATTAGGAATTTTTAGAACTTTTTATCTTTGCGCTCTTCATGACTAACTACAGAGCCCCTCTGCAGACAATGACCACGGCTGGATGGTAACCAGTGGGACAGTCAATCGGGAGAAGCACTGAGCTTCTCCGCTAGGATAATTTCTTGGCTCGTCGGGTATATGAGGGAAATGGCGAAAAATGATCCTAATATTATAATTGAATTCAGTGGAGTATCTATTTTCAAAGATATAAAGATTTCCGTTAGGGAAGAAGATGTTTATCATGTGGGTTTGGTAAAGTGCAAAACTACAAACCCAAACCCAAACCCAAACCGAGAATAATGTTTACAGGTCCCGCGTACCGGCCGCCTTCAGTTAACGCAGCAGTCGCCTTAGATTAGGCCTTGTGACGTTCGTCTGGACGAAGACGACCTTCATAGTGAGCTTCTGTTTGTGTTTTCGTTATAATTTTTCTTAAATTTCGGTTCAGAAAAAGCAGTTCTCCAGTCCATTAGGTCTAACTTTGTTTCTTCATCCCCTTTATTTGTTGTTATACACAATGATGGCCAGGCATAGACTCGCCATGAATATCAGCAATCTTGCATAGTTATGGTAACATTCATCGAGACATGAAATAGAGATTTAAATTTTTGTTCAAGTAAATTTTAATAAATTCTTCTTTGCATAATAATGAAAAATATTTTTATGAAGTGTGAATTTTATATTAATAGCGATTAATAGATAAATAGATTGGTAAAAGCTTGCCAGCTAATAATGAGACGCTTAGTAATGATAAGGTAAAAAAAAAATTTATTTATGAAATAAAAATTTGATTTATATTAACAAATAAAAATACAATTATAAATTATTAACAAATAATTACAAAAATAAAGAACAAGTAATTTAGTTATGGAAATGTTTTTAATAAAAAATAAAAAATAAAAATAAAATAAATTTTTTTTTTAATATATATATATATATATATATATTATAAAAATTTCATTTTAAAAAACATAAAATATCTCACTACTACCCCAAAAAAATGAAATGTAGACATTAACCACAATAAAAATAAAATATATAAATAATAACAAATAAAAATAAAATATCTAATATTTAAATCCTTACCAAAAACATTTTCCAGAGGTATAGTATTTTATATTTAAATCTTTATTAAATTAGTTTAAACTA
Source organism: Pinus albicaulis (assembly GCA_034641835.2). Taxonomy (NCBI): domain Eukaryota; kingdom Viridiplantae; phylum Streptophyta; class Pinopsida; order Pinales; family Pinaceae; genus Pinus; species Pinus albicaulis. The sequence goes on from CM076584.1 coordinate 189,316,631, forward strand.
AATAATAATATAAATCAATAAAATTAATTAGAATTTGTTTGGATAGTTTCTTAGAGTGACTATTATTTCGTGTACTCAAATTTGGTTCAAATTTCTAATAGTGAAAGTATTGTTATAGTCACTACCTACCTTAAAATCAAAATATAATTAACAATAATATTTAAAATTATATCAAAGTAAATTTTTAAAAGAAAATCCATAAAAGAAGTTTGAAAAGAGTTATTATGTATATTTAATATATGAGAAATTATATATATATATATATATATATATATTTTGTGTAATTTCAAAAAGAATAAAATGGTATAAGATTAAATTATTTATTTTAATATACTATTTTTATAATTATATATTAAAAAGATTATTTTAAAGATTTTATTAATATTAATGAGTTAAATTAATACCCATCTAAAAACTAAAACATCAAATAAATAATATAATGAGGAGTTAAGAAATTAAAAACAAATAAATTTAGAAGAAAGATATCAATTTATTAGTGATTCAAGCACAATAATGAACCTAATAAAAGTAAAATGCAAGGGAAAGAATTAAAGATTAGGAGTAATTTGGTAATTAATGAAATCTAGATAAAATATCAAAGAGAAGGAAAATATGAAATTAAATGAGAAAAAATAATAAATAAATAAAATAAATTCAAATAGAAAATAAAAATAATATGAAAAACAAGAAGAAAATTGGAAACATCTAATATTATGTTCCTTTTTGTTAACTTATCCTTGTTTTGTTGTCAAAATTTAACATAATTCAAAATCGCATGATGATGATGATGATGATGATGATGGTTAACGTCCACTGAGACCAATCTTTGGTATATCGGACCTAAAGAAAAGAGTTATTTAGTTTGATTTACAATTTTACTCTTATGCTCGAAAAGGTTGGAGAGAAGCCTCCTGAGCTCATTGTAATTTTGACATCGTAAAAGGCTAGGAATGTCAGTATTGCAAAAAAGATTATGGGATTGAGCTCTAATGTGGTTGTACACAGGGAACTCTAAGAAGAAGTGATTTTCATCCTCGATGTTCATATTCTCACAGAGATTGCAGATCCTTTCCTTCCATGGTGTTTTAGGAACTGTCCAACGACCTGTTTCACTATGGAGCTCATGAGAGTTCATTCTAATCTTGGCTATATTAATTTTCTTCTTTGAGCTACTTAAAACAGAGAGATAATTTTGATCTTCTAGGGTGGGGTTGATGAACTCTTTATAATATCTTAATTTTCTTTTAGCTGTTAGTTCTTTCTCACACCACATTTTTTCTATGAACTTAGATGTAACAATTTTTGTAATGTTATTAATGTTTGTAATGCAACATTCTCGTCGATCTCCCAATGGTTTAACTAGGCCCTAGTGTCTTTATACCAACCTCTTTTAAGCCTTAGGTGGTTTTGGCTGGAATATAAAGCTAGCTTAGGAAGTCTATGGTCTCCTATGCTATTGAGCTTGTGCTTGTACAACAGAAGCCTAGTCATAGCTACGCTCTCGATAGGGAAAGATCCACTTCTATAAGGAGAATAAGATAGGGTGTATTGATTTTAAATTTAAGGTTATACGTTATAAAATGCTTCTTGATTTGCTCAATATTTCTCCAGGATTCTCTAGAGATGCTGCAACCCCAAACCTCACATCCATATAAGGTAACAGGAGTGACAAAATTTTCAAAGAGGAACTTCTTTCTATCCCACATTATGAGGTTTTCCATTTTACAATTATTTTCAAGACCAAAATAAAATTTCCACCCCCCATTAATCCTTTTATGAATGCTATAGTTCCAGTTGAGCTTGTGATTAATATCAATTCATAGGTACTTGTAAGAAGACACTTCCTCCAAGTTACTATTGTCATACATAAAATTAGCGTAATTTTCCTTCTTGGATTTGATAATCATAACCTTTTTTTTTGTCAGTGTTAACAAACATACCCATTGTAGAGTATAAATCCTTAAGAAGTCTAAGTTGGTTATCAAAATCAGATGGGCACCTTGCGAGAACAATAATATCATCAACATAGAGAAGAAGGATGATGACTATCACAGCTAAGATCGTGCCAGCACATCCTGCTTCCTCTAAAAAACCTTCTAGATTGTCGATGTAAATGCCAAATAGGGTAGGGGAAAGGGGACAACCTTGTTTAACTTTGATATTAAAATTAATATCTTTCGACCACCCCTCATTGCTCTTTAACTTGGCAATTACATTCTCGTATAACCTTATAGAGGCCGCTCTTAGCTCTAAAGGAACATTTAGCTCTTCTAATATATTCCATAGGTTGTTTCTAGGAATTGTATCGAAAGCCTTTCTAAAGTCCACAACACATGTTGTGAAACCAACTCCAAAAATATAAGAAAATAGATATCAACTCCTTCGAAATAAGCCACTTCGAGGGGGTGACCTCCAATGCATTACATAAATGAAAACTTCTTGGATGATACAAATGAAAAAACCTCCTTTATATATATAGGAGTCATGGGGCCACAATGTAATCCTAGTGGGGCCACAATGTAACCCTAGCTGACCTAACAATAATAATGTAAGGGCACAATAATAATAATATGGGGGTTACAGGGGTACAACAATAACAATAAGGGGGCTACACTAGCATAATAAGGGACTACACTATTAATATAGAGATTTAACATGCCCCTCTCCTTAAAACAAGTGTTGTCCTCAAGGATTGATTATTTCTTGATGCTTCTGTATAAAATTCTCATCCTCCCATGTGGAATATTCTACAGGAAAGTTCTTCCACTTTATGAGATACTCTGAAATTGATTGTACTTGTCGAGTTCTTGTTTCTATGACTACTTCATAACTTCTTTCGATGTGATGTTGATCTTTTTGTTGTTTCATTAGATTCTGCACCAAAGTTAGGTTATCCTTTGAGAGTTGGAGAACTTATTTTTGATGTTCGATGTTATATTCCACTAATTTATCATCCATATTAGCTATTATTTGACCCTTCAAACCATCCAACTTAGCCTTCATTTCTTATTTTAAACCATATATTTCCTCTTCAGTTGCTCTTCGTAAGATCAAAATTTGTTTCACTTGGTACCGTAATTTTGATATCTTATACTGCAATTCTTTCTCTTCATGTGTCATAGTATAGCTTTATGAGGGCTTAATGGGTATGGAATTATTTTTTGGAGGCATTACAGAACCCAATACTAATAAAAATTCTAAAATATGCTCTTGGAATCACTTCAAACTTCTTTTTCAAACAAACGTTATGCAATTTTAAAAACCAAATACACACATTTTTCTTGCTTTTGAGAAGCTCAATATTGAGACTGAATTATCTCTATGATTTCAGATTTCAATATCTAAAATTTGGCCTTGTGGTAGCCCTCTGAATCCTCTTTCGAATGCCATAGGTCTGACTTGATTTGAATTCTTCAAGACAAAGTTATGTCCAATCTCCCACAATGACCTAATTATGGACTAGTTCAGTAGAGCGAACTTTTACGACATGCCACGTGTCACTGTTTGCCCCTTTGGATCTGAAATTGATAGACAGGAAACTAAAGTCTGTGTCATTCCAGCCACTTTCTACAGAATTCCAATCTGATGCTTAGAGAGAGAGTTGTGAAGATTTTCCCACAATCACCTCTTTGAGATGAAATTCAGGAGCATGAAAAAGACCTAACTTCCATAGATCATATATCCGAAATATTGTGAACCAAGCTCTAAAATTTTGCGACAATATTCCTCAGGATTTCAGCTTCGCACTCTAAAAATGTCAGCTTTCGAACTTTTGTAGAAAAAATGTTATAACGTCAATTCCACGATGACATTTTTAAGTGAAATTCAGGAGCCTGCAAAAAGCCCTAACTTCTATAGATCATATCTTCAAAAATGTTACGAACCAAGATTTGAAATTGCGTGACGATGTTCCTCCAGATTTCAGCTTCACACTCTAAAAATTTCAGCTTCTGCATCTTCGTAGAAAAAACATTATAGCGAAAATGCCACGATGACATGTTCGGAGCTGCAAAACCCTAGAATCCAAAGCTCTGATACCAAATGTTATGAAACCAACTCCAAAAATAGAAGAAAAGAGATATCAAAACCTTATAAATAATCCACTTCGAGGGGGCAACCTCCAATACATTACATGAATGAACAATTCTTGGATGATACAAATGACAAAACCTCCTTTCTATATATAGGAGTCCATGGGGCCACAATGTAATCCTAGTAGGGCTACAATGTAACCTTAGCCGACCTAACAATAATAATGTAAGGGAATAATAATAACAATATGGGGGTTACATGGGTACAACAATAACAATAACGGGGTTACACTAACATAATAAGGGATTACACTATTAATATAGGGACTTAACAAAGCAACAGAAGAGATTGGATTTATCATTGCAGCATTCCTCCACAATGATCTTAAGTGTAACGAGGTAGTCTGTTGTTGAGTGCTCCCTTCTAAAACCCGCTTGGCCTTTAGCCCGCTTACCTTCACTTTCAAGCCAAATGCTCAACTTCTTCTCCAAAATAATACCATATAACTTGGCTAAGAGAGGGCTGATCATAATTGTCTGATAATTAGAGAGGTTATTTGTATCCCCACTTTTAAAAATAGGGATAATGAGGCTCTGAGTCCAAGTTTTAGGGAACCTTTGCTTGACCGCTTGGTTGAAAAGCTTGTGGATGTGGGGGATGAGGACAGGACCTTAAATTTTTAATATTTCCACCTGGTAACCTTCAATGTCTTTAGCTTTCCCATTTGCCAAGCGTTTAACACCAAAATCAATGTCTTCTAATGAGAAATTTTTTTTTGTTGTCAACAGGGTTTCAAAGTTATCCCTGGCATTTGGAGATTCATAAATATTTTTAAGATAGGAATTCTAGTCGTGTAAAGAAATTTTACTATTATATTTAGTTTTCCTAGTTAGAATTTGCCTCCAGAATTTCTTAACAACCACCTTAGAGAGGTGTAAGTGATTCTCTTGTCCTTTACGAATATATTTCCTTTTTTTATTTTAGTTAGGGATTTGTAGATTTTTATCTTGTCAACTTTGAGAGATTCATCAATAGCTCCCTTAATTGCTATCCTCACACTTTTACAATCTTTGTCATACCATGGGTTGGTTTTGCTATTTCTTTTATTACTTGAGACTTCAATTGAGAACTTGTTAATAGAATATGAGAGAGTTGTAGTAAAATTATGATAGAGTTCATCTATGTTGTGTATACTAGATAAAGGAAGAAAAATAGTTTTTAATTCATTTAGAAAGTGATTTTTTCTATTTCTATCAAAAATTAAGTTCGTTTGACTATAAGGATTATCTTCAATGGGATCTTTATGCATGAAAAAATTAAGAGTTATGAGTAAAGGCCTATGATCAGAGTCAGGCTCGTGGTTGTCTAATATGTTAAAATTTATTATTTATTTGTATAAAGGGAGATCAGAAATAACATAGTCTACCACACTGCTGCCAAGCCCATGGATGCAGGTCATCTGGCTAGAATTGGGCCACTTCTTTAGACCGTTGCAAATTATGAGATCCTGAGCACTACAGAGCTTGACTATCTCCACCCAAACAAATTATCCCCGAGGTCTTCAGAGCTCCTTTTTTACCGGCTAGCCAGAGTAGGTCTTCATCTAACCAAAGAGGATTGGGGTTGGAATGATTGCTTAGAAGAGTATTTTGGTTGCTTGAAGTTACAGAATTAAAGTCACCTATTAAAAGGATATTACCTTCATTTCTTAGGCTAGAAATATCATTCTATAAACCATTGTAAGGACTATTTTTATCTAGATTCATTTTCTTATAGAAGTTAGAATTAATGGGGGGGGGGAATAACATATTGCTATGTAGGTCTTCTTATCATTAATGTCAGTAATCTCAATCCAACTATATTGGTTGTAAGGGTCGTTTTTATAAATCATAGCATGGGGGGAGATGTTCTTCTTAATGTAGCAAGCTATGCCCCCAATGCCTCTATGGGAGGATCGCTTGTTCGAGGTAGACCATAGTGCAAATCCATCTACGTTAGGGATCTTAGGTTCTTCGTGCTCCCAAGTTTCAATAAGCAATATAATATCAACATCATTTGAGATCCAACTTAGCTTGGGGCCTTTGTTCCATGGAAACCCCAACAGTTCCAAGAAATAATTCAGAGCATGTTGAATTGCTATTTATTACTATCTTTTTTGTTTCTACCTCGAATAACGGATTTTCTATTTCTGATTATTGCCCATTTTCCTTCATTCCTAGCTTCTTCTACCTTTTGAACTTCCTTTCTTAATTTTGCTTGATCTTCTGGAATGAGATATTCATTTATAAATATTCTCGTTCCTTTTAGACTTGAGGTTTTACTAAGTATGTCATACTTATGGTCAGTAGAGATCACCTTTATTTAGATCAGCCTTCCTTTATTCTCAGTTAATTTCCCTAAGCTTGTTGCTTCTGTGAGACACGTGGTTTGAATTTGTAATATATTATGTAATTATGTCTAGGCTGTGGCTAAAGTATCATCATCTACCTCCTCTTTCAAACTGAAGATTATAAGGTTCAAGGCCCTTTTGTTACGCTCATAGTCAAATTCTATCAATTTTTTCATTTCATCTTTAATTGGTTTGATATGTGATTTATCTGCCTCACTATTTAGGGTGAGACTGTTGTTAACTTTTTCTTCTAGCTCTTTAATTATGTCCTTCATTTTAAGACTCTATATATTATCAACATCTCCTTGTTGGGATGTTTGGTTTGTATTTTGGTTCTCCATTGCCTCCATTTTATTCTCCAATAGTTCTATTTTATTTTTTATTTGTTTTTGGATCTTGTTTTCAAGAGATGTGAATTTGTTTTCTAGCATGGCTTCGAACTGGGTTTGTAGCTTGATTTCTCTTTCTTCTCTACGTTTCTCTAAAGACTCTATATACTCATAAAGGCTCTGTAGAGTAACTGTGCTCGAGCTACGTTTGGTAATATTTGGTAGTTGTCGTGAGTTATTCATACCTGAAAATGTATGAGCAGATATATATTAAAAAAAGATAAGAAATGTATGCACCTGAATATTAGCAAACTGGACAACAGACATCAAGTGCCCAAGTCCAAAAATTTATCAAAAAAAAAATCAACACAAACCCAAGTAGTATTAATTGAGAAAATTTACTGCAAAATTATTATGGATAAAAAAGAAATAATTGAAATCAATTTTTTTTGGTATTTGGGAAATAAAGACATTTATTCTTATTTTATTTAGAAGAGATTGTGATTCAAACAAAATCGTTAATATAGTGACTTTAAAATTCACTGGAATAAATAAATAGACACTTACAAGTGTAATTTCATATTTGATAAAAGTTATATATATATATATATATATATATATATATATATATATATATATATATAAACTAAATCAAACACAAATTTAAATATTTTTTTTTAACTAAATAGAAAATAAAAATAAGAGAAAAAAATATTAAAAAATAAAAATAATTTGGTAATAAATGAAGATTTGATAAAATATAGAAAAAATAAAAATCAATTTAATAAGTACAAAGAAAGGAAAAAATGAAATGGAATCCAAACGTGAAAACATATTTGAATTATTATATGACTATAAAACAAAGTAGACTATCCAAATGCAAATGGAAATGATCTTCTTATTTAGGATTTTATTGCAAAATCTAAGCGTTTTTGGTATGTATTATTTTATTACAAAATCAACATGTATTTGGTAGGTTTAATTTTAGTATTATTTATAAATCTATATTAAACGTGTATGTGAGTGTAATAGCAAACTTATATTAATAAATTTACCTTATTGGTACAATAAACTATTGTCATCTACATGCTTATGGATTACTTCATGATTAATTTTGAGCAAACCAATTTCGTTTACGTATAAGATAGAAATCCATGATTATTGTCAACCATCTTGGAAAATGTATATTCAGAAAATATTTTTTTTTTTATCCAATGCGAATTGCAATAGGTTAGAACTCTCCCACGGGAGCTTAGCTTGCTTTCCCCAATTGACTCGAAGATAATTCCGTCTACGTAAATTATCATCCATCTTTCAATCTGTCTTTTATTTTTAAAATTTTATTGTAAACGGTGCTTCTTCACATCATACCCAAATCGATCCGTTAGGAATACAACGTACATAATGAAAAGTTAACAGAACATGATAAATTATTCGAAAATTTCGTTGTTCTATTCCGTTTGTGCCGAAAATTTAAACCATTTCCATTGTGGTCGTCCATTTCATCCTATCATGATTGAAACGTAGCCCTAAGATCATATTTAGATCGTTCCATTGCTATCCAACGGATATAATGAAATTGCCGGAAAGTTTAAATGTTCCTTTTCCCTTCGATATATTAGCCGTTGGAACATAACAAGGTTAACACGCTAACAACGCAAGCCAAGAAATTGCCCAAATGCTAAAAGTGTTCATTTAAGTCTTCATATAAAGATTGAATATCCCTTCAGTTGTAATCGTTCGTCGCCTTCGTGTGAAGATTGAATATCTTTTTAGTTGTAACCATTCATCATATCTATTGGATAGCTAGAGAATTCAATCACACAATAACATAAGTAATTAACACAGAAAATAATGGGCTGCGGTGCTTCAATTAATCTTAATCACTTTAAATTTCAAACTGAATACAATGAACACGGTGAAGGGTATTTAAACTAAATTGACATGCACACACTCTCGCATAATTGAACCTAATCAACTCACTTAAGTCACTCTCTATCTCACTCACCAAATCTATCTATAACTCAATTCAACTGATTCACTTGACTGTTTGTCTAACTCTGCATGCAGAAAGTAATTATATATTTTAACACTCCTCCTTAATTACAACCGCTAAACTAAAACGTAACTCATGACAAGTCAAACATGCCTGCTTGTCTATGTTTCAACTATGCTTACAACACCTAAATTTCTTTTGTGAAACTCAAACAAATCTACTGCTAATGACTTTGTAAATATATCAGCCAATTGATCCCTCGTTCTACAAGGCTTCAAGTGGTCTTCTCCATTGCTCAAAAGTTCTCGAATAAAGTGATATCTAGTATCAATATGCTTGCTCTATTGATGAAACACACTATTCTTGGATAGTACAATCGCTGAAGTGTTGTCACAGTATATCGTTGTTGATCCTTGCTGTTGCTGCTTGAGTCCATACAATACTCCTCTTAACCATACTCCTTAACATGCTGCTGAAGTTGTTGCTACATATTTTGCTTATGCTGATGATAGTGTCACAATAGGTTGTTTCTTAGATGCTCATGCTATCACTCCTGAATCGAGATGGAACACATAACTAGATGTGATTTTCTGATCATCCAAACTTCCTGCAAAATCACTATATGTAAATCTAATTAATTCTTTATTTTCTGTCCTTGCATACATTATGCCATAATCTCTGATACCTACTATGTATCTTAGAATTCTTTTTTCAACACTCCAATATGTGTCTTTTGGAGTCTCCATGAATCTGGAAATCAGACTCACTCACTGCATAATATCTGGTCTTATAGTTGTGAGATACATGAGGCTACCGACCAATATTTTGAATAGAGTTGGATTGACATCTGCCCCTTCATCACCCTTACTTAACTTTGTACCTGTTGCTACTGGTGTAGATACAGGTTTGGAATTATCCATCCTGAACCTTTTCAACAAATCTCTTGCATATTTATTTGGACAAATAAAAATTCGTTTTTCATATTGCTCAACTTCAATGCCAAGAAAATATTTCATGAGACCTAGATCTGTCATCTAAAATTATTTCATCATGGCTACTTTAAATTCATGTATCTCAAGATCATCTGTAAAAATCATATCATCAACATATAAGCAAACTATCAAAATCTTTCCATGCTCATTTACCTTTGTGTATAATGTAGGCTCAATGCTGCTTCTGCAAAATCCATTCTTGATCATGTAGCTGTCAATTCTGTTATACCATGCTCTAGGTGCTTGCGTTAGTCCATAAAGTGGTTTCTTCAATCTGTAAACTTTATCTTCTTTACCTTCAACTTCATAACTTGGAGGCTGCTTCACATAAATTTCTTCTTCTAAAATTAGATTCAAGAAAGATGATTTGACATCCATCTGATATACTTTCCACTTGCTCTGAGCTTTTGTCGACATAACTGCTCTTATAGTATCCAATCTGGCTACCAGATAAATGTTTCCCCAAACTCTATTCTCAGTTGCTGTGAGAATCATTTTGATACAAGTCTTTCTTTAAATATTTCAATCTCACCTTTCTCATTCACTTTTGTCTTGTACACCAAATTCACACCAATGAGATTTTTATCAATTGGTAAATCAACCAAATCCCATGTATCATTCTTTTCAATTGAATTCATCTCTTCATCCATGGCTTGCACCAAATTTTCATCTCTGATTGCTTTTTCAAATGAAGAAGGTTGGAATGCCAACAATGCGAAATTTGAACTAACATCTAAATAATCATAAATATCTTTCTGACTTCTCATATTTTTCATACCATTACTTGATTCATTTCCTGATTCGCTGCCTGGAGAATTCTAGTCTGTTGATCTGCTTGAAGATCCATGTTGCTCTGAAAATCTTGGAGTCCTTGCTGGTGTGACTCTGTTTGGTGTCTGTTCTCTTGATTCTTGCTACTTCTCTTCTTCTACATCATCCTCTTCCATCAATGGTGTTTGTGCATCAGTTAGTGCGTCTACAGTCCAATTCCATGACTCTTGTTACTTGAACACAACATCTCTGCTAATAATTGTCTTCTTGGAGATAGGGTTATACAATTTGTAAGCTTTTGACTACTCACTATAATTAGTAAATATACATTTTACACTTTGATCATCTAATTTTCCTCTTATTTTCTTAGGCACATGTGCATAGGCTACACATCCAAAAAATCTGAAATGAGATACACTGCATGACATACCTGACCATGCTTCTTCTGGAACTCTTTTCATCACTCTTTGTAGGAGATCTATTTATCACATAAACAACACATGCAAGTACTTCTACTCAATACTCATTAGATAAGTGTCTTTCTTTCAACATGCTCCTTGTCATGTTCGTGATGGTACGATTATTTCTTCCTGCTACACCATTTTGCTGTGGTGTGTATCTCGTCATAAACTGTCTTCTAATTCCATGTTGTTTGCAGTACTCATGGAATTCCTTTGAATCGTGTTCTCTACCACGATCCAATCTCAATATCCTAATCTGTCGATCACTCTGATTCTCCACTAATGCTTTGAACTCTTTGAACTTTTCAAAACTTTCAGACTTCTGCTTCAAAAAGTAAACACAAGTATTCCTGCTATAGTCATCAATAAAAGTGAGAAAGTAACAACTTCCACCAATAGATTGTGTCATCATAGGTCCACACAGGTTGATATGCACCAACTCAAGTGCTTTCTTTGCTCTATAAGAAACTCCTTTTGGAAAACTTTCACGATGTTTCTTTCTCAAGATGCAACACTCACAAGTGCTTGCAGGTTCTTTTATGGGAGGTAAACCTTTGACCATTTTTTTCTGCTGCAACAATCTCAAAGCGGAAAAGTGCAAGTGTCCAAACCGAAAGTGCCATAACTAGTAATCATCAGAACATGTAGTTGTAAAAGAACTAACCTAATCATTATAGTTCATAATTAGAGGAAAGAGTTTGTTCCTCGTCATCTGCACCTTTGCAATCAGCTCCTTGCTTGGGGATTTGTCATAAATAACACATTGTTGCCCCTGAAAGATAACTTTGTATCATTTCTGCATCAATTGACCAACACTAATCAAATTATGTTTGAGTCCAGGGACATAATATACCTCTGATATGGTCTTTGGCTCTCCCTGCTTGGTCACAATGTTGACCACTCCTTTGCCATCTATATCCACAATCTTCTCAGTCCCTAACTTTACCTCTGCCTTCACGGAGACATCCAAATTTGCAACCAAATAATTTTTGCCTGTCATGTGTTTACTGCAACCACTGTTTAATAGCCAAACCTTATAAGACGGTGCATGCATGGTGTTGCATGCTAGAAGCATGGAGTCAGTATTCTCTACTAACATTAGCTCTCTGATTTCCTTGATCAACTATCTTCTTCCTACAATCACGAGCATAATGAGCAAATCTATTGCAATAATAACACTTCCCCTTTGATTATTCAAACCTTTGATTGTTATGAAAGCTTCTACTACTGCTGCCTCCACTTTGATGCTCATGATATTCTCGGCCATCTCTCTGACCACCATAGCTGTCGCCTCATCCTCTGCCTCTCAATCGACCTCTGCCTCGACCTCTTGAAATATAAACTTGAATTTTGAAGGCGGTTTCTAGAGTGGAATCCTTATTTCTATCTATCCTTGCTTCATGCGATAGAGGGGATCCCATCATCTCATCAACTATCAATTTCTCCAAATCCTTCGCTTCTTTTATGGCTGCTACCACAAGATCAAACTTGGTAAACAAAGATCAAAGAACCTTCTAAATCACTGTTCGATCTTTAACATCTTCACCATATATTTTTAATTGATTGACGATATACATGACCCTATTCATGAAGGAATCAATGTCCTCTATCTCCTTCATATGCAGACTTTCAAAATCTCTCCTAGCATTCTGCAATTTGACAATATTAACTTTGGTCATTCCTTGATAAATTGTCGCCAAAGTTTCCCATGCTTCCTTTGTTGAAGAAGTTATCATAATCTTCTGGAACACTGCTCGGTCCACTCCCTGCTGGATAAGAAGCAATGCTTGTGCCTTCTTCCGCTTATCTTTCTTCCATTGTTCCCTCTCTGTATTACTGACGGATCGTTCTTCTGCATCATCTTGAGGTTCTGCAAATCCAAAATTGACATGATCCCAGACATCATGCACTTTTAGCATAGTCTCCATTTTAATAGCCCACACATCATAATCTTTCCCATTGAAAGAAGGAGGTTGTGGCTGAAAATTTGATGTGACCATCTTGCCTCAAACAAAAAAATTTCTCTCACAAAACCCTAAATTTCTCCATTTTATGAGTTTTGCAAAAATCCTTTAAAAAACCCTAAATTTTTGTTTATATATAATAAATCTTTTATAAAAAAAATTATATATGTATAAAAATATTTTATAATAACACTCTCTCCAATATCATTAAAAAAATTATTTTGTGAAAACCCTTTAAAAAGAAATATTATAAAAATACTTTGTTTTTTAACAAAATATTTAGATAAAATTCTTTCTAAAAACTTTTTGTTATAATACTCCATTCAGAGCTTAAATTAAAAGACATGCCATATGTCAAATCTCCTTTTGGTAATGAGTCCTTCAAAAAAATCTTTAGACTTGTTTTTGGATTTCCCAAAAAACAAACAGTCCACACCCACGTTGACTTCGAAATTTAATAATCGTATGTACTTAAAATCTCACGGCTACGGAATTGTTGGATTGTCGTCGGCCTCTTTTAAAACTCCATTGCCGCCGCATGCGATCAACACAAAAACCGCGGATGTTACCCGATTTTCACGTAACCGTAAGTATGATGAAATTGCCACAGTTTTTCCAAGGAGAGATTGCGGACCTCCACAGGTGGTGCATTGCAAACATGCAGACTTCCACAGGTAAAGAAAATTAAAAAAAAAAATCGTTGGCCTTTCTACTCTTGGTCTCTTTTTCTGGCTCTGCTCGTCCACACATTTTCTGATCCTTTTTCAGCGCTGATACCAATCTATTGGATAGCCAAATGATTCAATCACACAATAACACAAGTATTTCACACACAAAACAATGAGCTGCATCTCTTTAACTAATCTTAATCACTCTAAATTTCAAATTGAATACAATGAACTCGGTAAAAGGTATTTAACCTAAATTGACATACACACACTCTCATATCACTGAACTCACTCACCAAATCTATCTATAACTCAACTCCACTGATTCACTTCACTGTTTTTCTAAATCTACAAGCAAAAAGTAATTATATATTCTAACAATATCAAGATCGATTGTTAATTTTAAAAAATCCGGTCCATTACGATCAAAGATATATACAACTTTCACTAAATGCTTCTATATTTGCCTTTCACGAAATGTTGACTCAACGCTTCATTTATTATGAAGGTTATTCTTCAGATTGTGGTATACCATTTTTAAGGATTAAATCACACATTAACAAATCATTTGAAGAGATGGCTCTGAAATGAGTCCATTTTCATTTGTTTATATTTAATTCTGACCTTAAAAAATAGGTAAATAATGTGGGTAAATAATGAAAAGGCCTTTGTTTTATTAATAATTTTAAATATATTTTAAATTATTATTATTCTCATTAGAAAATAAATTTATTGATTCCGTTTATTTATTATCATTACAATTATAAAATATTTTGCAATATTTAGAATTTTTATAACTTTTTTATCTTTATCCTATTCATAACTAATTATATATATATCAAAGTTATAATGTGAATGATAAGATTGTTAGTAAAAAAATTCTAAAAATATAATATTGGTTAATCACGAAGAAATAATATTAAATTGATTATTGATATTAAATTAGTTAGTTGTTGATAATTAATATAATTAAAAGTCGAATATTTATTAGCAATTAACTTGTCAAGGTATTAAAGGGTTATAAATCAATATATATATATATATTATATAGATGTAAGGCTTAATTTAATAGTAGTAAAAACATTAGAATTTATTTAGCTATGTTGTTTTAGTTGCTTAAATTTTCAATATTAGTGTACATAATTCTTCTTAAAGAAATAGTGTGACCAAGAAAGAAATAATGGAACACATAAATTTGCATGTTAATTTTTTTATATAAAAAATTTAAAAATTACATAGATTATCATTAACTTGAAATCCTATAATATACTAGCTCTCTAATTATAATAATAATCAACTTAGCACTCAATCAATGACATGTAAATATTGCATTTACATATTCTATATTTAAAAAAAAATTAAACTACTAATTGCACTAGATGTTGCAAATGAAACAATGTAAAACATATAACTCTAATTAATGTTTCTTTGACAACTATGACAACTGCATTTAATGCTAACTAGTTGTTAATTAATTAAATGAAATTTTATTAATTGTTTTAAGAAATTATTGAGACACTTAATGTTTTGCTGGAAAAGTCATTTTCTTTATTATTAATTGTAAAAAATAAAAATTAGTTATAGAAAGTGGTTCCATAAAAAGTAAAAAGGCTAATGGTAAATGTTTTTCCAAGAACGGAAAGGTAGTTGGATAGTTTGGAACAGTTACCTTATCCTCTAGGGATAAGAGACTGATCCCACTTAGGAATAGGGGTTCTGTTCTAAGACTAAGGAGAGAGTGGGAAATATTTCCTGAGATGGTAGAGACCAGTAGAAATCACTCAGCAAGTCCTGAAGTTTTCTGGCACTAACTGGACTCGAAGTACTGAGGTCACAACAAAAAATCTGCTGTCAACTTGTACCTCTTCCGAAGTAGAGCACGGGGGCAAGAGGAGGACGTAAAAGCCTCTCTTGAAAGTTGGGTGGACACCAAAAACCATATACACAACTGACTGTTATTTTAGAATTAATTAGGCAGGAAGGTTTTTTACAAGTTATCTATTCATATTTAAGTGTTATATAATTTTATATGAAGGTTGTTTATATTCTGAAATATTTCTGCTAAAATAAAATTGTCAAGTTATCAATAAAAAAATAACTCAACAAATAATCACAGAACTCTGTGGTTTTTACTATGAGAATTGTAGAATAATCTAGTGAAACTTTATCTAAAGAAAACACTATTATTTATGTGAGATACTTGAAAATTATAGTAGTTAAATATCAAGAATAACATTGGTTAACCAAGAAAAACTAGACAACAGAACATAGAGTATTTCTTGCTAGAAATTCTTTTATTTGTCCTGATGCATTCAAAGAAAACTAGGACAGAAAGGCATGATGATAAAGGAACATTTATTAAACTTCTAAATTTTTGTGAAAGGAAACATATGTTTAAAATATTATTGTCTATTAAACTAGAATGGGGTGAGCTATTGATTCTCGGCACGAGGATGAAACCCCAGGCCAACATTCGTCACCACTCCTAATCCTATAAACACGAACATAATTATTAAGTGGTCCGGTCACTGAGCAGTATTCATAAGGAAAGACGAAACCAACACAAATATATATCTTAAGTAACGAAAATAAAGCTGGAGATTTAGACCACTTTAAAGACAGTGTATTGATATGTTTCCAAATCACAGTACAAGTCTTGAAGGTTGATCATAACCATATAATTATGTTTTATAATGAACAAAGAATCTTATTTATAACAGAAAATAGAACCGGAATATATAATATTTCCATACACAATCATTTACAATTACAAACTTATCAGTTACAGTGGTAAAATGAATAAGCAAGAGCACTTATATATATATATATATATATATATATATATATAAGGAACAAAAGAAAAACTATTTCAAAAAATATTATTACATCAGAAGCCATTCTTAAAATGAGAATTAAACAAGAGTCAAATATTTCTCGTAAAGAACCCTATAGTAAATAACTCGTAAATATAGCATGATGAATTTCACAGTAAAGAAAAAAATGTGAGAAAGACTGAATCGAGGCCTCAAGGCTTCTAGCTGGAAAAAGGTTATTAAGTTTCACAAAAGTCATTTAACTTTACAAATTGGTGAAAATTTCAGTACTCAAAACAAGTCTAACAGACAATTCTTAAAACTAAACCGGCACTAGGTTCATAACCCAGTGAAGGCTAAAACATTCGACTGAGATAGAAAGAATTCTGAGAAGTCTGTGAAAACCGTAGAAGTAACTGAAATGAGGGCTAAGAGTGTTAACAGTGAACTAAGATATTCGGGTGCATTATGAATAATTAACATAGGAAAACTTGCCATTCGGAGGAAGAACTGACCTGCAACCATTAAAATCCAGAAGAAGTATGTGAGTCAAGAATTTTAAGGTGCTTACATATATAATGATGAGGAAGTGAGCTAAATAAAAGAGGAACCAAAAAGGAGTTTACCTGTAGAGGAAGATCTGCCTCGACATTATGGTAATCAAACCAAAAGCCTTCAAAACACCCGAGAAATAAAAATTAAACACAAAATACGGTTAAGGAGATAAAACTCTGAAATTTTGGATTGTATCGAAGAAGAAAATTGTGAATGCAATGAGAGCAGAATGATTACTTAATTTGGGTATTATGAAGAGCATATTAACCATCATTGAAGAATTTGTATTGGCTACAGAGGACAAATTTCAGCAAAAGCTCATCGGGGCTGGCATCAACACCTCCTCTTCACCATGTTGCCATACCATGGGGTGCTACACATCTGATAACCTCACAAGCCAGGTTGAACTTCATTGCTGGTGGAGCCCAAGCTTGAGGACGCCATGGTAAAAAAACCCTCAAAGCAGAAGAAACAAAGCTCGAAGACGTAGGTAAACAAACTCTCATAGTAGAAGAAACTTCTTGACGAAAACTCAGTGAGAATGACGGTGCTAGCTAGGGTTGGTGAGATTAACAATGCCATTTTTCCCATCGGAAATGTTCACCGTCAATATTCAAGGATTTAATGGTGCAGATCTAAGGCAAGACCATTGAAATTCGCAATGAATCCTGGTAAATCCTACATCTGTCAAAGAAATTAATTTCCAGTATTTACCACATTTAATATCCAAGACGTACCAGTTATACCCTCGATAGTATCAATAATACAGATTATGTTTTATATGGGTTGGAAAACGTTAAAACTATAGTATAACATTAAATATTGCGCAAGTGAAATAATATAAGAACCATTCATGCAAATATATATATAAAGCGAGAAAGTATTCCATGGAAAATGGAATTGTTTGTGGGAGTTTAATATAATCATATAATGATTAAGTTTTAGGACTTCCATAAAATCTTTAGTTAAGTCATTGAATTTATGTGATAAGACTAACCATAGGTTTTGTGAATTAGATTTAATGTGACCCAAATTGGTTATTATATTTACCATTAAGGTAAAAAGTAATTTTTTTGGTATGTATGTTACAAGTGGTATCAGAGCAACGTTCATACGTTGGGACCCTAAGGTTAAAATAACGATTTAAGTTATGTGTATACTAATACACAAAAAAGAAGCATAACAGAAAACATCATGAGAAGGGGATCAATGCAAAAACCACCCCAGAACAACGGGGAACCCCAAACACAACTAGTAGTGAGCCCTGAGATGTGGGTTCAGTTGAGTGTGGATCAGCACTAACAAACAAGTAGAATGTTGGAGGAACAACAACATAAAACTAGCATAATGTTGAATACAATACATAAAATATAGGAAGAAATGGTGTGGGTTCGAAGTGATAACGAGCGCTTGATGCAAGAGAAAGAGAAGATACTCAAGAGCCTGTTAGACAAGAAAAATCAAGGAATGGAGCAACCCAGTGCTGATAGAGACATGCAAGAAGGTAATAAGCGACAAACAAGGGACCACACAACTCACAGAGTGGAAAAAATCCGTTCCTAGCGAAGCAACAAGAACAAAAACTATAATGAAGTAGAGTTTGGAAAATTTTCAGATCAGCAAGAAGTTAAAAAGAAAAAAGTGGAGCTTCAGAGTGTGTTTCAAAAAATAAAACCACCAACATTTGATGGTGAAGCTGAGGAAGTGGCATCGACTTGGTTGATAAATATGAAAAAATATTTTCAAGTGTACAAGTACAGTAGCAACCTAAAGGCTAGATTGGCCATATATAAGTTAAGGGAGAAAGCCACTCTGTGGTGGGAAGAAGTAAATAATGTACGCAGCATTGACAACCAATATGTTATGTGTGAATCATTCCAACAATACTTTAAAGACAATTATTTAACATAACATTTTTACGATAAGAAATCTAAAGAATTTGATAACTTGAAGCTGGGACAGATGACCATGAATGAGTATATTATCAAGTTCACCTCTCTGTTAAGATATGGTCCATACCTCGGAGATGAAAAGGATAAGGTACAAATATTGTTGAGCAGTATGCCAACACATATGAAGGAATGAATTGAATTCGTAAATCCTAGAACCATGGAGGAAGCCATTTTTAAGGCACAAATGTGATATCAGCAGTCCAAGGAAAAAGGCGAAGTTGGAAAAATTTGGTAGCCAAGGAAAGGACAGAAAAACAACTCAAACTTCAAAGGCACCAAAAATAATAACTTTAAGAATTCTGCACCAAGTTCTGTCAGTAAACAGTTTGGCAGAAATCATCAAAGAACCCGCTCTCCAGCTAAAGAGAGACCTACAGAGGTATCTACCAAGCCTGAGCAAGGGCAAGTAACTAAACAACCCCTACAGTGTTGGGGGTGTGGTGAAGCACATTATTACAAAAAGTTTCCACAACGAGCGAGAAATGAAATAATTGCAAATTACAGGAGGCTTCTACAGTAGGCGATGTGGCTCGAAACATACTGCGTATCAATGCAACGTTGGAGCATCGGCAGGAAGATTATCAACCAAAAAATGGTTGAGTTCGAAGGTAAATTACTGTCTCAATCTGTTTATATTTTTGTAGACCCAGGTGCAACTCTAAGTTATGTTAATCCTAAAATAGTGGAAATTTGTAAATTGAAAAGGCAGAAATTCAAAAACCCTTAGCTGGTACAGCTAGCCATGAGCAAAAAGAAAGGTAACTGCCAAAATTCCAATATACACATTAGAAATTGCAGAATAGAAGTTAAACATGAACTTGAACATACTTCCATTAGGGTCCTATGATGTTTTGCTGGGTATGGATTAGCTAGAAAAACATTGGACCTTAGTGGACTGCAAGGAAACTATTATCTATTACAGAATGTAAGATGGTACACGAAAAGAGATTCAGGGGATCAAGCAACCCATACAACTACGTCCTATTAAAACATCCTAGATGAACAAGTGTATAAGGAAGGGATGTCTTATTTATGCTATCCAAGTAGGATATGCTAACTCAAAGGGAAAATCACCTATGATGGAAAACATACTAATGGTACAAGATTTCATGTATGTGTTTCCACAAAAATATCCCCAGATTACCACCAAGAAGAGATATCGATTTTACCATTGAATTAATGCTAGCAGCATCACCTGTGTCAAGGGCTCCTTATAGAATGAGTGTTCCAGAATTAATTGAATTAAAAATGAAGCTACAGGAATTGCTGGAAAAAAATAATATTCGTCCAAGTGTGTCCCTTTGGGGAGCACAAGGGTTGTTCATTAAGAAGAAGGACAGAACTATGTGAATGCGCATGGACTATAGACATCTCAAAAAGTTAACAGTTAAGAATAAATATCCTTTACCAAGGATTGATGATGTGTTCAAGCAGGTGAAGGGGGCCACAACATTTTCAAAAATAGCTTTAAGATCTGGATATCACGAGATCTGAATCAAGGATGAAGATAATTGCAAGACTAATTTATGTACCAGGTATGGGCATTATGAATTTGTGGTGTTACCCTTTCGGTTAATAAATGCAACAACAACCTTTATGAGTTTAATGCATGGTATATTCCATCCTTTATTGGATAAATTTGTACTTATATTCATAGATGACATTTTAATCCATTCTAAAAACTAGGAAGAACATAGAAAACATCTAAGGATTGTGTTGGAAATGTTGAGAAAACACCAGTTGTACGCTAAGTTCAACAAGTGTGATTTCTTCAAAACATAAATCTAGTACTTAGGCCATGTTATCTCAATAAAGGGGATTTTTGTTGATCTAGAGAAAATCAAGACAATCATGGAATGGAGAGTTCCCCAAAATGTGGCAGATATCCAATCCTTTATGGGATTGGTTGGTTATTATCGAAGATTCATTGAAGGATTCTCCAGAATTGCTTTTCCAATCACTTGTTTGTAGAGAAAATGAAAATTATTTAAGTGGACTGTTGAGTGGCAAAACCGTTTTGAGAGGTTAAAGCAGCTACTGACCAGTGCACCAGTGTTGAGGGTAGTATACCCCAATAAAGAATTTGAAGTTTGTATAGACGTTTGTAAAGAGGGAGTTGGGGCTTTTTTATCTCAGGAAGGGAAGGTAGTGGCTTATGATTCAAGAAAGTTGAAGGAACATGAACTCAAATATTCATCCTATGATCTAGAGTTAACAATAGTAGTACATGCACCCCGGGCATGGAGAAATTACTTATTGGGTAAGAAATTTGTACTAAATACATATCATACCAGCCTAACTAGTTATTTCAAGCAAGCTGATTTAAACTCCCAACAATAAAGATGTAATGCTTTCATAAGTGAGTTTGATATGCACATCCAACACGTGAAGGGTAAGGAAAACCAGGTGCCTGATACTTTAAGTAGAAAGCTGCATTGTGTTTATGAGCTTTACTACAATCATCTTGAATGTAAATTCTTGGATCAACTAAAAGAGGAAGCACAAAAGGATCCAGAATATAAATTCCTATGGCAGCAAATGGAAGAGGTGAGAAAGCAAGGGAAGACTTCAAAATATGGAGTTAATAAAGAGAAAATGCTAACCTTTAGAGGAAAGCTATATGTACCAAACCGTGTAGATCTTAAGGAGTTAATCATGGATGAATACCATTAGAGTAATTACATAGGACACCCAAGATACAATAAAATGTTAACTTCTATTAGAAAAGTATATTTCTGGCCTTGTATGTGTAGAAACATTGCTGAATATTTAAATAGATATTTGGAGTGTCAACAGGTCAAGGCGGAGCATCAACATCTGCAGGATTGTTGCAGCCCATACCAGAACCTGAATAGAAGTGGGAGGTCATGTCCCTAGACTTCATTACAGGTTTACCGAGGTCAAAAAGACACAATGACTCCATCATGGTGGTAATTTATATATTGAGTAAATATGCACATTTTATACCTGTATAGTCTACTTACAAGACTGTACAGATAACATATATTTTTCTGAGAGAAATATTCAAGCTACACGACATTCCGAAGACTATTATGTCAGACAGGGATGTAAAGTTTACTTTAGAATTTTGGAAAGCTCTGTTCACAGGTCTGGAGACCCGAATAAAATTTGGCACTACTTATCATCCCTAGAAAAATGGTCAGACAGAGCAGGTAAACCAAGTTTTAGAAGACATGCTACGCATGTACGTGATGCAGCACCCAACCAAATGGGAAGACTATTTGCATCTAGTTGAATTTTCTTATAATAATGGTTATCAGGAATCCCTTAGCATGAGTCCTTTTGAAGCTCTATATGGGTGGCAATGTCGCACATCCATAAACTTTAGCAACCCTAAAACGAAACTAATGTTGGGACCAGAAATGTTGGCTAAAATGGAATCAAAAGTGAAGAAGATCAGACAAAATTTGAAAGCTGCACAATATCGACAGAAAATCTATGTGGATAAGAAGAGGACCTATCGCGAATTTGAAGTGGGTGATCATGTGTATGTGAGGATCAAACCCAAGAAGAGTACCTTGCGGTGGCCCTCTTGTGCCAAGTTGGATCCCAGGTTCTATGGAATCTTCCAAATCTTGGAAAGGGTAGGACCTATGGTTTATTGACTGCCTTTACCCAGTCACATCTGGGTACACAATGTGTTTCATGTGTCCCTGTTAAAGCGATATGTGCATGATTTGAAGCACGTAATTCATTGAAAGAATATACAGGTAGGACAGAATTAAAATCCTAAATTGAAGTATTATTTCTTTATGGAAATTTGACAAGAAACTTCGCTGTTTGGAGGTAGAGCCGGACGGCGAGTTTCTGGTCGAGCCTCACTGCATACTCGACAGGAGAGAAATTATGCTCCGGAAGTGAGTCATCACCTAGGCTAAAGTGCAGTGGAATCACTTTGGCTCAGATTAGGCTATTTGGGAGGACAAAGGATTTGTGTGCGAGGCTTTGCCAGAGATATTTTCTGAGCTAGAGTGAAACACCGAGGACAGTGTTACTTTCAGGGGGGAAGTTGTGACAACTGCATTTAATGTTAACTAGTTGTTAACTAGTTAAATGACATTTTATTAATTTCTTTAAGAAAATACTGAGACACTTATTGTTTTGTTGGAAAATTTAATTTATTTATTATTAATTGTGAAAAATAAAATTAGTTATGGAAGGTGGTTCCATAAAAAGTAAAAAGGCTGATGGTAAATTTTTTTCCAAGAACTAAAAGGTGGTTGGATAGTTTGGAACAGTTACCTGCTCCTCGGGGGATAAAAGATTGATCCTAGTGAGGAATAGTGGTTGTATTCTGGGACTAAGGAGAGAGTGGGAAATATTTCCTGAGATGGTAGAGACCAACGGAAATCACTCAGCAAGTCCTGAAGTTTTCTGGCACTGATTGTACTGGAAGTCCTCAGGTCACAACAACAAATCTACTGTCAACCTGTACCTCCTCAGAAGTGGAGCATGAGGGCAAGAGGAGGACGTAATAGCCTCTCTTGAAGGTTGGGTGGACACTGACAGCGAAATACAATTTCAGATAAGTGACTGGTATTTTAGAATTAATTAGATAGGAAGGTTGTTTAAAATTTATTTGTGTATAGTTAAGTGTTATGTAATTTCAGATGAAGGCTGTTTATATTCTAGAATATTTCTGCTAAAAGAAAATTGTCAAGTTATCATAAAAAAAAAATAACTCAACAAATAATCTCAAAACTCTGTAGTTATTACTGTGAGAAATTGTAGAATAATCTAGTGAACCTTGATCTAAAGAAAACACTATTTTTTCTTTGAGATACTTGAAAATTATAACAATTAAATATCAAGAATAACACTGGTTAAGCAAGAAAAACTAGACAACATAACATAGAGTATTTCTTTCTCGAAATTATTTTATTTGTCCACATGCATTCATAGAAAACTAGGACATAAAGGCATGATGATAAAGGAAAATTTATTAAACTTCTATATTGTTGTGAAAGGAAACAGATGTTGAAAAGATTACTGTCTATTAAACTAGAACGGGGTGAGATGTTGATTCTAGGCACAAGGATGAAACCCCATCCCAGCATTCGTCACCACCCCTAATACTCTATACATGGACAAAATTATTAGGTGGTGGGGTCACTGAGCAGTATTCATAAGGAAAGACAAAACCAAAACAAATATATATCTTAAGTATCGAAAATAAAGCTGGAGATTTAGACTAATTTAAAGACAGAGTATTGACATTTTTCCAAATCATAGTACAAGTCTTGAAGGTTGAGTATAACCATATAATTATGTTTTCGAATGAACAGAGAATCTTATTTATAACATAAAATAGAACCGAAATATATATTCTTTCCGTGCACAATCCTTTACAATTACAAACTTATTAGTTACAGTGGCAAAAAAAATAAGCAAGAGCGCTTATATATATATATATATATATATATATATAAGGACAAAAATAAAAATGATTTCAAAAATTATTATTATAGTAGAAGCCATTCCTGAAATGAGAATTAATATAATGACCAAAAGAAAAACTATTTCAAAAATTATTATTATAACAGAAGCCATTCCTGAAACGAGAATTAAACAAGAGTCAATTTTTTCTCGTAAAGAACCCTTTAGTAAATCACTCGTAAATATAGCATGATGAATTTCACAGTAAAGAAAAAAATTCGAGAAAGACTGAACCGAGGCCTCAAGGCTTCTGGCTGGGAAAAGGTTATTTAATTTCACAGAAGTCATTTAACTTTACAAATTGGTGAAATTTTCAATACTCAAAAAAAGGCCAACAAAAAATTCTTAAAATTGAACCGGCACTAGGTTCATAACCCAATGAAGGCTAGAAAATTCGCCTAAGATAGAAAGACTTCTGAGAACTGTGTGAAAACCATAGAAGTACCTGGAATGAGGGCTAAGAGTGCTAATAGTGAACTAAGATATCCAAGTGCATTATGAAGAATCGACACAGGAAAACTTTCCATTCGGTGGAAGAACTGAACTACAACCATTAAAATCCAAAAGAAGTTTGTGAGTCAAGAATTTTAAGGCACTTGCATATTTAATGATGAGGAAATGAGCTAAAGAAAAGAGCAACCGAAAAGGAGTTTACTTGTACAGGAAGATCTGACCTGACATTCTGGTCATCAAACCAAAAGACTTCAAAACACCCGAGAAATAAAAATTAAACATAGAATACGGTTACAGAGATAAAACTCTGAAATTTTGGATTGTATCGAAGAAGAAAACTGTGAATGCAATGAGAGCAGAATTATTACCCGATTTGGGTCTTACGAAGAGCATAGGAACCAATGTTGAAGATTTTTTCTTGGCAACAGAGGACAAATTCCACCAGAAGCTCATCGTGGTTGGCATCATCACCTCCTCTCTACCCTGTTGCCATACCATGGTGTGCTACACATCTGATAACCTCACAATCCAGGTTGAACTTCGTTGCTGGCGGAGCCGAAGCTCGAGGACACCACGGTCAAAAAAACCCTCAGAGCAGAAGAAACAAAGCTCGAAGACGTCGGTAAACAAACCCTCATAGGAGAAGAAACTTCTCGACGCAAATGCAGTGACAAATGACGCTGCCAGCTAGGGTCGTCGAGATTAACAATGCCATTTTTTCCGCCGGAAACATTCACCGTCGATCTCCAAGGATTCAACGGTGCAGATCTAAGGTAGGATCATTGAAACTCGCAATGAATCCTGGTAAATCCTACATCTGTCAAAGAAATTAATTTCCAGTACTTACCGCATTCAATATCCAAGACGTGCCAGCTATACCCTCGGTAGTATCAATAATACGGATTATGTCTTATATGGGTTGGCAAACGTTAAAACTATAGTATAACATTATATATTGTGCCAGTGAAATAATAAAAGGACCATTCATGCAAATATATATATAAAGAGATAAAGTATTCCATGGCAAATGGAATTGTTTGTGGGAGTTTAGTAAGAGTGATTAAGGTTTACGATTTCCATAAAAGATTTAGTTTAGTCATTCAATTTATGTGATAAGACTAACCATAAGTATTGTGAATTAGATTTAATGTAACCCAAATTGGTGAGTATATTTATCATTAAGGTAAAAAGTATTTTTTTTTGGTATGTATGTTACAACAATCTTTGAAAGCAAAAAAAAATATAAAAAAAAACGTAAAGACCATGCTATTTTCCTTCAAAGATTGTGTGTAACTCACTAATATATATATAAATATAGTATAATATTATAGTTTTAAATAAAGACAATTTAAAAAATAACATTCATCCAATATTTCAAATAAAAATTTATTTATGTTAAAAAATAGATAAGACAACAATTACTAAATTTAAATTTAAATAAATCTAAATATTAAATACACACTAATATTCTAATTATGAACTAATCAAAAAATAAATGTTCAATAAATTACAATGACTTTTTAAATCATAAAAGTACAACATTCAAATAATATTTACCAAAAACAACTATTTACCAAAGACAACTCTAAAGTACTTACTAAATTAACCATACATAAAATGAAAGGAAAACTTTCTTAAATTAAGATAAATGTGAGAATATCCATAAGAATTTTCTTGAAGAGATTGTTTTTAACTCAATAATATATATAAAATATAATATAATATTAGTATTATATTTTAAGTAAAAATAAATTTAAAAATATTTTTTTTTTCCAAATTTATAATATTAATTATATATTTATAAAAATAAATGTAAACAAGTGCTACATAGCTATTACCTGCAGCTTAAAGGTCGGATATATTTTCTCTAAAAATTGAAAAGATGAATAAAAAATTAAATCATTTTCTTTTTAATTTATTAAATATAATTATAAGCTTATCATAAAATTATTAAATTTAAAAATTTAATAAAAACAACTCAATTTATTAAATACTAATTGTATATATTACTAATGTTTTTGTTACTATCATCAATTTTTGTTCAAACATATATACTATATCACTTATATCTGAATTACATATAGTTTTAGGAGATTGACAAAAAAAAATGTTGCATTACAAAATATTAATAACATTAATAATATTGGTCCTTCTATGTTTAAAGAGAAAATGTGGTGTGAGAAATATTTAGAGGCTAAAAGAAAATTAATATATTATAAGGAGGTTATCAACCCTACTCTAGAAGGTCAGAAGTATCTCTCTATTTTAACTAGCTCAAAGAAAAAAATTAATATAGCCAAGATAAGAACTAACTCTCATGAGCTCCATAGTGAGAAAATGAAAATCAGTTCTTAGTAGAGCGCCCTAGGTACACCCATATTAGATTTGAGTTTCAATATCTTTGTTGCAATACAGTCCTAGCCTTTTAACATTTCAAAATTATAGTAATAAACCAAAGTGTGGTCTCGGCATCATCATCATCAGGATAAATTATTATCAAAATTATTACAATATTGGATAATTTTGATTTCATGTTAAAAAAATATTATTAATTTACGTAAATTATAAAATATATTTAAAATCCATATATATATTATAAAATATATTTTTTTTAAAATGAAATTAAAATAAATAATAATTACAATATAACTTTTAAAAATTAGGAAAGATTAAAAATAACTTTAAATTTAATAGCATATCTACTTTTTTAGAAAAAATCTTTTTACTTACACTATGGATTGAATAATATTTTAAAATTTATACTTAAGACTTTTTTTTCTCTCTCTTTCTCTGTAAAATATTACATATGCATAATTTATAATACAAATTATATTGGAAATCAATACCATTTAAACTAAAAATACAGTTTATTTTAATAATTACTTTTATATAAAATATCACATATACATAATTTACAATATAATTTATCTAAGAAGTCAATACCAGAATACACTTAAGTTAATGTTTATTTTAAGAATTACGGTTATTTATGACATCCCGGGCCATCGCTTTCGTCACCAATGTTTCATTAGAATTAATATAGCTTAGTAGTTATGTTATTAAATCATTTATTCACATAACATTGAGGATAGTGTTCCCATAATTGAAATATCATCCTTCATTACATTGCAATGACGTAATTGCATTACAATGACTAGATTGTTGCCATCCCTCATTACAATGACTTCAGTGCATTATGAAAATTGTGTTGAACCATAATGGGCTAGTTTATCCATAATGAACTGGTTTATGTTCATTTGGGCAAATCAATATCGAACCATAAATACCTATATCAACATATGCCAATATTGAGATTGAAACCGGTACAACATCCATTAATTCCACAGGTATTAATGGCTATATAGCCTGCTAAATAAGCTTTGCCGCTTTACTGGAGAAGACGGGTTTGCACGTTTAACTAATTATTCATTCTTTTAAATTCACATATGGTAAGAGCTTCTGTGATAAACGCTTGGGTGCTCATTTTCCACTTATCACACGCTTAGATAGGTGGTTTTTATTATCTAAATTCATATAAAAATATATCTAAAACTAAATAAATTTGTTTTTTTTACAAATTTAAAAATCATGTTTTATTTTTCAAAATTTATTTTAATTTTAAAATAATGATGATAGTTATAGTGTGTTGAGAGCAATGTTGTTTATGGACATTAAATCTTCAAAATCTTGTTTCTATGGTAAGGGAAATAAGCACTCTAAGATAGTTATAGGCGGGTTGGCTTAATAACTCAAGAAGACTGGAAGTATGGAAGATGTGAGTAAGAGTAGGGAAGTCTAAAAGGAAGTGTTTATCATCTTCCACCTGCTTAGAATCACAAATTTGATAGATTCTATTGTTCCAAGGGGTTTTGGGAAGAGACCACCATTTGGTCTCACTCAGACGCTAAAGGAAATTAGCTCTAAACTTAGTGAGCTTCATTTTTATCTTATTGCTTCACAACACGTTCCAAGGGGTCTTGGGAATAGACCACCATCAGGTCTCACTTGGATGCTAATGGGAATTAGTTCTAATCTTAGTGATGTTCATTTTTATCCTATTGCTTGACAACACAGAGCAATAATTCTGATTATCAAGGGTGGGGTTGATCACTTGGGTTGATCACTTCTGTCACAACTGAATTTAATATTAACTTGTTGTTAACTAGTAATATGACATTTTAGTTATTTATTTTAGAGAGAAGATTGAAACAATTATTTTTTTTTGGAAATTGTATTTCTTTTGTTTTATTGTTAAAAGAAACAAAGTCAGTTATGGAAAAGAGAAACAGTTCCATAAAAAAAGTAAAAAAGGCTGATGGTAAAAGTATTCCAAGAACTGAGAGGTGGTTGGACAGTTTTTGAACAGTTACCTGCTCCTCTAGGGATAAAAGATATATCCCAGTGAGGAAAATGGGTTCTGAGAGGGGTTCTGATCATTAATGAAGGAAGAGAGTGAAGGTTTTTCTGAGCTGGTAGAAACTAGTGGAAATCACTCAACGTTCCTGAGAATTTCTGGTATTGACTGGACTTGGGGTCCTGAGGTCATAACAGAAAGAATTCAGTCAACCTAAACCTCTCACGTGTAGAGCATGGGGGAAAGAGAAGGACGCAATTTCCTCTCTTGATGTTTGGGAGGACATCATCAGCAGTGTTCACATTCAGATAAGTAACTGGTTATTTTTGGTATTTTAAAAAATATACGAATATTACTATAGGATGTGTACACTGGTGTGTGTTATATATTTAATTTATTATAAGTTGTATTGGAATGGCCTATTGACAGAAATGAGAGGGTTCTAGAAAATAGTTGTGAACTCTGTAAATTAATTCTGGGACTGATAAGTTGACTGTAGGAGAAAAACTGTTACAACTCAAGGAAAATGTAAGTGGAAATCTTAAGTAATATAGTATATAAATGTGTTATTTTGTTTCAGAAAGTAGTAGTTTCCATTGCATAGACAGAAATGATGTATAAACAGGAATTTAACAAGCAGAAAAATAGTTGAGCTGTATGAACTACTGATACATACTAGTAGAACCCAAAGTAATTAGTAGAATTATAAAACCCTGTTGGTCTTGTCTAAACCATTGAGGAGGTAACTGTCGATTTTGGGTACGAGGTGAACCTCAACCTAGAATACGTCGTGCTCAAGCCTAACTATAAACGGACAAGAAATTAGGTGGTCCGGTCACCTAAGCAGAACCACGATGTCAAACCCTAGGGAGGGTTGCAGACCAGTTCATCACACAGGTAGAGGCGAATTGAGGAGAAACGGTTAGGGTTTTGGGGTATTACCCTGTGTTTTTCCGCCATTGAATTCTCACCGTAGATCACACGATATCGGATGAAGCATAGATGGGCAGGTGGCCCATTGATAATCCAACCATGGATATCCCGAGATCTGAATTCAGGTACGAGTAAATGGAAACACCAGGACATGACAAGATTTAAAATAATATAGATAAATTCATTAAAAGGTACTGATCATTTATGCTATGGGCATCAAGGGTTTTAAAACTATTGTTCAGGGGTTTAAAACCTTAGATCATATAACCTTTGGGTAAATTCGGAAGGGATTAAGATTAATTTCCAAGATCGCACCATCATCAAAATCATATACGTTAAACCACTTACCTTAAATATGATCCCAGGACTGATGTGCTATAGTATAGTTCAACCGTTAACAAGTATTATATAATGTTAAAACAAAGGTTTATAAATATGAATTGCAATCATTATGTTAAGAAATAATTTTTATTTATTTATTTATGTGGTAATGTATAACAGTTAAGTGTTACAAGTGGTTTCAGAACAACATTCGCAGGCTGGGACCCTGGGGGTCACCTAACAATGTAAAATGTGTACGTACTGATGCACAGAAAAGAATAAGTACTGTAAAGGACAATAAGGGAAGAGTATCGACACAAAAAACACCTCGAAATACCAGGGAACCTAAACCTCAAATACAACCAGAAATGAATCCTTAAATGTGGATTTAGTTGAGCATAGATTTGCACCAGCAGACTAGTAGAATGTTGGAGGAAGAACAACACTAGACCACATACTGTTAAGTACTGCAAAAAAGTTGCAATAGGAAATGGTCCGAGTAATAAGTGACAACAAACATCTAATGCAGGAATAGGAAAATATACTTAAGAGCCTTTCTGACAAGCAGAATCAAGGGGTGTTACAACCCAGTCCTGATAGGGGTATGCAAGAGGAGAATGAACGACAAATTAAGGACCAAACCATAGAGAGAATGGGTAGGAGTCCATCACAACGAAGCAAAAAAAATAAAAACTATAATGAAGAAGAGTCTGGTAATGTGTCAGATCAACATGAAATTAAGAAACAAAAAGTGGAGCTTTAGGGTGAGTTCCAGAATATAAAACCAACTACATTCAATGAAGAAGTTGAAGAAGTGGCAACGGCTTGGTTGATAAATATGAATAAGTACTTTCAAGTGTACGATTACAACAATAACCTTAAAGCCAGATTGGCCATTTACCAGTTGAGAGAAAAAGCCACCCTAGGCGGGAGGAGGTAAAGAATGTTCACAACATTGAAGATCAAGATGTCACATGGGAATCATTCCAACAATACTTTAAAGATAAGTATTTGAAAGAATGTTTTTATGATGAAAAATCCAAAGAATTCCATGATTTGAAGTTAGGTCAGATTACTATGGACGAGATATTACCAAGTTCACCTCTCTATTAAGATATCCCATATCCTTGAGTCAGGTAACCAAGGGAGGAGCGAAAGAAAAATTCTTTTAATCGAAATCTCAAGAGAAGGCGTTCTTAGAATTTAAACATTTCCTCTATTCTGCCCCAATGCTCACATTACCATACTTCCAACAACCATTTGGGATCGAGATAGATGCCTATGACTATGCTATTGTGGTAGTTCTTACTCAATAGGAGCATCTAGTGGCATATCACAGTGACACATTTTTCGACACAGTCCGCAAGCATCCCACTTATAACAAAGAAATGTAATACATTGCGCAGGATTGTCAACAATGGAAGCATTAAATTTTGGGGAAGGAATTAGTCATCCACACATACCACTGACCCCTCTGGTTCATTTAGACACAGGGGAAGTTGCAGAATGATCACCATCAGAAGTGGTTCATATATCTGCAATAGTTTCATTTGAACATCAAGTACAAGAAGGGTAGCACCAATAATGTTGTAGACTGCCTCAAAAAGCCACCAATCATGGTGCTAACCACCATTCTCAACTCTTGTGGGCACAATACTTCTGATTATTTCTTCTCTACAAGAGCAATCCAGAATTAGGTCACACATACAAGGCACTCTTGGGGGGTACGAAAGCTCTAAATTTTCACCTCCAAGATGCACTATTAAGTCACCTGGGACACCTTTGTGTTCCTTCAAGTGAGTGTACCAAGATGATATGGGAAGCACACAACATTCGAGTAGCTAGGAATTTCGAGGTTGAGAAAACAATGCCAGTATTGCAGAAGTATTTCTATTGGCCGAACCTTCAACAAGATGTCAAGAAGTACATCAAATCCCGCACTACTTGTGCCATTTCTAAACCGACCATCAAGAAGCAAGGCCTCTATACTCCGCTACCTACCCCTAGTCGACCTTGGGAATCCATCTCCATGGATTACATGTTAGGCCTTCCTTCTACTAAGCATGTAAATGACTATGTTTTAGTGGTAATTGACAGATTCTCGAAGATGGCCATTATGGCGGCCTCCAAGAAGAATATCACAGCAGAAGCCACTGCTAAACTCTTCTTTGAACGAGTGTGGGTACATTTTGGGATACCATATTCTATCATCTCAGATCAAGACAGCAGGTTCATCAGCACATTTTGGTCGAGCCTCTGGTCAATGTTTGACAGGAAGGACACCAAGTCTACAACTTTCCATCCCCAAACTGATGGAAAGGCAGAGGTCATCAATAGAATTATTGTACACATTCTATGCATGTACGATTCAAATAATCCATGCACATGGTATGAGAGCCTCCCCTATGTACAACACAGTCATAATCGGGCTCTCCATAACTCAACCACCCATAACCCCTTTCTGGTGGGCTTGGGATTCTAGCCGCTATGTCCAGTTGATGTAGCCATGCCATGTGTGGTTACTCAGGCTGATTCGGCTCATGTCGAGTCTGAAACTGACAAATCAAACAACTTCATCGAGTGCCACACAACTTCTAGGTGGGTGATAATGTTTGGCTACATTGTAGAAGGAGCGCCTCATTGGACCACACCGCAAGCTTCACATGCTTTGATATGGATCATACACCATCGCCAAGGCCGTAGGGAAAAATTCCTTCGAGTTCAGTATTCCACCATTCCTTCGTCAGCACCTAGTATTCAATGTGGATTTCCTTTGTCCCTACTTCCCACCTTTACTAGACACCTCTAACATTGTAGAAAAACTCACACCAATAGAGTTATACCCAGACTGCATGGAACACGCCACCACAGATTGTATCGTGGAAATGAAAATCAAGAACACTCGCCAATAGAAGATCCAACTGTATCAGGTTGTCAAAGTTGGCCAACTCCTGAACCAAGGCAAGTGGGTCACTAGGGACAAAGTTCAATAGAAGTTTCCTCATCTCATGGAGGAAATCAACATAATTGGGACCATTTCTTCCTAAGGGGGGAGGAATGATCCAGGTAGATTTTGGTTGCCACCCACCTATTCCACTTGGCGGCCCACTATTCTCTCTTTCAGTTTTTCAGTTTCGGCACGACTTACTATTTTAGCAGTTTTTTGGGTCCTGAACTTTCACAGCCCTTTTGAGGCCATATGCGACGTCTTTTGGGCATCATTTGTTTGGAAAACCTGATTCCATTCTATAATCTACATTCGTGGCTGATAGTTGTGTTACATAGCATTTTGTCACCGTCCCTGCAATCCCTCATCCTGTACATTGGAGGACTATTCCCATGAAATGTGAATAGTAAAATGTCATGAAAATACCTTGATGGCATCCTTCTGCATAAGGGAAAGAATTCTCCTCAAGAACATTTCCTCTGAAAAACCCTAAAAAACCATGTTTTGGTATTGGCGCGAGTAGCCAATTCATCCCTCGCACCAATGGGGAAAATATACATTAGTGGGCATGCCAGCTGGCGCTCTGTCCCTGTGTTGTGCCCGTGCCAAGCCTATTAAGGAATGTTTTTTAAAAATAAAAGGCGGAAGTTTGATTCTAACAACTTCAGAATGAATCATCAAAAAGAGGTTGAACTGTTTGGCTTCGGATCTCCCTGATTAGGAAGTGGTTTTCCACCACTCATGGAACCTTACTAAGAGATAGGACTCTATCCCACGATTATAGGGATCCCAACTTCCCTTCCTCCCTCTATAAAAGCCATCAAGGTCTTTTCAGGAAATTTTACTGTTCACAGGTCATGGCAATAGTCCTCCAATGTACGAGATTAATCAGGGAGATTCGAAGCCAAACAATCCAACCTCTTTTTGATGATTCCTTCAGAAGATGTTAGAACCAAACCTCTGCCTTCTATTGTTAAAGAGAATTCCTTAATAGTATTGGCACGGGAACAACACAAGTACAAAGTGCCAGCTGGCGCGCCCATTAGTGTATATTTTCCCCATTGGCGCGAGAGATGAACTGGCTACTCGCGCCAATGCCAAAACATGCGTCTTTAGGGTTTTTCAGAGGAAATGTTCTTGAGGAGAACTCTTGCCCTTACGCAGAAGGATGCCATCAAGGTATTTTCAGGAAATTTTACTATTCACAGGTCACGGGAATAGTCCTCCAATGTATGGGATGAGGGATTGCAGGGACGGTGACAAAATTTTGTGTAACAGATGCCCCCTAAAGCATGATGTCTAAGAGAGAGGGAGGGGTGAAATGCTTTATGAGAGCGCGTCCAACTGAAAACACTGTCGTTGGAAGACCTATGAATACAAATACAACTGATATCTCTGATGCATGATATGTGGTATGGGCATTGTTGTCAATCCTAGAGACAACCTTGAGTTGTGAAAGACTAGTGCCTAGGACATCTTATACAGCAAGGAGCATATGATATAACTAGGACAATTATCAGAAAAAGGCTCCTTTTCTATTTCTTGTAAACAAGAAGGTTAATTTGAATGGGACCAAAACTTTCAAAAAATTGACACAGGGAAAGAAATACTGTAGAGGCAAGGTGTGAAACTCTTAATACAAATGTATCAGACAATTCAAAGGCAACTTACTGTAAAGAGGGCTGAGTTCTAAAATACCTCAAAGAGATGAATAATTAGATGGTGTTTACTGCGTATGAAAGATTGAGATAATACTAATTGTCATTGGGATGATATCCAGAGACAAATATCAACATGTAATGGGCTTACAAACTTAAGAATCCATACATGACAATTGCGTTTTAAAAATAACATCCCATAGATGCTAATATAGCAGAAGTATGGTTGAAGTGGAAAATGAAACAGTATATCATGCCTGAGCCATATTTAAAGCGCTTGACTGATTTTAGCATGAGTATCAATTAGGATAAATTCATACCAAAAACCAGTGAGCCACTCGCATTCTAGAACATGATACAAGAGAAATGGATGTGAATGAAATGAACAGCTAAACTATATCACATAAGAAAGGTTTAAAAACTGTAAAGTACCAAGATCATAATCCTCCTTAAAGATAGAACTCCTCATCACTGAAACCCAACGGGCTCTGTACATTCATATAAAAGTTCCACAAAAATGCATACCAAATTCTCTCACAGCATATTTTTTCTAAAAATCTGGAACTTCTTTTTTCTCTTTAGTTCTTGCTTATATAGAAGCCTGAGAAACCTGAGCGAGAAGATATTTTTGGGAAAAATATCTTCCTCGCGTGCTGGTAATCAGTTTGAGGTCTCCATAAAAAATAACCAGAATTCATGATGAGGAAAAGGGGCATCTCATCATTGCCAGCTAGGCTCATGGCCGTTTTAAACAAAATATTAAACAATAGTTTCTGACAGAAAGTAAAATGCGGGAGTGGAAGGTGAATTCCACTTGAAACTTGAAAGTAACAAAATAAAATGGAAGTAAAAGGCCACTAGGTCCAAATCATGAATTGACGATGTTCACTGACGAGGTGGAGTTGAGGCAGTCGCTGTCATAGGTGGCGGAACGTTGGCTGATGAGCTGGCGCCCAGGCTGACATACCTGGTGCATCTCTGTTGACTATCTGCTGCAGGTTCGGACATTGCTGTATTTACTTTATAGTATGGCTAAGGGGTCTTTGTCAGGTCGATATCTGACCTCTGATGTTTCTTTGGAGTCCTTTCTGGCTGTAAATCTCTTTGTTCTTCCTTCTAGAAATGGTGAACTGGATAGAAAGTCCACAGGCCTCCATACTCCATAACTGCTGGTTCTGATAGTCTTTAAGAAGCTTCTGTCAGCGTAATTAACTGTTTCTGGACTCGAGGAGGCATGGAGGCTTTAATGGGAAGGTGTACTATCTGGAGAAAAACGTCCCGCAGATATTCAAACACAAATATGGCTGTTATGTGTGCTTTTGGCCTTCGAACTGCGCTTTCTTCCTTTGAATGCGAGGTTAAGCGTTAACTATTCAATAATAGGCTTAAGCCCCCTTTAATCCTCTTTGTTAATTCCCTTTTTTGCTGCTATAATGGCCTTTCTGCGTTCTCGGTCATAGTGACTGTGAAATGGGGTGAAATTCACACTCTGTGAACCCTGCAAAACATGACAAACTTGTTACAAAATTCAGGGGAGTAGTGGAAGATTGCTGCGGAAGCCTGGAGGAATGGTGGCGGAATGGTGGAAGATGAATGAAAACATGCGGAACGGGAAGAAACAGAGTGAACGTAGGTTTGGTGTAAGAATGACTCCGAGCCATCCGATCAGATCTGACCATGGTGATCAATGACCAAGGTTTGTGGATGGAGGTTATGATGTTGAGTTAGGCGGAAAAAAGGCCTTAGCGTAAAACTCAAAGGTTTAACAATGGGCAAAATATAAAGGAAAAAGGGTTAAAATATATGAAATCGAGGACCTTTGATGGTGGGACCCGGTAGGCGGAGGGTGATTGAACGCGAGCCGTTGGATCTCAGGGGGAGATCAACGGCGGGTGCTAAAGGATGAATTCATGGGAAAGGTACGATGAATGAAATTATATGGGGATGTGATGCAATGTGGGCCATCTATCTTGGATCAAATGGATGGTCACGATTGGATCGACAGATCACAATCGGAGGGGACGAAGGGTGGCACCGTTTAAAAATTTGCGATTGCGAATGGTGCGGTGGCATGATGGCCGTCTGATCCATTGATAGATCGATGGCTGATATGCAATCATAGGGGTGAAAGGATCAGGGCGATGGGCGCGAGCGGGACAAGCACTGGCCGTTGGATCTTTTAAGATTGATGGTGGAGATTGGTTCAAAGGGCCGACAAACTTAACATTATCACATCGAGAGTTTCATGGTTTACAAAGGGAAAAAGATGCTTCCGCTCCGATTCTCTGATGTGATTAGTGCCCAGGCCTTAAGCTTTTGGTCGCGGGCGCGGGGCATATGGGAAAGTGGTTAAGGGGGCTGTCCGAAAAGGGGCTAGGCCTGATATATGAAGGAAAGTTTGTTTTTGGCCTATTTAAATGCATTTGAAGGCCAGAGGAGGCATTCAGTAAAGGGAATAAGGGGTTTTAAGCTGAACAAAGGAAATTTAAAAGGCTTAAAAGTGGATTTGGGATGATTTACAGGATAAGTGGGAATAAAATAAGGGAAATGGAGGCCTTTTTGGGCGTTCTTCTTCACAGAAACAGAAAGTTTTTTTAACTGGAAACAGCAGTGGGGATTCATAAAAGGACAAAGGGCATAAAGGGAGTTCAAGGATGATATGTTTTCAGCAGAAATGTATTCCTTGAAAACTCAGAGACAGTTTGACCCCTTGTTTTCTGGTCAAAAATTAATAGGGGCTAACATGATCAACATTGGCTCCACCTGGGGACGGCGCATTCATCCTTGGGCGTTTAGAGAACTTCGCAGACCACCTACATCACCAATTTTTACAAACAGGAAAAATAAACCTATTCTACTTCTACCCTTATTACTCCATGAGACCAGATTAAACTATTGGTCTCACATTTTCTCTACCTAAACTACATCTGCTAGGATTAAACTGTCTAGCATATTTCTTTTCTACATTCTAAAATAGAAATTGAAAAACGACCAAACTAGGATTAGACTGTCTGGCTTGCTAGACTCTTCAGAAATTAAAACAACTAACTACATGCTCACAAACTGAGCTTTATTGATCTTTTCCTACCTACCCTACTGTAACTGGATTATTTACAAGTCTAGCTTACAATCATTGTCTTCCAATGCAACCAGTCCATCAAGTGATCCCATGACTGGTATGTTCTACCCAGCTCCTTGAACAGGTTGGATAGGCAGGGCTGCTCCCCCTCTTTCTGTTGTTCGTCAGCAGCTTCAAAAAAATTTCTTTCTATCCGCAACATGCTGCTCAAAAATACCTTTGATCCTTCCTTAAATGTTTGCAGGAAATGAGCATAAGGATCATGAAAAGATACCTGGTTATGAATATTTAGCAGGAAGGCTTCAACCAGGATCTCTTCTTCTTCCACTGGATTGAGAAGACTCTCTTGGGGTAGAGTGTCTCCTTCATCTTCTGAACCAGAGGACTCATCGTACATTGCTGCTGAGTCCTCTTGGAGCTCTGACATGTTTTGCGCTGTTGGAGAATTTGAGCTAATCAGGGCCTCCATATATTCTGCCACAGGATCAATGAAAACATGATGTGCACTTTTTCCTTCAGGCCTTCCATGACCTCCTGGGCCGCTTTGATTTCTGCATCTTCCACTGCGTTTTCAATGTGGCTCTTGGGAACCGGATCATCTTCTTCTTGTACTCCAAAAGGCAGTGAAATTTCTTCTTTCTTAGGGGGAGGGAGACTTTCCAAAAAGGCTCTCGGGTCTCTGAACTGATATGATTTTTCTTGTGAGTTCAGAAATTCGATCTCAACTTCATATCTTCCAACCACCAATTCTAGAAATATTTTCTTAAGCATGGGTTTGAAACTTGAGCTGAGAAGAATAGCCCATGGAAGGTCCTCCACTTTCAGTTCTGCCAAGCCACGTGAAATTACATCTCGACACTCTACTATGAAACTTGGATGCATTTCTGCAAACTTCTCAAAGTCTTCCATTGGTGAAGTGGCTTGGTCTTTAGCATGTCTGATGTTGTACTGCGACATGGTCTCCCAGTGGAGTCGCATGAAACCAAGATAATCAACGACCTATTGATCACCAGTGGAGTCTTTTAATCCTTTAGGAACTTTGGAGTCGCCAAGGTGAGGGATCTACAACTGTCAACTCTTCATGCTCACCTTTCTGAAGAGTGAATAAATATTTTGTCGAGGCCCAGGGATTTAACTTTTTTCAACTTCGATTCCCCTGCAACGACACCAAAAATATGTTGTCAATCCTAGAGACAACCTTGAGTTGTGAAAGACCAATGCATAGGAAATCTTATATATCAAGGAGCATATGATATAACCAGGACAATTAGCAGAACAAGGCTCCTTTGCTATTTCTTGTAAACAAGAAGGTTAATTTGAATGGGACCAAAAATTTCAGAAACTTGACACAGGGAAAGCAATACTGCAGAGGCAAGGTGTGAAACTCTTAATACAAATGTATCAGACAATTTAAAGGCGGCTTACTGTAAATAGGGCTGAGTTCTAAAATACCTCACAGAGATGAATAATCAGTAGGTGTTTACTGGGTATAAAAGATTGAGATAATACTAACTGTCAATGGGATGATATCCAGAGACAAATATCAACATGTAATGGGCTTACAAAATTAAGAATCCATACATGACAATAGCGTTTTAAAAATAACATCCCATAGAAGCTAATATAGCAGAAGTATGGTTGAAGTGGAAAATAAAACAGTATATCACGCCTGAGCCATATTTAAAGCGCTTGACTGATTTTAGCATGAGTATCAATTAGGATAAATTCATACCAAAAACCAGTGAGCCACTCGCATTCCAGAACATGATACAAGAGAACTGGATGTGAATGAAATGAACAGCTAAACGATATCACATAAGAAAGGTTTACAAACTGTAAAGCACCAAGACCAGAATCCTCCTTCAAGATAGAACTCCTCATCACTGAAACCCAACGGGCTCTGTATGTTCATATTAAAGTTCCACAAAAATCCATACCAAATTCTCTCACAACATATTTTTTCTAAAAATCCGGAACCTCTTTTTTATCTTTAGTTCTTGCTTATATAGAAGCTTGAGAAACCTGAGCGAGAAGATATTTTTGGGAAAAATTTCTTCCTCGTGTGCTCGTAATCAGTTTGAGGTCTCCATCAAAAATAACCAAAATTCATGATGAGGAAAAGGGGCATCTCATCATTTACAGCTAGGCTCACGGCCATTTTAAACAAAATATTAAACAACAGTTTCTGACAGAAAGTAAAATGCAGGAGTGGAAGGTGAATTCCACTCGAAACTTGAAAGTAACAAACTAAAATTGAAGTAAAAGGCCACTAGGTCCGAATCATGAATTGATGATGTTCACTGACGAGGTGGAGTTGAGGCGGTCGCTATCACAGGTGGCGGAACGTTGGCTGATGAGCTGGCAACCAGACTGGCATACCGGGTGCATCTCTGCTGACTATCTGCTACAGGTTCAGAAATTGTTGTATTTACTTTATATTATGGCTAAGGGGTCTTTTTCAAGTCGATATCTGACCTCTGATGTTTCTTTGGAGTCCTTTCTGGCGATAAAGCTCTCTGTTCTGCCTTCTGGAAATGGTGAACTGGATAGAAAGTCTATGGGCCTCCATACTCCATAACTACTGGTTCTGACAGTCTTTAAGAAACTTCTATCAGCATAATTAACTATTTTTGGACTCGAGGAGGCATGGAGGCTTTAATGGGAAGGTGTACTGTCTGGAGAAAAACGCCCCGCAGATATTAAAACACAGATATGGCTGTTACGTGTGCTTTTGGCCTTCGAACTACGCTTTCTTCCTTTGAACGCGGTTTAAGCATTAATTATTCAATAACAGGCTTAAACCCCTTTTAATCCTCTTTGCTAATTCCCTTTGTTGCTGCTGTAATGGCCTTTCTGCGTTCTTGGTCACAGTGACTGTGAAACAGGGCGAAATTTACACTATGTGAACCCTGCAAAAGATGACAAACTTGTTACAAAATCCAGGGGAGTAGTCGAAGATTGTTGCGGAAGCCTGAAGGAATGGAGGCGGAATGGTGGAAGACGAATGAAAACATGTGGAACGGGAAGAAACAGAGTGAACGTAGGTTTGCTGTAAGAATGACTCCGAGCCGTCCGATTAGATCTGACCATGGTGATCAATGGCCAGGGTTTGTGGATGGAGGTTATGATGCTGAGTTAGGCGGAGAAAAGGCCTTAGCGTAAAACTCAAAGGTTTAATGTTGGGCGAAATATAAAGGAAAAAGGGTTAAAATATATGAAATTGGGGACCTTTGATGGTGGGACCCGATAGGCAGAGGGCGATTGAACGTGAGCCATTGGATCTCAGGGGGAGATCAACGGCGGGTACTAAAGGATGAATTCATGGGAAAGGTCCGATGAATGAAATTAGATGGGGATGCGATGCAATTTGGGCCGTCAATCTTGGATCAAACGGACGGTCACGATTGGATCGGTGGATCGCAATCGGAGGGGACGGAGGGTGGCACTGTTTAAAAATTTGCGCTTGCGATTGGTGCGGTGGCGCGATGGCCGTCCAATCCATTGATATGTCGATGGTTGATATGCAATCGGAGGGGTGAAAGGATCGGGACGATGGGCACGAGGGGGCCAAGCGCTGGCCGTCGAATCTTTTAAGATCGACGGTGGAGATTTCTTCAAAGGGCCGACAGACTTAACACTATCGCATCGGGAGTTTCATGGTTTACAAAGGAAAAAATATGTTTCTGCTCCGATTCTCCGATGCGATTAGCGCCCAGGCCTTAAGCGCTTGGTCGCGAGCATGGGGCATATGGGAAAGTGGTTAAGGGGGCTGGCCGAAAAGGGGCTAGGCTTGATATATGAAGGAAATTTGGTT
Source organism: Pinus albicaulis (assembly GCA_034641835.2). Lineage (NCBI taxonomy): Eukaryota > Viridiplantae > Streptophyta > Pinopsida > Pinales > Pinaceae > Pinus > Pinus albicaulis. The sequence goes on from CM076584.1 coordinate 189,358,569, forward strand.
TTCGACCTATTTAAATGCATTTTAAGGCCAGAGGAGGCATTTTGTAAAGGGAATAAGGGGTTTTAAGCCGAAAAAAGGAAATTTAAAAGGCTTAAAAGGGGATTTAGGATGATTTACACGATAAGTGGGAATAAAATAAGGGAAATGGAGGCCTTTTTGTGCGTTCTTCTTCACATAAACAAAAAGGTTTTTTAACTGGAAATAGCAGTGGGGATTCATCAAAGGACAAAGGGCATAAAGGGACTTCAAGGATGATATGTTTTCAGCAGGAATGCATTCCTTGAAAGCTCAGAGACAGTTTGACCCCCTGTTTGCTGGTAAAAAAAAATAGGGGGCTAACATGATCAACAAGCGCATCCATCCATAATAAAGTATACAAAAATCGGGATCCAAGGTACAGACACAACCATCCATTAAAATAAAGATCAACAAGTAGACTCGGGTATGGTATAAAAGCCTACGCTCTCCATTTGCAAGCTAGCTAAACGCTTGGAAGCTGAACTTTTGGGAACTAAATTATAGCTGAGTGACAATCAAGAGCAAAGCTAAGGAGAACCCAGTGAGAGAGAGAGTTCTGTCAAATCCTTGACGAGCTTTGTGAGGCACGTCCATGTTCAAGGGCAACATACTGCCGACACGACTATAATATTGGTTCCATTTTTCCCCACCATTTCTTGCGAGTACCCCAATTATTTTTGAAAACAAGCTTGAAGGGGATAGCATATGCTTGCGATGTAAGTTTTTCCTTCGGACAAATCCAACCTAGTACATTTTACGAGCTCTAGGAAGGAGGACCTTGAATAACGTCATTGCGACGGAGTCCGATGTCATCAGTTTTTAACGAGTCTGACAAAGGAAGAACTCGACATATTTTCATATTTAGAGATTTTTAAAAGAAGGTGGAAAAGAAAACTCCAACAGTCCCTTTTTCTAAATAGTTCCTCAGATCTGAAAAGGTAGAAAAATGTGTTTGACAAAACCTCCTAGGCGCGATAGGCTAGGGTATTCCTTTTTCATAAATAATCTGTCCCAGCCCAAAAAAGGGGTAAACGTATAGTGGGTATATATCGTTTCGCAGCCAATTTAACGAGTTTAAAACGACAAGCAACTCAAAAATCTTTTCAATTTTTAAGAGTCAGAAAAGAACTTGAAAGTTGACTCTTGGAGGAACGAGTGGTATTAAGGGGAGTTATTGGTTTCGGTGATGGTGGAACTCCTCAGAACAAGTAAAGGTAAAGAGGCTGGCTAACAAGACCACTCATTGCAATGGTTCCTCAGGAATGGGTAAAATAATCAAGTGAAGCTGTATGATCGGCCGAGCAGATGGGGATGATGGAATGAGAAAACCAAGGCTCATCTGGAAAAACGGGCTGATAAAATGGTAATCACGAGAAGTAAAATGGGAATGGTTTCATGTTTACAGAAGCTTGAAATCATGGGAAACTCTGCTTGGATTTCGTTCTATTTTTACACAAGATTGAAACAAAGATAAACTATAATTGAAATTTTTGCATGCCCCCAGCATGGTGACTCAATTCAAGGCACATGCCCCCCAAGCTTTAGTGCATTCACCAAAGTAGACTGCCAGTTACTGACAGGTGGATGGAATGAAGGTTCAATTACGAGATCAAGAGAAAGACTCGACTGGGATTTTACGAGATCTAATCAAAGACTCGAATTGAATGGGAACGTGTTTCATTGTTTTAACGTGGTTGACACATTAAAAGAACTATCCACATGACACCTTGTTTCATTTTTTAAGGAGCTTGACACAAGAAGATGAACTATGCTCTAACAAGCCTGTTTCATTTTTTAAGGAGCTTGACACAAGAAAACGAACTATGCTCCGACCAGCTTGTCTCATTTTTTAAGGAGATTGACACAAGAAAAGGAACCCTACTCCGACTAGCTTGTTTCATTTTTTAAGGATCTTGACACAAGAAAAAGAACCCTTCTCCTACTAGCTTGTTTCATTTTTTAAGGAGCTTGACACAAGAAAAATAACCCTGCTCCTACAGACCTCATTATAATTAATAATAAGTCATAGCTTACAAGGGTTTCACGTCCGAGGGAAGGAAAACATCTTGGAAGTCTGGACCCAATGCCCCCAGCACATGATGTACAACGACACTATCACTGAATACGGGCACAGGATAGGTAGCCACATAATTGACATGCGACGGGGGTGACACAACTAGCGGATAAATATCCGGCAGGGATGATGGTGGGCTAGCTGCCATATTAGGACCAAATAATGCAAGTTGATTGATTGTCACAATCTGACCTTGGTGTGGAAAAAACATCACACGAAAGAGGGAGGAGACAAGCGCTCCCATGGCATAAGTATAATCAAGGCCCAAGAGTAAATTAAATTCCAAGGGGCCAGGAACAACCATCATGTCCATATGGAAAATTTTCCCTCCCAAAGTAAAAGGCAACTTCGGAAGGATCCCTAAAGGTTGAATAATTCTTCTGTTAAACGCCAACATATTCTGCATAATAGGCACAAGCGATGGCGAACCGAAACCTTGCCAAGTAGTTGAGGATAAAATACTAACAGATGTGCCTTCATCTATTATGGTGTTGGGTACAACCAAATGGGAGGCATGTACCGTGATCTCAAAGGGCACATAAGAAGGAAGGTGATAACCTGCGAATCGACCCCAATCGAAGGAAGCGACCAAACTACTGGCAGGGGCTACCATCGAACCGAGATGGTCTTCCCCTAGTGTTATGGGAGAAGAAAGAGCATCCTCTGCTACCTCCATCATGGAGGTAGAAGGAGTATCCTCTGGGACCTCCATAATGGGAGGCAGAGGAGTAGCTTCTAGAGGTACAGGGATAGGAGAATCTTTCTCCAAGTCTGAGGAATCTGAAGAAACAAGAAGAATAAGAGGGATGTGAGATCTACTCTCAATGGAAAAGACCCAGTGCACCGCAAACGGGGCCAGCTCAACCGATCCCACGACCAATGGTTGGTCAGGGATGGATTCATGATGGTGAATTTCCAGGGGAGCGAGATCAAGCAAGGATGACTCTTGAATGATCGTTGAATCAACTGGTGAAGGACTCATAGAAAGTTGTTTGTAACCAGCCGAAAGGCATGGTGCAGAAATAGTCAAGTTGTCCAAAACTCTCTTGGCTTCATCCATATACGGACACAAGTGAATGGCATGATGCCCTTCACACAACTTACAGGGATTTATGAGCTTACCCTGAATCTTAGGAGCTTTACTAGCACTAGCTGAAGACGTGCCCCCAACCTGACTCCTGGAAGCCAAAGGCAATGGTGAACAACCGTTGGACCATACTTCAAGCACCTTGAGAATGCCAGGGCAATCTCGAAGAAGATGGTTTCCCTGGCACAACATGCAAGGGAACTTAAATTTCCATATAAGGTTGGAAGGTTCATCGAGAGCAGGTGTTTTAGAAGCAACAGCTGCAGAATTAGCCTCTCACTTATCTGACTTCTTCTTCTTAGTCTTCTTCTTCTTCTTCTTAGCCACCTGGGTACTAGAATCCAAAATTTCACCAGGCGAAGTAGAAGATGAGGACGAAGAAATAGGTGAAGAAGGGGAGAGGTCCACCTTTGAATCAACATGGCGTTGCTCACACAGAGGAGTGGATGGTATGACAACCGGAACACTTGAGACCACAAAGGTTGAAAACAACCAAACAGGAAACCGAACAGTTAACCCAGGGAGGGATAACGTGGCAATATATGGAGCACCAATATTTCCTAAAGCAAGAAAAGGACTAGGACTCCCTTCAGAGCGGACTCCTTGATTGTAAAACTCCGAAAAAGTTGCCATCAGAAACGACCTTGAAATAAAACACTAAGGACAAAAATTATAACTAGGAATATTTTGTGGGCGATTAATTTTTAAGACATTGAAACTAGACTCTATTGTTTCATATTTTAAGAGTCGATAAAAAATAAAAAGGTGACTCTATCACTTTCAGGTTGGACACGATCTTGAAAGGAAAAGAGCTCGATGATATTTTCAGTTAGAAGAGTTAATAAAGATCAAAATGACTGCTCTGGTAATCTAGGTAAATGGGTGTACCAGATATCCGTGAACTGCCATATACACCTTGGTAAAAATGAAAGAGAAATCAACCAAGGAATTAACATACATGCAGGTAATCTCTCTGAATGTTGTGTCCGGTGTGTCACGGGTAAAAGGAGGCAGACTCGGCTTCCTAAGGATAAAGAATTTGCAACCTAATGGGGTCTCCCTTTATATACGCGATGATACAGGGAGCACAAGTCTGTACTAGTGCTATCTGTAGCCAGATGGCGAGCGACAACTACTAGGCTTAAAGACGTCGGGACACGTCTCTACCTTAGACTACTAGATATTCTATTAAGTTTCAATGTTGCCTTAGGTTAATTCAGTGAATTTTAAAGTTGATCTTCAATTTCCGTTTCGATTTCAAGGCTCTATCAAATGTTGGATCCCATAAAACATCTAGATGCAGACTACATGCCACAAAATATCATTTCATTAAATGAAGAGCTATCTACGGGAGAGTTGAGAGCTTTCAAATTATAGTGAAGTGAACACACAAAAACATCCACTACCAATTTCAATGCAAGCTAATGAAACTAGAAAACTTTTCTCTAGAATTATGCAACATTAGTAATGCAAAAGAGCTTTCAATTTTCACTATGCCAATAAAAATGCAAAATATTTTTTTTATTTTTCAATATATTAGAGCAAATTCCCTAAATAAATGAAAAACTAATGAAAACATCAATTTGAGAATGATAGAGAGAGAGCTGAAACAAAACAATTTCACTCAACTCAAGCAAGCACAATCAAGACTCAAACCGATGACGAAATTCCTCAAATCGAAGAAGAATCTTGAAAGAAACTCAAACAAGCCATGTGATCTAGGCTTGGAGCAACACAAAGTGAAACTCAATGAAAGAGAGGACAATCACTCAATAAACGCAATGACTCAATTGGATTCAGCAAGGTGAATGCAAAGAAGCAAAAACAAAGTTGAGTAGGAAAGCAAAGACCCAAATCTCCCCACAGGAGGCTCAGCACACTAAAGCACCTAGAAGCCCTAGGGATAAAATGAAAAACTGGTAGAAAAGGGAAAAAAACCAGAGGACAAGTGCTAAAAACTGTAAAAAATTACTTCAAAGCACTCAAACAATCAGAAAAAACAAACCAGGACCAAAACTCAAGCTCAGAGAGTCAAAAAACATACATGAGTCTACTTGTTAAGCCTTATTTTACTGGATGTCTACGTCCATACCTTGGATCCCAGTTTTTGTACACTTTATTATGGATGGCTATGCCCATACCACATATCATGTATCAAAGATAGCAGTTGTATTTGTATTCACAGGTCTTCCAACGACAGTGTTTTCAGTTGGACACATTCTCATAAAGCATTTCACCCCTCCCTCTCTCTCGGACCTCATTCTTTAGGGGGCATCTGTTACACAACATTTTGTCACCGTCCCTGCAATCCCTCATCCCATACATTGGAGGACTATTCCCGTGTCCTGTGAACAGTAAAATGTCCTGAAAATACCTTGATGGTATCCTTCTGCATAAGGGCAAGAATTCTCCTCAAGAACATTTCCTCTGAAAAACCCTAAAACCCCATGTTTTGGCATTGGCACGAGTAGCTAGTTCATCCCTCATGCTAATGGGGAAAATATACACTAGTGGATGCGCTAGCTGGCACTCTGTCCCTATGTTTTGCCCGTGCCAAGCCTATTAAGAAATGTTTTTTAACAATAGAAGGTGGAAGTTTGATTCTAACAACCTCAGAAAAAATCATCAAAAATAGGTTGGACTGTTTGGCTCCGGATCTCCCAGATTAGGAAGTGGTTTTCCACCTCTCATGGAACCTTCCTAAGAGATAGGACTCTATCCCATGATTATAGGGATCCCAACTTCCCTTCCTCTCTCTATAAAAGCCTATCCTCTCCTTTTGCAAGCTAGCTGAATTCTTGGAAGCTGAACTTTTGGGAAGGAAATTATAGCTAAGTGACAATCAAGAGAAGAGCTAAGGATAACCCTATGAGAGAGAGAGTTTTTTCAAATCCCTGACGAGCTTTGTGAGACACATCCCGCTGGAATCCTGTCGAAGGAAGATCGCGACGTCAGAGCACCAGTTGTAATATTTCTCTCGTATCTTAATATACATGACTCTGTTATTGGTTCCATGATTGCTTTTTTCCATTATATAATGCAATTTCATTCGTTCCTCTCTGACTGATCGATAGTTATAAAGTGTGAAATATTACATTGCATGTTGTATCTCTTCTTTGCATGTGTACAAGTATCTGGATGCAGCGAGCTCAAGGTTCATGACATGTCCAGCTAGGAACAGAAGCACCACTTCTTCTTCGACAACAATAGCGAAGGAATCATGGTAAGCGATCTATCGCGATTCTATCTTTTGTAACTAGGAATAAATAGATTTGCGTGTTTCGATTGTTGCTAGACCTACACTACGGCTAGTGGGATCGCCTATGCCCATAGAGGGGATTTAACTCTACCATAATTTGTAGTCCTAGGATAGATGTTTCTAACAATGTATTATGTGCGCCAAACGGAGATAGTATGGCAAAGTTACGACCCTGGGAAATTGATGTACCAATTTACCCCAACGGGTCCCATAGTCTGACATTTCATCTCTTAGGGTTAGTTTTTTGGATGTTTAGGGTTTTCCATGGTTTGTAAATAATATATAGGCCTTCGAGCCTTATTGTAACACAGAGTTCAAAGGCCAGTGGTCTCCACATCTCTTCTTAGAGATAAGCTACTGGCGCCCTAGCTAGTTTATTTCCATTTTGTCTATAAGCAAATTTCAGTTCTTCGATATTAATGAAATGAAGTGTTATTTCCGCTGCATCTTTGAATTTATGGTTATATTTATATTCTATTTAATTCCTACATAAATATGGATCAATGGTATCAGAGCAGTGTTCTTTTTCTCGATCCTTCTTTGCATGTCCCCAACGAGGTTAGGGTATAAAGAGTTAGGGCTCAATCTGATTGAACCTTTGCAAGATTAGCCTCGAAAAAACCCCAACAACCACCCATGTGGGATGAAAAGAAATATGAGGGATCAGGAGATCCTATCAAAATATTATTTGAGGAGGCCCTTGAAAAAAAAAGGAACGAGATAATCGATAAGTTTTCCTAGATCCTTCAATGACTACCCACCGACAGCACATCTACCTCCAGCAGCCACTCTGGAGGTGACTCCCTTCAAGGTACAAGTAAAATTTGAAATTCCAATATTTGAGGTTCAAATAGATGCAGATTCCGTAGATAGATGGTTGAATCTATTAGAAGGACAGTTCTCGGTTCATGAATTTTCTGACTGGGAGAAGATTATTTTTCCACTCCTCAAAGCTACCCCCTATGTCAAGGACTGGTGGGAAACCTACTGTGAGATAAAGGAGAAGACAAAACCCTCTCTATTCTCAGTCGTAACCACTTGGAACTATTTCCAAGAATCCATCAACGAACAATACTATCTTGTGCGGTGCTATGAGGAAAAGTAAATACAATGGACCCACTGCAGCAACAAAGGGATCAAGATGTGCATGAGCTAACGAATCTGTTCTATACCCTGCGCACAAATTTGGGTATCAAATATTTGGAGAAACATTTGGTGCTAAAGTATCGTTGTTGTCTGCATAGATATATTGAGGAGGAAATGGATTTCGTCAACATCTCCTTGCTCGGTACGACATACCGGTATGATGCAAAGATTGAGTAGAAATACAAATAGAAGAAGCAAGACTTTCGACCTGTGAATCAAAAGAAAGGGAAAGGTGCCCCCAAACCGTAGGACAAAGGAAAAAGCGAAGGCATGGTAGCCCAAGACAACCTGTTAAAGCTACAAGAAAATAACAACACCGCGAAGCCAAATAAGGACACGAGAAAGTGGAGTGAGTTCCATAAGAGCTCCACTCACAACACAAGTAAGTGTCGGGCCAAGCATTCGCTAGTGGACAAGAGGAGGGCTTCTGAATCAGATGCATTCTCTGACCCTGAATCAGAACCTAACAATGGGGGAGAAAAAGCGAAACAAATTATTGATGCCGAGCCCAACACCATTGTTTCCACTGCGAAGATCTAGAAGGAGGAACCGGAAGATACAGAGGAGGAGGAGCGTCTCTTCAACTCCCATATGGGGGTAAAGGGCTCCCTGCTATAGTTCATTATTGACAATGGGAGCCAAAAGAACCTCATTTCAGCAAGCACTGTGAAGTAATTGGGCTTGCCAACCACATCACACACACAACCATACACCATTGGGTGGCTTCAACAAGGATGGGATCTCTGCGTCAGTCAATAGTGCAACATTCCTGGCATCATGAAGCCCTTCATAGATGAGGTATTATGTGACGTTTCTCTTATTGATGTTTGTAATGTATTATTAGGCCAAAAATAATTGTGGAAGCGACATATTGTGTATGAGTCCCAGCCTCATGTTGTTATTGTTACTTTGGGAAATAAGCTGTAAAATATACTAGAGGTACCACTTCCTACCACGATCTCTTTGGTTACTTCAAAACAATGCAGTAAGCTCATTTCAAAAAACAGGAAATTTGTTTTCTTGATGATTCGCCAACAGGGAAAGAAGAAGATTGTGGCCATGACCTCCAGACAAGGCTCCTCTGCATGACGACAAAAAATGGACAAGGTTGTGGAGGTCAAGAACCCCATTGATCTGGCCCCAAGTGTGTCGCTACTGAATGGACCGATCTATCAACACTGTATTATGGAGAATGAAGAAATCAAGAGGAATATTCAAGATCTGCTGCAGAAACGTCACATCCGATCGAGTTCATCACCCTGTGGGAGCTCAATCATGTTAGTACAAAATAAGGATGGGACTTGGAGACTCTGTATTGACTATCAGGCACTAAACGAGATCATTGTCCAAAATAGGTACACGAATCACAGATTGATTCTCTTCTGGACCAACTCAAAAGGGTGAAATATTCTAGCAAGATTGACTTGAACTCTGGGTATCACCAGGTACTAATCGAACCCTCCGAGGTGTGGAAGACTTCCTTCAAAGCCAATGATGGCCTTTTTGAATGGCTAGTCATGCCTTTCGGGTTGACGAATGCTCCCATAACTTTCATGAGGTTGATGGATGACAGCTTGTGGCCATTCACCAACTCATTTGTAGTGGTATACTTGTATGACATTCTGTTCTTCAGCCATACTTGGGAAAAGCACCTCCACCACATCTGATAAGTCCTTCAAACACTGCGGCAACACAAGTTTTGTGCCAATCTGGAGAAGTGCACTTTTGGCATGACCAAGGTTCAATATATGGGATACATTATTGATGATAGGGGAGTGCATGTGGATCCAACCAAGATCCAATCATTCGGGATTGGCCAGCCCCAACCACTCTAATTGAACTTCGTAGCTTTCTAGGTCTTGCTAATTTCTACCGTAGGTTCATGTTGGGATTATCTCATATCACTTGGCCATTGAGTCATGTCACCAAGGCAGGAGTGAAAGAAAAATTATTTTGGTCAGAATCTCAACAGAAGGCGTTCGTATAATTGAAACATCGCCTCTGTTCTACCCTAGTGCTTACATTACCAGACTTGCAATAGCCATTTTAGATCAAGACAGATGCCTCTTGCTATGTTATTGGGGAAGTTCTTACTCAACAGGGGCATATAGTGGCATATGACAGTGAGACATTGTGCGACATAGTTTGCAAGTATCCCACTTATGACAAAGAAATGTATTCCATTGTGCAGGCTTATCATCAATGGAAGCATTAGATTTTGGGAAAGGAAACAATCATCCACACAGACCACTGACCCCTGCAGTTCATACCTACACAAGGGAAGTTGCAGAACGATTACCGTCGGAAGTGGTCCACAAATCTGCAAAAGTGTCATTTGAACATCAAGTACAAGAATGGTAGCACCAATAATCTTGAATACTACCTCAGCTGACCACCGATCGTGGCGCTAACCACTATTCTCAACTCTTGTGGGCACGCAACTTCTGATTGGCTGCTTCTCTACAAGAGCAATCCAGAATTCGGTCACACATACAAGGCACTCTATGGGGGTATGCAAGTTTTGAATTTTCACCTCCAAGATGCACTATTATGTCACCTGGGACACCTACAGTCGAGTCGTTGGGAATTTCAAGGTCAAGAAAACTGTGGTAGTATTGTAGAAGTATTTCTATTGGCCGAAACTTCGACAAGATGTCGGGAAGTACATGAGATCCTGCACTGCTTGCGTCATTTCCAAACCGATCATCAAGAAGAAAGGCCTCTGTACTACGCTACCTACCCCTAGTTGACCTTGCCAATCCATCTCCATGGATTACATGTTGGGCCTTCCTTCTACTAATCATGTAAATGACTGTGTTTTCATGTTTGTTGACATATTCTCGAAGATGGTCATTATGGCGGCCTGCAAGAATAATATCACAGTAGAAGCCACTGCTAAACTATTCTTTGAATGAGTGTGGGTGCACTTTGGTTTCCCACAGTATATCATCTGAGATCAGGATAACAGGATCCTCAACACATTTTGGTCTAGTCTCTGGTCAATCTTGGAGACTAATCTCACCAAGTCCACAACTTTCCATCCCCAAACGGATGGCTTGACAGAGATCGTCAAAAATATGATTGTACAGATTTTGCGCATGTAAAATTCAAAGCATCCATGCACATCGGATGAGAGCCTCCCATATATACAACATAATGAAAATCTGGCTCTCCACAGCTCAACCAGCCACACCCCCTTTCAGGTGGGCTTGGGATTCTAGCCACTATGTCCCATTGACGTAGCCATGCGATTTGCGACTACTCAAGCCGATTCGGCTCATGTCCAGTCTGAATTTGAGAATACAAATCCACCAAAAGGTTCATGAAATATTGGACAGAGCCAATTCTAAGTACAAGGAATGGTATGATCAACATCGGGTGCCACACAACTTCTAGGTGGGCGACAATGTCTAGCTACATTTGTAGAAGGAGACCCTCACTGGACCTCACCGCAAAATTCACCTGCTCCGATATGGACCATACACCATCACCATGGCTATAGGGAAGAATTTCTTCGAGTTTAGTATTCCACCATTCCTTGGTTTTCACTCAGTATTCAATGTGGACCGCATTCGTCCCTACTTCCCACCTCTACTGGACACCTCTGACATTGCAGAACAACTCACACTGATAGAGTTAAACCCAAACTACATGGAACATACCACCACATATTGTATCATGGAAATATAAATCAAGAACACTCTTCGAAAAAATATCCAACTATATTGTGTTGTCAAAGTTGGCCAACTCCTGCACCAAGGAAAGTGGTTCACCAGGGACCAAGTTTAGCAGAAGTTTCCTCATCTCATGGAGGAACTCAACGCAATGTGGACCATTTCTTCTTAAGGGGGGGAGGAATGATCTAGGCAGATATTTGTGGCCACCTACCTATTCCACTTGGGACCCCACCATTGTCTCTTTCAGTTTTTCAGTTTTCGCACAACTTACTATTTTTAGCAGTTTTTTGGGTCGTAAACTTCCGGAACCATTTTGAGGCCCTAAACGACGTTTCTTGGGCATCGTTTGTTCTGACACATATGATTCCATTCTGAAATATACATTCTTAGTGGACATTTTTAGTCCTAGGATATATCTTTCTAACAATGTATCATGCGCTTCAAACAGAGATAGTATGCCAAAGTTATGACCCTGGGAAATTGATGTACCAATTTACCCCAACGGGGCCCATAGTCTGGTGTTTCATCTCCTATGGTTAGTTTCTTGGATGTTTAGATTTTTCCATGGTTTCTAAATAATATATAGGCCTCGAGCCTCATTGTAACATAGATTTTAGAGGCTTGTAGCTGCCACATCACTTCTCAAAGATAAGCTACTAGCGCCCTAGCTAGTTTATTTTCATTCTGTCTATAAGAAAATTTCAGTTCTTTGATATTAAAGAAATGAAGTGTTATTTCCTCTGCATATTTTTTTTATGGTTATATGTGTATTCTATTTCATTTCCTCTACAAACTTGATTGTCCATCCTCCTCCAATCTCTGATGTAGATCCAACCGCTATCCTTTGATGTCATTTTCACTGTCAGTGTCTTCATCATATATGGTGGTAAATCATTCATGTTAATTTGATCGGGCTCAACATGAAAAAAATAAAGGAATTCAAAAAGACAATTTTTTTCATCAAAGAAAATTATGTTGGAAATTTTAGTTTCATCTTCACCCCATCTCCCTCCTTAGCCATAAATGCTACAAAAAATGTTTCCATCACCTGCAACTCACCATACTTCAGTTGCAACTTACCAGAGGCCGCTATGGTATACGAACAAAGGCTCGTATAGGAAGCTCAGCACATTGCCCTCAGCCACTGTAGCAAATATGTTGTACCACACTTCACTGTTGTGCCAAGAGACCACAATAAAAATGCATTCAGCCTTCAACGAGGTCAATCCCAGGCACAGGAAGTTGGAAGCCTCCCGATAACTCTGCGTACTCCATCATAATAATTATTTCTTCTTATTTTCCTCATATTTTCATTATTCAAATCTTGGGCACCTTTGTCTTTTTAAATTAAATCTTGGAACTCCATGTTTATCCTGTCATTTGTTAGAGTCGCGAATTCTAAAAAAGTAAGTTTACCTACATTGATTTAGATAGACTCAATAAGGCTCAATAATTTTAAACATAATTCCAAAATAAAATTTTCAAATTAACAAGAACATCAAATTTCTCTATCTCTATCCAAATATGACTATTTCCCAAACATAACAGCAATCATTCTTCTCCAATGATACCTTAGAGAGGTCCACTAATAAAGAAATAGATCAACATCTTTGCAACTGGCCTCAATGCAGTGCATTCCAGCATAGATGATCCAGATGTGGGTTCTCACATCCAGATGTCGGCACTCCAGAAATGCACTATCAGATCCTACGACACCCACAAATTCTCTGTCAAAATACAAAATATTCGATGATTTTTACACACAAAATTCTCGTTTCTGCATCCAATTCCCCTAATAGTATATTTTTGCCCAAAATATGACCAATAGAGTATATGTGGTAAAAAATAGTAGACCAGGCATATCAAGAAAAACATGTAGCAAAATAAAAACAATGGTTAATCATGTAGCATATAGAAAAGGCATAAACTCATGTACCAATGACAACGACTGCTTTTGTAGCAAGGGATGCGACTTTTCTTTCCAAGTCCTCTTTCTTTACGCCAACGATCCTATCAATGGACTCTCCATCCTTGATAGAAATAAATGTAGGAATATCCTGCACTTGCCACTCATTAGCCACATCCTTCAATTCATTCACATCAACCTTCAAAATAATATTTCTTGAAACTTCTTTGATAGCTCAACAAACACTTGACTGATGAATCGACAAGGTCCACACCATGTCACAGTGAAATCTACCACCAGCAGACGTTTAGTATCAATGGCCTCCTGCAGCTTAGAGCGCCATTCCTCTGGAGAGTGAACAAAAAACACTTTTTTGTCCACCATCTCTGCTTTCTTTTCTCAATAACAAAAATATTCTAATGCTTTATGTCTATATTTTTCAATCACTCAGTGGCCAGTGGCATCAATACTCTTCAGATTTCGGATCGGACTTCCATTCAATTCCATGGAAGATTTCTCCCAATTACTGTTAACTACTGGATGAAATTCATATATACTCCCAATTCAGTAGGTACGCTGCATAAACCTATGTAGAGATGCAAATAATAAACAGGTAACGAATCATCTCCAATTGGCCATCGATGAGATTTAACAAAAAATACTAAAAAACAATGTCTAGTTCACTCAAAAAAGAACAATGTTTACAATAATGAATATAATACTTCCATTTGAAAAAAAATATCATGGCCAACCATCCTTTTAGCATGAAATCAATGGCCTTTCCTGTCAGAAGCTCTCCTACATAGCACTCCAAATATGTCTCGAACTAGATCCTATTGCTTCTCCACAGGTTGCGGATCGTAAAATTTGGTGATACACAGCTTCCCCTGTGTGTTAATCACTATCACAACTTGAATCATGGTGAAAGTCCTCTAACACTACAATTCCTTCACAAATACTAAAAATTCCTTCAATTTTAATTGATTTGGAAGCCTATGGCACTTATAGTTATCTGTTGTTCATACTCAAAGTTCATAAAGATGCCACTGATCTGTGTTCCAAAACAACCACACACTGAGCTGGTACTGACTATAACTAAGAAAGTCATCATATCCGCAGGAAAGATGAAAATTTGATAGAAATATGGGTAACCCGGATCATACACAACAAATTTATAGATATCTTCGTCGTTAACTACACAAGGATCAAGGTAGATCTGATCTGATCCAATTCAGATCCTTAGATATCGACTGTATGCAACAAAACACAGGTAGGCCACTCCTCTGTACTTCAATCTGCTCACAACATTGTGGTTTCCATAGTCAATTTTTTGCCCATCTCCAACGTGGTCTTCAATAGAGAACTCCAGAGTCTTCCTCCGTCGGATCAACAAAGGGCATCGTAACAATCTTGGCCTCTTCAAAAATAAGTCCTTGAAATTGTAGTCATGGAGATAGATTCATTTTCATAATAAAAAAAAATAGACACAAGAGCAAGAATTTCTTCATGCTAAACCAAAAGAAAAAATAATAATCATTGAGCAATATGCTGGTGCGAGCTCCAAAACATGTCAATTGAATTTTTCTCCTCGCCCAAAAAACTGATTCAAGGCAACATGCCTCTTCTCCTTTGTGACGCAACACAACGAAGACAGATCAAGAACACTGCTAATGGGCAGCAAACCCACCAACACATCAAATGTAGGTAATCCAACCCATGCAAATCAACGTGGCTCACACATTTGACGACCTCCAACACATTGGTCAAAGAGCAGCAGTGGACTCCTCTTATGCCAGAGTCACGGAAAACAGACTTGTCATGGTGTCTTGATGTGCAACGCTTCGTTTACGCTGCCCCAACACAGTAAAACAGGTTTTCACACAGGTCCAAATTGCAAGCGGTCTTTTCATGCAATTTCACAGATCCCACTCAAATCTAACAACCATGATTCCCGTCGGCAACAACCCCTAGAGGATCCCCGCATGCATCTCCACATAGAGATGACAACACCGTAGCCTCTCAGCCCTCGAAGGGACACAAAAAACAAAAACTGTAGCTCCAAATTGATCACATTCGCAGCACACACAACAAATAGCGAGTTTCTGTGGCATTCAACTCGAATGGACAGACTAAAAAAAACTAAAACAATACCGATATACTCTTTTATTTCTCTTGTTTCCCTTAGCCGAGGAGGGGCCAAGGTTTAGTCCCGTATGGGCTATGATACCAAGATAAAATCTCAACCATGAACCAAACTAAGAATATTTAGATTTAGCTACCTCCTATAATATAGGAACAAACTCCTTACATAAACAGTCAACACTGCAGACAAGTAAGAATTACATATTCCAACATATTCTTGTTCCAGCAATTTTTAATAACTTAATTATTTATAATATATTTGATAATGTATATAATTTAAAGTTAAATTTAGATATCTATTTCCTTTGCTATTAATTTTAATAACGACATTTTATAAACAAGCTTTGACAAACATTCAAATATAATTACAATTTTCCCCAAAATATTCTGCGTTTACTAAACTTTGCGGAACATTTTATAGTAAGTGGGTCGATCTAGTGGTGTAAGCATTGGTGTTAAAATGAACAAAGGCTCCCAATCAGAGCTACTCGACATGAACTTTAGCCGAAAGCGAAAAACACTAAAACTGGTAAAATCCTAATAAAACATGTAGGGTTAAACATGGTCCCTAAACAGGAAATCTGAAAAAACTTGTAAAGATATGAGATATAAGAAAATGGTCTATGAGCTACTCTAATCAAAATATTGAATAATAGTCTAACATCAAACACATGCCCCACAAATGAGTATGCCCCAAAATGTTATTAGTCTTACTCGATAATTTTTCACGAATGAAGGATTTGTCACAACCTGATCATCCAACGAACCAAATTATGGGAAAGAACGAAATATAAGAAGCACTCACCGTGACCTATCTAGAAAGTCGAAAATGATGGAAATTAAGTTAATCCCATTTCGTTTGCCTTTTCTCATCACACATATTACATAACCGACTGTAATTGTACTTGAGCCCCACTCTCAGTTATAACAGGTAACTATACAAGAGAACACAAAAAACACAGAGAAATAAAACTACAATTTTGGCGCCTCCACAAATAGACATAAAATATAGCATTGACAATCAAAAGGGCTTCAAACTAGATAAAGAACGGAATAATGTAGAGGCAGAAATGCAATAAAGATTTCTTGGTCATTTTATAGGTCTCCAAAAAGGAAAAATGAGATTCTAGTCTTTGTGATAAAAATTTTTAAACATAACAAATCTATACGGTCATACAAAGATTGATCTGTTAGGATCCAAGGACATAATGAAATAAGTCAGAAAGTTTTAATTTTCTATTCCGTTTTTGTTTTGTGTTCAAAATGTTGGAATTTTTTATAATTCCAGAACAAAAGACTGAGAGAATAATACTCTCCTTCTAACACAGAGAATAAAAATAAATTTTCTTACTGCTGGACAGAGATGGCATAAAAATGCTTTCTATTTCATTAACAGAACTAAAACTATTACAAAATGATAGATTTCTTCCTTCTCTAAAGAATTTACAAAACTGGACTGACTGCTACAAACACAGTGTTCACACAACTTCTCTGTCTCTCAAAATGCACAAAACAGTGCTTTCTGGTCTTTATTGTATTTTTCTCTGCCTGCGGGCTTTTTCACAATACAACACAAAAGTTACATAATACAATGTTATGCAATGAGCCTAATAGATTTTTCACTTTTTATATGGCGCAGTGTAATAAAAACATAAAACGAAATTACAAAGAAAAACATTGTC
Organism: Pinus albicaulis; assembly: GCA_034641835.2. NCBI lineage: Eukaryota > Viridiplantae > Streptophyta > Pinopsida > Pinales > Pinaceae > Pinus > Pinus albicaulis. The sequence continues at coordinate 189,375,560 of CM076584.1, forward strand.
GAAACATAAAACTTTAACCTAAAATTTCTTTGGCGCGATATACGAGTGGAGCCCACAACGCAATCGGCGATCGGCGATCGGCGGAACAATTGGTTTGGCGGAATGAACTTTGAACTTGCGATTTGCGATTTGTGATTAGCGACATCGGCGATCAGCGTTGGAACGAGCAGAACGGGTTGAATAACAAACTTGCGATGTTGCGATTGTGATGTGCGATGAGCGACATCGACAATCGGCAGAACTATGGTGTAGCGGACCCTGAACTTTGCGATTGCGATTAGCGATGTGTGATGGGTGACATCGGCTATATCGCATCGGTGGAAATCACAAGAGGTAGGCAGAATGGTTAAGTGGTGTTGCGATGTGTGATTGCGACAATCACATCACAAACTTTCAATGGAGCATAACATATGGTGGAAAACATATTTTGCGATGTTTCGATTGCGATTGTGGTGGGACCACATCGCATCGCATACTTTCAATCGGCGGTAATACATTTCGGATGGCGGATAAGCATTGTTCCTTTGCAATTTGCGATTGCGATAATCACATCACAACGGAACTTCTTCATATCAACAAGACACTTACAATAAAACTTGTGATTGCGATCGGCGATGAAGTGCTGGGGACCACAGATGACATGGCCCATATCAAAAATTAAGAAGGACTTGGCGCGTTTGAAAAAAAAAATCTTGTTTGTGGTTGTTGAGGGCTTAAAAGCCCAAAATGAATTCTCTTTAATAAAACTCTGTTGTTGCATGGTTTTGAACCATGAAAGTCTTCAATCCTTCTCTGCAAATTCGGCTACGCCCATCAAAAATTAATTCATCTCTGCAATGGTGCCTGTTGCCCATAAACATTAAATTCCATCCTTACGGTTTTCTCCATTCCTCTTGAATGCATAGTGCTGTGGACGCAAGCTTCTCTGCCCCTTTGTACTCTGTTTCTACCTGCACAGGGTACGCAGGTGACTTTAATATTTAAACACAAAAGTTAAATTCTTTCAATTGTGATCGTTCATTTCATCACATCATAAACTGTATGGTCATACCAAGATTGATCGATTAAGATCCAATGGACATAATGAAATAACAAGTTTGATGTTCCATTTCGTTTTCTGCTCAAAATTGAATTACTTTCAATCGAGGTGGTTCATTTCATCCTATCATAAACTGTACGGTCATACCAAGATTGATCAGTTAGGATCCATTGGACATAATGAAATAACTCAAATGTTTGAATGTTCCATTCCATTTTGTGGTCAAAATTTAAATCGCTTCAATCGTGGCTGTTCATTTCATCATTTAGACGTAGCCGTAGGATCATACTAATATTGTTCCATTAGAATCCAACGGATATAATGAAATTACTGAAGTTTGAATGTTCCTTTCCATAGTGTGGAGAAAAGTGATGATGATGATGGTGGTTAATGTCCACATAGGTCAATCTTTGGTCTATCAGACTAAAAAAGGATTTATTTAATTTGATTTAAGATTTTATTCCTATGCTTAGAAAGCTTGGAGAGAAGCTTCCTGAGCTCACTATAATTTTGACATCTTAAATGCCTTCCATTATAGCGGTTGAAAGATAACAAGACTAGCCTGCGCAGAAATTGCACAAAAGGTAAAGGTGTTTATTTACGCCTTCATGTGAAGATTGAATATCCCTTCACGTGTAACTGTTCATCACCTTTGTGTGAAGATTGAATATCTTAAGCTGTAACCGCCCATCATATCGAAATCGATAGTTAATTTAAAAAAATCTGTTTGACTAGGATCCAAAGTATATATAGTTTTCAATAAATGCAGCTCAATTTGCCAATCATGAATGGCTGACTCATTGCTTCATGAAATTTGAAGTTGGTTTGTTTAGATGTTGGTACACTATTTTTAGGATTAAATCACAGGTTAACAATTCATTTGAAGGAACTGACATGAATCCATTTTAATTGGTTTACATTTAATTCTATCCTTAAAAAATAAGTAGATAAATGAAAAGGCCTTTATTTTTTTAATAATTAGTAAATATATTTTAAATTATTATTATTTTGATTAGAAAATTAGTTTATTGATTCAATTTTTTATTAATTTCGCAGCTATAAAATATTTTGATTTTGCAAACATATTTCCTGGAATTACGTTATGTGGTGGGAATTTTTAGAGCTTCTTATCTTTAGAGTGTTCATTGCTAACTACATAGCAAAGTTATAATGTGTTATAATGTGAATAGTATTAATTTTTTTAATATTGATTAATCATCAAGAAATAATATTAAATGTGTTATTGGTTAACAATTAATATAATTAAGCTTGATAACTATTTATTCAAAATTATCTAGTAAAAATATTAAATGATTTAAAATAAGAAAAAAATCTAAAGACATGAGTGTGGCTTGTGTTGGGGTTCTGTAATTTATTAGCAAGATTGGCAGAGTCCAATTACAGAAACAACATCGTTTCAACCAACTTTGGGATTCTAGGATCTAGCCCTCCTGAATCCGGAGAGGGATCTCTCCAATATGTACAAAGATGGATATTGTCTTTGAGGTTTGGAATAATGATGTTAGGCTAGTTATGAAGGCCAAGGGTTTGTTTTGTTTTTTGGATGGTTGAGCATGAATGTTACTTGAGGGGAAAGTTCTAAGTGCAAAAGTTTCAAAAGTGAGAAGTTGCAAGCATATAGAACAACTTTGGCTGATAGATAGATATAACGCTGGTTTTTAGTCCATTGGGCTATGGAGTCATATCTGGGCTTTAATTGAGCAACAACATCAAGAGTGATCCAAGGGGCAAGTCATCTATATCACAAGATTATTGAGATTGGAGTGATGGGATGGAAACAATAAAGTGTTGGAGGGGTGGAAACTGATAATAATTTCTCAGAGGATTTATAGTCAGTCCAAACAAGAAAAGCCTCTTAAGTAACTATTTAAAACCAACCAAGGATAGGGCTAACCATAAACTTCTTGGGCAAGTTCTATTAAAGCAGCTTAATTGACAAACAATCCAGTAATCCACATAATTACCTTTAGAAAGTATGAAAACACATAAGAGAAACAAAGTGTGACTTAAGATCAGATAAAGTACTTTTAAACCTAGTCTGCTTTCAGTCAACACCAAGGGAAACTTTCAGAATATGCCTTTGGAGAAAAGAATCTAGGAATCAGGGCAAACCATATCTTCTCTAGTCTAACTTTAATAGCAAATAATGGAAATCACATTCAAGAACAATGTTTATGTAAACAGAAGGACGAGGGAACACCAACATTCCTAACTGTTTGAACAGTATTGAATCATTCTTAAATTAAAAAACTTGAGGAAAATATTAAGATAAAGATTTCTTAGCCAGAGAAGGTTATTGGTATACAATAGATGCTAACCCTGTTTAAACTGTCCTTCACAGAAGAATATGAACAATATGGCATACATATAAGGAAAATAATTAAAAAGAGAGATGCACTTCACCAATGACATAGACCAGGATCCCAAGAAGCAACTTTTATATTGATGTCAAACCGGTTACAGTCTTCAAGTCCAATGTTTCAGTTCAACAATCATCTTCACTATTCAGCCTAACTAATCTATCACAAGCAGAGCTCCAAGGGCCAGTGAACACTATTTACAATCAGAAGTTTAGGCTCAAAATGTATTTCAAAGCTCTGTAAGCAACTCAACCAACAATTTCTCATCTTCTTCTGAGGTATTTATAGAAGAATGAGGAGGTGATCTGAGAAAAGATCTCTCAGGATAATTAATACAGGTTCAAGACTTCTCGACCTTTTGAGGGGCTCGAGGGAGAAATTTACAGGTGGATCACTGTATTAATTGTTTTACAATAAATATCAAAGATCGGTGGGAGCTTTATTTTGACTTTGAGGCTCTATGTGCTGTGTGGAGTAACCCCGTAGATATTTTCTGCATTGATTTCCTTGCAGAAGTAACTCCCTGTCTGCGCTGAGGCAAAATCTGATCTTCTTCAATAACTTCGGCCTCTGTTTGAAAGGTTTGAGGCAACAGGTGGCTTTTATGGTAGCTGAGGAATTTATTCACCTCATTTGAAGCGGTGGAAGCCCTCCTGTCAGTGAAACACTTATTATTTTCTTTAAACTGTGTTTTGAGTCGGGGATTAGGCTTTTGATAACCGTCTTATCCGTAATCCCCGTAATATTGTCTTTAATCTTTGTCTGTCGTGCTTTATTTTCAAAACTGATACTCTCTGACTGTTCCTTTGAATAAAACAATGTCTTGTCGATGTGCAGGACCGCGCTGGGCTTCTCGGCATCAATGCTCATGAAACATTGACAAAACATGGAATGGAGCCCCGCGGATGGCTTCTCCTCGATGAAACGAAGGCATGAGAATTTTCATTTCCAGCCCTCGGCATTTCTTCGTATAACGATGAAAACCATTGAAAACCTGCACAAAACACGAAATAATTAAGAAATATTGCGAAAATAGGTTAAACTGCTTCAGAAGGCGGGAGAGGAGCGTGACCGTTGGATCTGGACACGTGGACGGTCCAGATTTAATTGGGGAATCGTAATCGGGGGGAGGATAAAAGGGGCGCGATTGAAAAAACTCCGATGTGATTGCGCGATCGGGAGGGTCAAAGCGATTGAGCGACGACCGTTGATCTGAGGTTTAGATCAACGGTGGGAAATGAATCGGTGGGTTTTGAAGCGGTGGTAAGACTCGTGATCGGAGGAAATGAGGGTCGTCGGATCTCGGAAGGCGGAGAGGAGATCAACGGTGGACAATCAATCAGGGATCGGTAATCGGGGGGTGGCGAAAAAAGGTGCGATTGAAAAACCCCGATGCGATTGCGCAATCGGGAGGGGAGAAACGATTATGCGACAGCCGTCGATCTAAGAACGAGATCAACGGTGGAGAGTGGATCAGTGGATCGGGGGAGTCGCAATCGGGGGGGGCAAACAAAACGCATGCGATTAAACATTTGCGATGCGATTGAAATCGCCGATGCGACGGAGCGATGGCCATTTGATCGGCATATGATCAACGATAGGGATTAAATTTGGAGTGGAATAGTGAAAACCTTTATAATATACGAAAAACCAAAGTTTTTAATATAAAACAAAGGTTTACATAGATCGGGGCGGAATATTTATATGTGAAGGGAATAGGCGCCCGATTGCAGGGCCTTTGGGTGTATGAAACATGATAGGCCCGGGGCTTTATATATATCAAGGGCCAATCGCAATCGGAACTGCGGGCCCGGTCTTTCCGATCAACCCATTTAAAAAATTGCGATGCGATTCAGCGTCGGGGGTTTCTAACACTTGGTCTTGGGCATAAGTCATATGAAACGGAGGCGGGGGACGTTTAACACTCAAGACCCAATCGCATTGGAAGATTTCGATGCAGTCTTTTTGATCAACCCATTTGATTTCTCTGATCGCGATTGCGCGATCGGGTCTTTTTAATCTACCTATTAAAGTATTTCAACATGTGACTTAAGTTTTTAAGTTAAAAACTTTGGATAAATGGGTTTTGGGTTCACAAAGGAAAAATGGATCGGGCATGAGATCTTCACAAGGTTTAAGCGCTGAGGGCGGGTTCAGGGTTACATGAAAATAATATGATCGGGGGTCTTAAGCAGCAAGGCTAATCGCAATCGGAGTTCTTCGGAGTATGGCAAAGACTTGTACATTTGATTCTTTCTGATGCGATTAGTGCCTTAACCTGTTAGAAAATGGTTCCAGCTCCAAAGCGTATGGTGGGGAAGTGGTTAGGACTTAGCCCAAAGGGGCTTAAGTCCATAGTCATAATACTTGTATTTTTTATGAATTTTTCATAATTTTCAATGGAATTTGATGGTTTCAGGATAGTCAAAAAATGGGTTTTTAACTATGGGAAAGTGATTTTCATAAATGGAAGAAGAGGATTTATGAAAACAAGGAAGTTTTGTGGAGAAAAAGGGGAGCAGATGAAGGTTTGAGAAGGGGGAAAATGAAGGTCTTTCAGTAGTCTTTTACTTGGAATCAACAGAATTTCTAAGTATAAAGCGGTAACAGCAATGAAGATTTTGGACAGAGGCACGAGGCCTTCTAGGAGTCTTCAAGAGCCAACAATTTTTAAGTGATAAAATTTGTTCCTTGGAGGCTCAAAAAGTCTTAGCCACCTTTTGGTATAACAAAATATTATAGGTGGCTAACAGTGGCTCCACTTGGGGATGATGCCTTCTTGAAGGTATCAAGAACTTCAAACTTGGATTCTCTGGGAGGCTGACTTGTGCCTGATCTATTGGGCTGCCATTCCTTTGTCGGGAGGATATTCTTTGAAAACATATTTAGCAGCTATGAAAACAATGGACTTTCATCAATACAAACATTTCTACCTACCCAATCCTACTGATCTAACATTTTTTCTTCATCAGAGTGCACTTGGACTGGCAAACTCTTTTCACAACATTTTATTCTTTTGAAAGCTTAAAAACTAATCTAATCCTACTCCTTATCTCTCCCTGAACTCAGATTAAGCAGTTGAGCTCAGATATTTCTCTACCTAATCTACTGTCTGTTGGGATTAAGCTGTCCAACAGACTGTCATTCTCTAAATTCTAGAACAAAAATTTAAAAACGGGCAAGTCAAGATTAAGCTATTTGACTTGCTGTGATCTATGGCATAAAAACAAGCTGCACATAGATTATTATTTGCAGAAAATTTAAAAATCAAAATGGAAGGCTTAAGATCTGAAAGTTTTTCATCATGGCCTTCTCTTTTCTTCACAGCTCTATTTTTGCTTTTGTTTGAGCTGTCTCTGCTTTTCTTCTGGTTCATATTTTAGGCTGATTAGAACCAGATCTCCTATCTTGTGACTCGGAAAATAAAATAGTTTTGAGTCATCTTTCTTTGGAAACTTTGGTTCAGATTTTGAGCTTGTTTGAACCTTCAATTTCTATCCTAATCTATCTATTGATAAGCCAAGATTGAACAGTTTGGCAAATCGAATCTACTACGCTTAATGCTAGTAGTATCTTGTACAATCTTGACAATCTTAGTTTGCATTAAATATTTGACTAACTAGAAGTGTTTTTTTGAGTGCATTTGAGTCGCATATATATTCGTGATTTATCTCTTGCATATGTAAATAGTTCTTCTTGTTTTCCCTCTGCCCTCTTTTCATTTTCTTTGTTTTGTATTTTTGATTTTTTCATTAATCCTTTGAAATGTACAGAATGGAATATCTAAGTAATGGAAAATATAAAGGTTTCAAACATAACATGGTTCAAGAGGCATTGCTGTAGTTATCCACATGATGGACTTCAAACAAATTCATCAATCCGCCTCGTAAGAAAAATGCATTATTACCAGCGACTGAATGAACAGAGTAAGGGCCAAGCCATAGGTTGTCAAATTTTCCATGCTTGCCCCTTTCTTCCCTTCTTGAGTCTCACTTTAAAACTTTGTCCCCAATCTTGAAATTGCTAGCCTTTGTTCTTCTATCAAATATCTTCTTGATACTTTCTTGTTTTTGCAATGCTTTTTTATACACTTCTTCTCTGATTTGCTGAAGATGAATGGTCTGATTTATTCTTCTGGTCATGTCATTTTCTTCAGTCTGCAGCTCTTGGATCAACTTCATAACTGGTACCCCAAGACTGTTAGGAAAAATTGCATCTGTACCATACACAAGCTGGAAAGGCGACATACCAATAGATTTTTTCAAAGTTAATCTGTCAGCCCAAAGTGCATGGATTAGCTTTGTGTGCCAAGACTTTTTATTGTCCTCCAATAGTTTCTTGATTATGTTCACTAGGCTCTTGTTGGAAGATTCTGCAAGTCCATTACCTTAAGGGTAATAGGCTATGGAATGCCCCAATGATATCTGATATCTATGACAGAAGTCAACCATCTTCTTTGATCCAAATGCTGCAGCATTATCAGTGATGATCTTGGTAGGACAGCCAAATCTGGAGAGAATGTTAGTCTCCATGAATTTTATGATAACTGAATCATTGGCCTGCCTACAAGGGATTGCTTCCATCCACTTAGTGAAATAGTCTGTGGCTGTAAGAATCCACCTATGCTGGGCAGAAGATGGTGGATGGATTTCTCCTATGAAGTCAAGTCCCCACTGTTGAAAAGGAGCTTCAACAGTGATTGGATGTAGAGGAAGGGGTAGCAGTTTTCTTTTGCCCTCGAATAGTTGAAATTTATGGCAAGTAGTGGTCATCTTGTGTACATCAGGAAAAAGAGTAGGCCAATAGAAACCAGCCCTCAAAATTTTGTTGGTTGTTGCCTTCCAGTATAAATGACCTCCACACTCTCCTTCATGGAATTCCTGCTTAACCTTTTCTACATCAAACTCAGGAAAAAATTTAAGCAATATACCACTTGCATTTTTCCAATAAAGACATTTATCAATAATGCAATAGTTTACAGCTTTTAACTTTAGTAATCTTGCCTTTGTTTTTTTCAAACCGGGAGGTGCATTTAAATTAAGCAAAACATAGACAATATCAGCATACCAAGGAGAATTAATAAAATGGTATTCAAAAATGGGAGTCAAGAATTATTCTGGGCTATCCAAAGCATTAATCATATGAATATCAAGAACTTCACAATTTTATTCAGCCATTAATCTAGCTAGACCTTGGCCTTTGATGAGCGTAGTGGGTTTTATCTCTAAATCATACGCAAGAATAACAGCAATCCAGTTACCTCTCTTACCATCTGGGTCCTGTGTTAGAATATCTTTGACAACTGAATTTGGGACAAAGGCAATGATGTGTGAGTGAAGGATGTATACCCTGAAGTCTTTTAAAGCCTTAACCAAAGCAAAATCTTGCTTTTCCATAATGTTGTACTTCAATGGGGCATCCCTCAATGCCTTACTAAAGAATGCAATAGGCCACTCTTGTCCTTGTGGATTTTTCTATAGAAGGACAACAACTATGGTATGTTCTGATGTAAATGAGAAGATATAAAAATCTTTTGAAAAATCAGGACTTATCAGAACTGGTGTTTTGGTTAATGCTTGTTTCACCAGTTCGAAGGATGTCTTTGCTTCCGAGGTCCATTTTACTCCTTGCTCCTTCTTTAACATGTTTGTGATATTCCTAAGGAGCTCAGCCAAGTTGGGGATGAACCTTCTCAAAAAGTTAATCTTCCCAATGAAAGATTGCAACTCTTTGATGTTTCAAGGATGAGAAATTTGCAATATGGCCTCGATCCTCTTTGGATCTATCTTTATACCCTCTTCTAAAATAATGTGCCCAAGAAGTTTACCCTCTTGGAGACCAAATAGTGTCTTCTTAGGGTTTAAAGATATCCCAAACTTTCTGCATTTCTTGAAAACTTTTCTTAAATGTTATAAGTGCTCTTCATCTGTTTTTGAAAACACAGTAACATCATCTAGATATATAATGATGAAGTAGCCTAGTTCTTCCGAGAATGCTATGTCCATGGCTCTTTGAAAGGTTGCTCCAGCATTCATTAGAACAAAGGGAATTTTCACATACATGAAGGTTCCCCAGGGTGTAGTAAAGGCTATCTTTAATTGATTAGCAGGGTAAACCAAGATCTGATTGTACCCCGAATAGCCATCCAGCAAAGAAATTCTTCTAGACCCTACCACCCTTTGTAGAATGTGATCAATCTTTGGTAAAGGGTAGTTTTCTTTTAATGAAGCTTTTTTTAAGTCTCTAAAGTCTATACAAAGCCTGATTTCTCCAGTTTTCTTCCTAACAGACACTAGATTAGATACCCATTCAGAATATCTAACAGGGACAATAATACCGGCATCATACATTTTCATGATCTCCTTCTGAACCAACGGCAACTAGACAAGGTTTATTCTGCGCAGTTTCTGTTTGAATGGTTTTTGGTTTTCTTTAAGAGGGATTTTGTGCTGTATTATTTCAGTGTCATAGGATTTAAGATCTTCGTAACTCCATTCAAAAACATCAGAAAATTCTTTGAACAGCTCTATGTATTTGAGTTTAATGTGAGCTGGCAAATTTTTGGACAGTTTGATCATTTTCGGTTTCTCTTTACTCCCTATATTTCATTCCTCCACTTCAGTCTCTACAGGTTCCAGTTTTGGCTTATTTGCCACATCGTTAAAATCAAACAACTCTTCTAAAGGGGTCAGACCCGTAGGCAACCTTTCATCTTTGGAGTGCAGAGTTTCTAACTCCTCTGTTTCAGACTCTGCATTCGTTTCTGTTTTACCTTCAAGTTTTCCAGATAACAGGTTTATATTAGCAAGTTCCAGAGATGGTTCTTCTTTATCCAAAAAATTTTCTTCCTTGCAGTCTGTTTCGTAGTCTGAGTCCGAACCGTTTAGTTCGAAATCATTTATGAATTGCATGAAGTCTTCTATTTGTTTGTCGTTTTCAAACACCTGCCAATATTTTTCGTTATCAGGCACGACTGGTCTAAATTTTATCAAAGTTGTGCTGTCTCCAGTTTCATATGGCGTCAGACATGTTCTAGCTGCAAAGGCTAAATTGTGGGCTGTAATATTTTTTTTCTTGGGACAAAAATTAATTCAGACTCATCAAAAGTTTCTAAAAGGTCCATGACATCATTTCGATAGGCCCTAAGTCTGGGGTGATGAGCGTTATATTTCCCATTGACTTGCCTAATGCTTAATTCCGAATCCCTGTGAATTTTAATTCTCTTGGCTCCTAAATTTTTCAACAAATGTAAGCCTAATAGAAGGGATTCGTATTCCGCTATGTTGTTGGAACACTGAAAGTTTAATTTGCATGAAATGCATTCTGTGTGGTTTTTTTCAGTGCTAGTGATCCAAACACCTGCACCAGCATTATTTCTAGTGCATGACTCGTCAAAATGCATACTCCATAGAGGACTGTTTTCAGCTTCGTCTGTTTGGCGAATGTCCTCTACAACTACGGCGCCTTGTGATTGTTCATGATTAGCAACCCCCAATTTAATTCGTTTTATCCCTTCATATTTTTTAGTGAATGGAGATGCGCTTTCCTGACTCTCAATGTTCAAAGGTAAAGGACGCATAGTTAGAAGCCCGAGACCTGTGTTTTTTTCACTAGATTGTACAGGTTTAGCAAACTGTTTCGACAGTTCCGTGGTATTTACCTCCTCCTCTCTATCGGCTGTTAATCCCGATAACGTGATTTGTTCACTAAGTGCTTCATCGTTAAACATGATAAAAGAATCAAGGCCTGTACTTACGGAATAGAGAGGAGAGTTTTGAGGCCTGTCTTGACTTGTGACCGTATATTGCATATGAGACTCCTTGTAAAGTCTTCTAGTCTGATTGAAAACAGGGATAGTCGCATACGTCATGTCCATCTGCATAGTCCCCTGTAACTTAGCTCCCCAAGATCTTGATAATAACATTCCATACTTTGGGGGCACATCAGCCACAACAATTTCCATGAGTAAGCATTTGGCTGGGATCTGGGATAAGTTAACACAGAGGTCTTTGATCAATCCTAGACATTTTACTCTACTTGAGTCAAAGGAGTAAAGGTCTTTGTAAGGTCTGGTGATTTCTAGCCCAAGGCTCTCCATCACAGCTTTAGGAATTAAATTATGAGAAGCCCCGGAATCATGCATAGCGTTGTGCAAAATTTTTTCATGAACGTTTAAACTCACGTAGAAAGGAGGAACAGGTCCCTCTTGGTATCTACCTTCAATCTTTGGACCAAAAATAAGCTCAGGCTGGTCATCACTAAGATTGACTGTATCTCCATTTTCCTCTATATTTAAATCCTTAAAAATTTGAGTTCTATATACATGTTGGGCAGCTAACTCGGTTAAGGGAACAAAGATTTTAATCTTGGAAATTTCCTATTCCAGGCTGAAAGGAATTTGATTCTTTGAAGTGCTGGTTTCAGCCTTGTTAGCTGTCACTTTATCAGCAACAACAGCTTGCTGATTTGTTTTATTTACACTTGACATAACGGTTGTAATAGGAGTACTAGCTGAAGTGTTAGTACTGCTAGAGTCTGCACTCTATTTTTCAGTGTTTTGAGTGCCTTTCTCTTTACCTTTATCAGAATTTACAGCCACCATTTTTTCCTTGTGTTTGACCGTTTTAGGCTTGGTTGACGTGTTGTTTTGTGAAGATTTGTCAGAGGTTTTGGTGTTGGGGGCTTGTTGATTAGTCTTGCTTCTAAGGTCATATTCCCTTTGAGTTTCTATGATGACATTTTCCATGTCTTGATAATGATTTTCATCATCATCTCTTTTGTCATCATACGATGTATATAGACCTTGTTTTTTATCATAATGAATCTCAAAATCATTATCATCGACCTCCAGCATGTTGATAGCACCTTCCTATGTTATTTCATCTGTTTCCTCAACCTCACTTATATAGTTCTGATGAAAGGGAGGAGTGATCTGTTGATCATCTTCCCTAGGTCTGTTTGGAGGTTGGTTCCTTCTAACATTCTGATTCTGGTTTTGGTTTCTGTTTTGAGGAGCAGTTTGATTTTGACTTGCTTGTGATATTTTAATTATGCTCATATCTTTCATCATCTCTTCCATCATCCTTTCCATCTTTGAGTTGGAAGTAGAAGGTGTGGACTCCTCTCTAAAAGATACTCTCTTCTCGCTCTTCATTCTTGCTCTTTTCTCCATCAAGTTCACTTCCACAGAAAGTGCACCCCTTTGCATGCCTTCAAGAGTTGCAAAATATCTCTCTCTCAGTGAATAGGTCATGGCAGCGTCAAAACCTTTGGGAAATTTGTTTAAAGCTGAACCTTGTGGAGGTTTTAGTTCTGGGGAAAGTGCGTTGTATACACTGTTGAATCTGGTGCAGTAGGCTTGCACACTTTCCCTTGGGTTCCTATGGAGATTGTTGTAATCAGCAAGAACTTGGAGAGGGTTCTTCCTTACTTCCCACTTGTTTAAGAATGTCTGATGGAAGCCTTGGAGATCATTTATACTATGGGGGGCTAAGCCTTTAAACCATTTTCTTACTTCTCCCCCTAATCTTTGAGCAAATAATCTGAGCTTGACAGAATCATCATCAATTTCGTTTCTGTCAAAGTAGTCATTCATCTTATCCACATGTTATGATGCAGTTGTAGCATTGCTATCATCATACAATGGGATTTTGGACTGATAGTCCTGTGGAAGGTTGACTAATAGTACAGGAAGGACTAAGGGAGCATACCATGCAGCCATGGTAGGAGGTGGAGGTGGATTCACAAGAGGTGGATTAACAAAAGGGAAAGTGGGCTGAGATGTGGTGGTTTGAACAGTGGATGTAGGATGAGTAGAAGTGGATGGATCAGGAGTAGACTGCTGAGCTGATCTTGGATGAGAGACACCTAGGTTGTGAAATAAATGTAAATCAGGAGGTGTTGTTTCTCTACTACCAGGATGTTTACTTGTCTCCGAGGATGAAAGTGAAGACTCAGAGTCTAGCTGTATTATATCATCAAATGACCTAGTTCTGAATGGATTTACTAAGTCAACTTGTGATTGTTGTAGAGCCGAAAGATTTTCAGGGACTGAATTAGCTCTCAAGGGTGATCTGAAATAGTTGATAATTTAAACTTAGGAGACTTCCAAAGGATATTTTTTGGGTCATCAACTATCTCAGGTGGATTAGGGTCAGGATAGGCTCTAGTGTGAATCTTTCTAGAAGCCACTATGCTGTGTTTTTAGACCCGAATAAACAAGACAAGTTCAACCAGATATGACAATCTTTAAGAGGTTAACTAATCTATTTACGCAAATTTAATCCTACAGTCCTCTAACTGAGTTTTAAATGATGTTATGATGATAAGGGTTCTTCCCAGTGGAGTCTTAAGTTCTGTTAAGGATTGTGGAGTCGCCAAGTGGAATTTTTAGCTCCTTTGGAGGTAAAAGGTTTTATGGTCCACCACCATGTTTATTGAATACCAATCTGAAAATTTTTAGGTTTTTCTGAGTTGTGTTTTAGTAGTGTGGTTTTTAAGAATATCCTAACTTTGTTTCAAAACTTAGCTAAGGTTATGAGACAAAGACAGTCTACTCTTATGGCTAAGTTAGCTGTTTTTTCAAGGTTATATGAAGCCTTATCAGAATCCAAGGGTTGACCTAGTTTGTCACTGATTCAAACAAGTTTCATCATGATTACCATTTCTGTGGTAGTGCTTGAAAAGGTTGCTTCTTACTCACAAAGTTTTCTTGAATCAAGGGTTTTCTGAGGTCTCTAAAGTCTTATACAAACACTCAGCTCCACAGCGGAGTCGCCAGAAATGTTGCTGGTGGCTCCAGCTGGTTAATAAAGCAAATTCTCTATGAACCAAATCTGTAATATCGTATGGTTAGCTTTGAATGAAAATGATTCGGGGTGTCCCCAGTGGAGTCGCCAGAAATGTTGGTGGCTGTACTTTATTAGCAAGATTGGCAGAGTCCAATTACAGAAACAACATCATTTCAACCAACTTTGGGATTCTAGGATCTAGCCCTCCTGAATCTGGAGAGGGATCTCTCCAATATGTACAAAGATGGATATTGTCTTTGAGGTTTGGAATAATGATGTTAGGCTAGTTATGAAGGCCAAGGGTTTGTTTTGTTTTTTGGATGGTTGAGCATGAATGTTACTTGAGGGGAAAGTTCTAAGTGCAAAAGTTTCAAAAGTGAGAAGTTGCAAGCATATAGAACAACTTTGGCTGATAGATAGATATAACGCTGGTTTTTAGTCCATTGGGCTATGGAGTCATATCTGGGCTTTAATTGAGCAACAACATCAAGAGTGATCCAAGGGGCAAGTCATCTATATCACAAGATTATTGAGATTGGAGTGATGGGATGGAAACAATAAAGTGTTGGAGGGGTGGAAACTGATAATAATTTCTCAGAGGATTTATAGTCAGTCCAAACAAGAAAAGCCTCTTAAGTAACTGTTTAAAACCAACCAAGGACAGGGCTAACCATAAACTTCTTGGGCAAGTTCTATTAAAGCAGCTTAATTGACAAACAATCCGGTAATCCACATAATTACCTTCAGAAAGTATGAAAACATATAAGAGAAACAAAGTGTGACTTAAGATCAGATAAAGTACTTTTAAACCTAGTCTGCTTTCAGTCAACACCAAGGGAAACTTTCAGAATCTGCCTTTGGAGAAAAGAATCTAGGAATCAGGGAAAACCATATCTTCTCTAGTCTAATCTTCAATAGCAAATAATGGAAATCACATTCAAGAACAATGTTTAAGAAAGCAGAAGGACGAGGGAACGCCAACATTCCTAACTGTTTAAACTGTATTAAATCATTCTTGAATAAACAAACTTGAGGAAAACATTAAGATAAATATTTCTCAGCCAGAGAAGGTTACTGATATACAGTAGATCCTAACCCTATTTAAACTGTTCTTTATAGAGGAATATGAACAATATGGCATACATAGAAGGAAAACAATAACAAAGAGAGGTGCACTTCACCGATGACATAGACCAGGATCCCAAGAAACAGCTTTTATATTGATGTCAAACCGGTTACAGGCTTCAAGTCCAATGTTTCAGTTCAACAATCATCTTCACTATTCAGCCTAACTAATCTAGCGGAAGCAGAGCTCCAAGGGCCAGTGAACACTATTTACAATCAGAAGTTTAGGCTCAAATGTATTTCAAATCTCTGTAAGCAACTCAACCAAAAATTTCTCATCTTCTTCTGAGGTATTTATAGAAGAATGAGGAGGTGATCTGAGAAAAGATCTCTCAGGATAATTAATACAGGTTCAAGACTTATCGGCCTTTTGAGGGGCTCGAGGGAGAAATTTTCAGTTGGATCACTGTATTAACTTTTTTACAATAAATACCAAAGCTCGGTGGGAGCTTTATTTTGACTTTGAGGCTCTGTGTGCTATGTGGAGTAACCCCGTAGATATTTTCTGGATTGATTTCCTTACAGAAGTAACTCCCTGGCTGCGCTGAGGCAAAATCTGATCTTCTTCAATAACTTCGGCCTCTATTTGAAAGGTTTGAGGCAACAGGTGGCTTTGTGGTAGCTGAGGAATCAATTTGCCTCAAGATGTGGTGATGGAGGCTTTCTGTCTGATAAAACACTTTAGGATTTCTTTAAACTGTGTTTTGAGTCGGGGATTAGGCTTTTGATAACTGTCTTAGCTGTAATCCCCGTAATATTGTCTTCAAACTTATACTCTTTAACTGTTTTAAAATAAAGCAGTGTCTTGTCGATGTGCAGGGCCACGCTGGGCTTTACGGCATCAATGCTCATAGAGCATCGACAAAACATGGAATGGAGCCCGGCGGCTAGCTTTCTTCTATGAATCAAAGGCGCGGGAATCGTCATTCCCGGCCTTCGGCCTGTATATAATGAAAAACCACTTAAATCCTGCATAAAACACCAAACAATTAAGAAATCTTGCGAGATGGGTTTAAACTGCTTCAGATGGCGGGGAGAGAGCGTAGCCGTTGGATGAAAACATCCAACGGTGGAGATTGGTGCAAAAGAGGCGAGAAGGAGAGCGGGGAGATGAACAAGCTGGAGTGAATTTGGACCGTCCGATCTGGACACGTGGATGGTCCGGATTCAATTGGAGGATCGCAACCGGGGAATCGCAATCGGGGGTAGCGAGCAAACACTCCGATTGAAACATGCGATGCGATTGAGCGCAAGCCGTCAATCTATAGATCAGATCGACGGTGGAGAATGAATCGGGGGAGAGGCCAATTGGTGAAACAAAATAGTGGATGCGATTGAAAATATCCGATGCGATTGTGCGATTGGGAGGGGAGAAACGATTATGCGACAGCTGTCGATCTAAGAACGAGATCAACGGTGGAGGGTGGATCGGGGGAGTCGCAATCGGGGGGAAAACAAAATGCATGCGATTAAACATTTGCGATGCGATTGAAATTGCCGGTGCAACGGAGCGATGGCCATTTGATCGGCATATGATCAACGGTAGGCATTAACTTTGGAGTGGAACAGTGAAAACCTTTATAATATACGAAAAACCAAAGTTTTTAATATAAAACAAAGGTTTACATAGATCGGGGCGGAATATTTATATGTGAAGGGAATAGGCACCCGATTGCGGGGCCTTTGGGTGTATGAAACATGATAGGCCCAGGGCTTTATATATATCAAGGGCCAATCGCAATCGAAACTGCGGGCCCGGTCTTTCCGATCAACCCATTTAAAAAATTGCGATGCGATTCAGCGCCGGGGGTTTCTAATACTTGGTCTTGGGCATAAGTCATATGAAACGGAGGCGGGGGATGTTTTAACGCTCAAAACCCAATCGCATTGGAAGATTTCGATGCAGTCTTTTTGATCAACCCATTTGATTTCTTCGATCACGATTGCGCGATCGGGTCTTTTTAATCTACCTATTAAAGTATTTCAACATGTGACTTAAGTTTTTAAGTTACAAACTTTGGATAAATGGGTTTTGGGTTTACAAAGGAAAAATGGATCGGGCATGAGATCTTCACAAGGTTTAAGCGTCGAGGGCGGGTTCAGGGTTACATGAAAATAATATGATCGGGGGTCTTAAGCAGCAAGGCTAATCGCAATCGGAGTTCTTCGGAGTATGGAAAAGACTTGTACATTTGATTCTTTCTGATGCGATTAGCGCCTTAACCCATTAGAAAATGGTTCCAGCTCCAAAGCGTATGGTGGGGAAGTGGTTAGGACTTAGCCCAAAGGGGCTTAAGTCCATAGTCATAATACTTGTATTTTTTATGAATTTTTCATAATTTTCAATGGAATTTGATGGTTTCGGGATAGTCAAAAAATGGGTTTTTAACTATGGGAAAGTGATTTTCATAAATGGAATAAGAGGATTTATGAAAACAAGGAAGTTTTGTGGAGAAAAAGGGGAGCAGATGAAGGTTTGAGAAGGGGGAAAATGAAGGTCTTTCAACAGTCTTTTACTTGGAATCAACAGAATTTCTAAGTATAAAGCGGTAACAGCAATGAATATTTTGGACAAAGGCACGAGGCCTTCTAGGAGTCTTCAAGAGCCAACAATTTTTAAGTGATAAAATTTGTTCCTTGGAGGCTCAAAAAGTCTTAGCCACCTTTTGGTATAACAAAATATTATAGGTGGCTAACAGCTTGATGTAATATAGTTAGTCACTCATCATTAGTTTTATTTGTATATATACACGAATAAAAGTGAAACAAAATTTATCAAATTTAATAATAATATAAATATTACAATTCATACAATTCATTTAGTTGTATTGTTTTTTAAAGCAACATCTTAATGTTAAAATAAATATTCAATATTTGTGTACATAAACCTGAGTAAAGAGAACATGTAACTACCAAATAAATAACTGAACACATAAATTTGCATCTCAATTTCGCCATGCTAAAAATCAAATTCTCTTGAAATTCTATAATATCCTACTACCCTATCAAAATAATGATCAACTTTGGAGTAATGAGTGACATGCCGATATTTTTGTTAAGATATTCAATCGTATAAATTTAAATATTTTTGTTAAAATATTTTCATGATCATAATATAAATCATAGTAACAATAAATGTTGTATATATATATATATATATATATATATATATATATATATATATATATAAATTAAAATAAAGTCAAATTCTTGAGATCACTCTTATCCAATCATTTATAAATTTTCATAGATCAAGTAAGTTTAAACCTCATTCATCAGTGAAAAGTTAAAACATCATAAAATATTTAATCAACCAAGTTTTGAGCATTGAAGGCTTTACATTTTTTAGAATAGGAATAATGCTGCAACCGGGTGTAGTGTAATTGGTGATCGCCTTGTCTTGTTATGAAGTCACATATAAGAGATAGAAATTTCAAAGCCTCGTGCATTAGACTAGAAAATAATAAACATATTGCAGTGATCCCATTATCAACTACAACTGTGTCAGTAATGGAATTTTCTTTTATTTTCTTATAGTTATTTAATATGACCTACTTACCGGGCCCTATCGTGGGTTGTTGTTTCACTTTTTACAACAGTTTTCCATCTATTGGATGCACCAACAACTGTGTCAGTAATGGAATTTTCTTTTATTTTCTTGCTGTTATTTGATATGACCTACTTACCGGGCCCTACAACAGTTGTCCATCTATTGGATGCACCTATTTGCACTTCCTGCTCGCCTTATCAGTAAGATAAAAACTATATTAGCTCGTTTCTAATGGTCATGTTCGGAGGGTGATGGAAAGTTTCACTTGGTAAAATGGGCATACATCACTAGAACTTGTGATCTTGATGGGTGGGGAATCATCTGTTAGAGTCGATCTTTACAGCCCTCCGTCAGAGATCATTCCTCTTATTGCATTTCATGGTTTAGGTGTCTCATTCCGCTCATTCATCTACATTCCGCTAGGGACATGCCATTGACTGATGGAAGGGTTTGGTTTTCTTGTTTTCCCTCATGCTTGTACCTGCTGGGTTGATCAAACTCCTCAAAATCCATCAAAGTTCAGTTCATGTCATTCATAGTCATAAATGATTATTTTGGTCAAAAAGAGTCTTTTAGTTTTTGAGTCTAGGGTTCAGTCTTTTGACATGTTTAATAAATGCCCGCAGGCCATGAGGATTGTTTTCAAAGAAGTTCTCAGTTCAAAATTTTCATCATCAAACATTTTCGAGGACATTTCTTGTTCAAAACTCTGTTTTGAATAAGAAATTGTCGAATTCATTTTTTTTGTAATAAGATGTATTTTTTTTGCCATGGAGACTTCAAATCAGGCTCTGGTTTTCCTTTGCCAAACATAAACGCCAATATCCCTGCAAAAATAAAATAATTTCATCAGTCCAAACTCAAAAAATTAGTGAGAAAGCAAAAGACAGAACTTGAAATCAAATGAAAAGTGCCAAAAGTCAAAAAAACATTACAAAATGGGTTTTTGAGGAAGCAAAAATTAAAACCCTATCTATAAGATATTTCTCAAAGCTATTTAAACCATTTGTATCAAGTTTCATTCAGAAAATCCCATTGAGAAGTCGAATTTCAAAGTTTAAGAGCAAACTGCATTTTAGAAGGGCCGTGACTGTGTTGAAAGACTGAGCACGACACATAGGAAAGAGGCGCGGCGCACCAAATTAACGCGGTGCATTGTGCCTAAACTGATAGTGTCTTTTTCCACAGGCGCGACGCACCCACAGAGCGCGGTGCACTGGGTGTGCGCGCGGCGCATAGAGCCCTAAGGCCGAAATTCATACCCGCTCCTCCAAAACTCATTTCAAATCGCTTCATTCGCCTCCAAGTAAGTCCACAAGGCCGGTGCAGTGATTTTATTTGTGTGTAATGTGTTTAGAAGTGAAGATATTGGTGTTTGAATGGTGAAATATTTAACCCTATATCCACATCAAAATTTTCTCCCAAGGGTTTAAAAGGGGGTGGTTCAAAACGTGAATTTTGGTGCTTAAACTCTCATTTCATTGATATGTATGCTCCTGCCATTGACTATCATTGTTGTCACTACTAGTTTTGTCACATTATACACCACAGTCCCACAGTATCTCTCCTATTCCATCACTGCTGTCACTGCCATATTATCATATCACAGTCCCATTGTGATATCACTATCCCATATCCCTATACCCTTTATCCCATGTGTTAATTCCCAAATCCTATCACTTGTTACTACATCCCTCCATTGACAAACTCTTAATTGCCATAACATTCAAGGGCTGGCTTATGTCCTTGATTTCACTTTTATATTTCCATTTCATTGACTCTTGTCCCTAAATTACCCCCCTATCACTATCACTCTATCACTATCACCCAGTCCCATATCATTTGTAAAGGTGTCTAAATTCAAATTTTTCCAAAGCAGTGAGTAAATGTCTGTCCATTCCAAAGTCAGGTGACATTTCATTGTATTCACTTTGACACTTCCTTGAAGCCTCTCATTACATGTGACACATTTGGGCATTGAAACAAATACACCAATTGCTCATTTTCTAATCAACCAAGCACACAGTTGACAAATACATTTCAGCACCATGTCAGAGACAGATTCACCATATGAGCAGGGGTATGAGCAGGACAGTGATTCATCTACCGAGCTTAATGTGACAAGGAGATCTCACAAAAGTGGCAGGCATGTCAGGGAAGAACCCACTTCTTTGACACAATTGCAGGCTTGCCCGCTTGTAATGGATTGTTTTCAGCATCAGTCATGTTTCCAGTATTGTGAGAAGATTGCCCGAACTCAGCATCATCATGAGTTAGCTCGCCTATTTGTCCTACATTTGCATAATGGTCGTGTAAACCTTGCTGGAGTGAATTTCACTTTGTCACCAGAGACTATTTCTGAGGCGACCGGGATACCAAACATCGGTGAAGAGTGGAATAAGCGACAACAGTTGGATAGAGCATATTATGAGCCTTACGTCAGACCTGGATATTTGAGGCAGCTGAGCAGGGTATTTCCATTCCGGTTTTTGAAGGATGAGTATGCACCATTGATGAAACTTATCATTAGGTACTTCAGTTGTGAAGGGCGCTTTTCACGCTTGTATGCGTATCATATCCGGCTGTTGATGAATTTCACGAGAGTGCGGTTGATGAGCATTCCATACTTCATGTACCGTAACATAGAGCGGATGACAGTCCTTGTGCAGAAGAAGACCCCAGCGCAGCAGCATAACAACATTTACCATTACGCGCTCATCAAGATCATGGTGGTACATAAGCTCGCACAGCAGGGCATCGCATGGGATGAGTTCATTTCCCGTGACTTCTTTGCAGTGCCACAGCCTCCTCCCGAGATAGTTCACGATGAGGGAGAGACTTCACACCAGTTTGATGTTCCTGAGATTGAGCCTATCAGTGCGCCAGTGGTAGTTACATATCAGAGAGGCGCCAGAGCCTTATTTGCAGCAGCACGACGAGTACTATCTCCGCCAGGGGTGGAAGGGGTCTCGTTGACTTCATCAGTGGCGTGAGTAATATCTCCACATGGCGTGGAAGGGGTCTCGCTTTCTACATCAGCACAGGTACAGGTTCAGGACAGAGACAAGAGGCCTATGGATGATGAGGGCCCCTCGGGAGGCCAGGATACTGATTTTGTTTTGATCGATGTTGATGTGAGCTCTCCTAGCTCGAAACTGAAAGAGATCATCCAGGAAAAAAAGGCTGAGATTGAAACTTTGACCGTGAAGTTGCAGAGAGCTCAGTGGGTTATACATTATTTGGAGCAGCGTAATAAACAGCTGGAGGATCAGCACACACTCAACAAGTTGCGGCAAATCCGTGAAGACCGTGCATTGGCTCGGAAGAGACCAGGTGACATGACACCGGTTGAGCGAGAGAATTGCCTCACACACGTCAAAATTCATCTCGAGAAGCTCTTGGAAAAGTCGAATAGGGACAAAGACATTCTCAGACACATGAAGACTCACTATTGGGCCCGTACACACGTTTGCAGAGCAAAAATGAAGATCCCGAAGGGAAGGTTGAGAAAGGCACTGAAACGTTGAAAGAGGCCGGATCCACTTCGAATATTGGCTGAAGCTTCATTGGCTGAGCATGAGACATGATGGGAGACATTCACTCCAAATTTCAGCAAATTTGGAGAAGATTTTGTCATTTTGAAAATTTTGGTTGCAAAACAGTTTTTTCCGCCGACGCGTCGTGCCACCCGACGCACGCTTATGATTGGGACACCTTCTGGAGGAAAACTTGATATTTTTGGATTTCTCATGGTAATTTATGCATGCTCAAGAATGGCTGAAGCATTTCATCAAATTATGGGTGGTCTTAAGGGCCAAAAACACCATGAAAATCACCTTTCTGCCACCTTTTGCACCAGCAGGAAGTACTTTTGGGAGATTTAAGTTTTGGAGGGGCAAATGAGCTGCAAATTGAAAAATTCCACTTGGGTTGGATAGCATACATCGAGGGATTTCCAACGAGCTATCATGATATAGATTTGGACTTCTGGAAGTGCTCCAAAAACAGGTCCAAAGTAGTGCGGCACATAGAGCTTTTGAGCGCGTCGCATAGAGGAATTCAGCCTATTTTTCACCTTCCAGCTCAGGAATTCGGCCAGTTTTGACTAGTTTTACTTTTTCATGAGAGGATTGATCTATCTTGATGTAATTTGGTAACCATGATGTAATTTTGGCATGTATTTACTTGTTCTAGATGATTCATTCACTAAAAATTGAAAATCAAGTGAATGGATCAGTTTCCTAGCTTATAGAGGCAAGTTGTTTGGCTGCCTAGATTTTAGCTCCATGTTTAGAATTGGTTCAAACTGCTCCTAGAAGCATGAGCTAGACCCCTAGAGGCATGGGAAGGGGTTAGAATTGTCTATATATTGTATATTCTGAGACATTTCCAGGGTTTGATACTTGGGAAAAGTTTGGCACCTCATTGTACATACATTTTCAGTTTTTGGCAAAGGAAAGACCAGAGTTCTGCAGCACTTGTTGGGATCCTTGTGGCTTCTGAGTTTTGATGATGTTCTTCTCATGTTTGTTGTAAGTTTAATTAATTTTATATGTATGCCATTTCCCTCCTCTATTCTTCTGAATTAAACAAATGAGTATTTGAGGTAGAATTCATTGATTTGCTGGTGCTCTGCCTTAGAATTTTGTTTAATTTTACATGTTTTCGTCAGTTTGAAGAGGATACTTGTACACTCTTGCCCTCTTCAGCTCCTCAGCAGTCTTTTCCATCCATTCACTCGATCTAAGACATCAAATCCATTGCCTACCCTGCACCAACTTGAACTCTGCAAGATTTGGCCTCATCCCCAAGCCCGAAATTGTTTTTTCCCTTTTTCCAAAAAAAACCCCTAAAAATAAAAATCAAACCCTCCTATTTGTTTATCTAGCCTAATATCAGTTGTTGTTTCAGTCATCTCAAGCCCCTTTGAATATTTTCATTGAGATTGACCCAGAGAGAGCCCTCTCCTGTCCTCGTAGGGCTAGCTACGAGGCTGAGCGTGGTTTGGTGTTGTCCTTCTTCTGCCTTATTTCAGCCTAAGGTAGATTTGGGAACTAACATCATCAACACTATTTCATTTGGTAAATCCATCCTTATAAAGTACATGTGGAGAGCCTTCTTCAACATTGGCATATTACATCAGATCTTTCTCTGCAAATATTTAAAAGACAAATTGATCTCATAATGGATTCATAGGGGAGAAACTGGTATCATTGGTGGTTCCTATATATGGCATAATTTTTAGAAAGAAAAAAATACCTCTATTTTTACAATGTATGAAGTTGAATTTCGAGGGTGGAAACATGATTTTTATTTGGAGGGTCCACATCATGGGTGTGGATGCAGATTATAGTCCCTAGGCCATTTATTGGAAGCTCTTCATCAGCGTGGTTCATTATTTGTGGCTCAGGTATTTTCTAACTAGTAGGGTCATACCCGACATGGAAGGATGCAATACAGATCAGTTTGACAGGGAAATTGGCCCAACACTTGACTATGTTCATTCACTGTCCTAGAAATGTTGGTTTATGATGCAACCCTGGTGGTGACTCCCTTACATGGGATGGTAAACACAAAATGACATAGTGGAGGTTTTTTATTGTTATTTGTACTTCTCACATCAACATACTACATATCTTTCGTGGTCCTATTTTTGGCCCATCTTGGAATATCGTGCTCCCCTCAAGATCATTCTATTCTTCTAGTTGGCATGGAGGACCCGTATCCTCACTTGGGACAACTTGTGTAAGGGAGGCTTCACTCGACTTGGCTACTGTGTCATGTGTTGTGGGGGGAAGAATTAGTAATTCATCTCTTCATTCAATGTAATATTGTATTATATGTTTGGTATATTTTTTAGCCTTTTTACAGGTTACTTTTTAGTAATTTCTTGTATATTGAAGACTGCCTGAGTTGGGGTGCATGCGGGGTAGTTTCCCAAGCCCACATCTCGCTATACACTTTTTGGGAGATTTGGAAAGCTTGTAACCATTGCATTTTTCATGGGAAGTCGATAAGGATTCATTCTGTATGCTCAAAAGTTCTCTCGCGACTGGATTATATGGCTCTGAGGTGTGTCAGAATCCAAGACATGTCCAGATGATTCACAATGCCACACATCACTTTAACGCCACACATCACTTTGTTGGCTCGATACTTCGATGGCGCAACACAGTGGGGACACTGCAGTTGTGAGGCATGGGTTCGCATTCAAGAACACTCCTATTACAAACGATGTTGGAAGGGTGGGAGGGGCTCAAACACTAGAGTTGAGATGATTCTTGTATGAGGATTACTCGGTTTTGCACAAGCAAGGAATATCCAAAGTTCAATTATATTCATGGATTCAAATACTATGATCAATGGATTCTTGGGAATATTTGGTTTCGATCCCCCTAAACTTAGCGGGTGGAGAGCTCAGTGTTAGAAATATTTAAAGAGAGGGGGAATTATTTTCCCTCAACACAAGGAGTTCACGCAGAGTTGTGGAAACGAATTTAACCAAGACAACACATTTACGAAAGTTCACACAGAGTTTCAAAACTCAATTAATTCAAACCATACAGTTGCGAAAACCAAGTTATGTTAGTTCTCTTTTCAATATAGAATGGCAGAGATTAAAATTGTTATGATAGAGGAGCTTAATAAACTTCAAATAATTTCAGTCATGGTGAAACAGAGTGTTGCGGTAAAACACATATGTGAAAAATTCTAGAAATATATCGCGACTAATCAAACTTTATGTTATAGCTTCAAAAAACACAACATACACATTGATATGCAAGTTGTGGCTCCTTAACCAGTAAAATTGTTGTTCTTACTAAGAATTACATTCACCAGGGTTGCAAAGTAACACACAACAGAAATAGTTTTCACGCAGTAATGAAAATTCTCTCCACGATTTTCTCCTTCTTGTATTTCCAGACTTACATCCGCCACATTACACAACACTCTCTCTACTAATTTCTAACATGTAAAATCAAAACGACATATATATCTAAGATATTTAATTCATGACAGAACATATTTAATACAAGTGATGGGCGGACATCATTTTCTAAACATTACAGAAGTTGAATGAAGTAAATAAACTTGCGGATGAAATGTTTTCCCATACAAATTTAATAACCATGCATTAAATTCTATTTGAATTTTATTATTTAACTCTGTTGCGGAATGGGTTATGTACTATGCTCAAAACTTGTCAATCTTTGCAAACTCAATTCGCAACCTCCAAAACATTAACTGAGGTATGACTACTTCCAGCTTATTTATCACGGTGGTTGACATTAATTTCCAACCCTCCCCCTTAGTCGCAATTGTGGCCATTGACCATTCCCAAACAATCTCTGACATATACAAAGTTTTCACGTGCCAATGGCTCTGTGAAGATGTCTGCATATTTTTCCTCTGACCTGCAATGCTGCAACACAGTTTCACGATTGTTAACTAATTATCTTATGAAATGATATTTCGCATCAATGCGCTTTGTCCTCTTGTGAAATACATAATTATTTGATAGTGCAACTGCTGAACTGATATCACAGAAAATAGTGGTTGCTCCATCTTGTTCATGACATAAATCCTACAACATGCTTCTCATCCAAACTGCTTGACATGCTGCTGATGTTGTGGTGACATACTCAGCTTCTGCTGTTGAAAATGATACTATCGGTTGCTTCTTGCAAGCCCATGATATGGCTCCCAAACCCAAACGAAAAACATATCCTGACATGCTCTTTCTGTCATCAACGCTTCCTCCCAATCATTGTCAGTGTAACCAACCAGCCTAAAATCATCAGTTGCGAAGTACAAAACACCATACTCCTTTGTTCTATTGAAATACTTAAAAAAAAAAATTCTTCTTGCCAATGTGTCTCCTTGGGTGTTTGCATGAACCTCGACACCAAACTCACTGCATAGATTATATCAGGCCTAGTTGTAGTCAAGTACATTTTGATTCCCACCATATTTTTGTATAATGTCGAATTGACATTGCTGCTGAAATATTCCTTGCTCAACTTCAACCCCATGACAGTTGGAGTTGGTGATGGCTTGCTGTTCGGCATGTTAAACCTCTCTAAAAATGTCTACAACATACTTTGCATGAGAGATAAATATACCGTTATGTGTTTGCTTCACTGCTATGCCCAAAATATATCTTAGCAACCCCAAGTCAGTCATTTCAAACTCACTTTTCATGACTGATTTGAAATCAACAATGATAAAATCATCATTGTCTATAAAAATAAAATCATATACAGACAAAACATCAATAAGCATCTTACCGTCACTTTGTTTTATGTAGAGAGTAGGTTCACTATCACATTTGTCGAACCCTATTTCCATCAAGTGGGCATCTATTCTATTGTACCATGCACGCGGTGCTTGCCTCAGCCCATAGAGAGATTTCCACAACCTACGCACCTTATGTTCTTGGCCTTCTACATCATAGCCAAGAGGTTGCGCAACATACACCTCCTCCAACACTCCATTCAAGAACGCTCACTTTACGTCCATTTGATATACTTTCCATTTCTCTTGCACTGCAATTGACAACACTATATGCACTGTCTCCATCTTTGCGACTAGCACAAATGTTTCTGCATAGTCTCTTCCATGCTGCTACTCGTATCCTTTGAAGACTAGCCTTGGTTTATGCCTTTCAATTTTTCCTTCAATCTTTCTCTGGTATTATATAACCACTTCACTCTAATGACTTCTTTTCCTTGCGAAAGGTCCACTAACTCCCACGTGACATTCTTTTCTATTGCTCCTATTTCTTCATTTATTTCCAAAACCAATTTCCCTTCTTTGACTGCATATTCAAAGTGTATTGTGTCATCTACATGACAAAATAATGAAAATAATGAATTCAGACCAGCGCTGCTATCAACTTCATCTTGCTGATATATTTCACTTAAATTGCTGAATTTGTGTCCTCTTATGCTTGTTGAAGATGGGCTTGGTGTGGCGCTTGAAGTAGATGGAGTTGTGGATCCTTGTGGTGTGCTTGGTTTCACAACGCTATCCTATTATTTGTTTGTGGTGTGATATGTTGACTTTTTTTTTGAGCTTGTGTAGGTGAAGGAGGAGTCAACGTTAAGGAATTACTTGTTGCGTTCAATTCCTCATTGTCTTCATGTGGTACACATGTCTTCACATTGACTGTATTCTCTACACTTCCATCCCATGCTTCCTCTTCTATAAACTGAACATCTCTGCTGATTATTACCTTCTTGGTTGATGGATTGTAGAGCTTGTATGCCTTGGATTCATCACTGTATCCAACAAATATGCATTCCCCCCCCTTGCTGTCCAACTTATTCCTCAACTCATCTGGTACGTGCGCATACGCCACACATCCAAACACTCTCATGCGAGTGACATATTTCTTTCTTCCACTCCATGCCTCTTCAGAAACTCTATTCATAACACTTTTTGTTGGACATCTATTGATAATATACGCTGCACAAGCAACAAATTCTGCTCAATAATCATTTGGAAAATTCTTTTCCTTCAGCATACTCCTTGCCATTTCCATGATGGTCCTATTTTTTTCTTTCCGTGACACCATTTTGCTGATGTGCATACCTTGTTGTAAATTTCTTCTTAATTCCATGCTCCCTGCAAAAAAGTAGGAAGTCACTTGAGATATATTTTCCACCTCTGTCAGTCCTCAAAAATTTTATGTAGTGTCCACTTTGCTTTTCAACAAGAGTCTTGTAGTGGCGGAAGCAGTCAAACACTTCACTTTTCTGTTTTAGGAAATAGACCCATCTCTTCCTTGTGTAGTCATCTATGAATGTCAAAATATAATGGCTTCCACCAAATGACGGTGTTTACATTGGTCCACATAAATATGAGTGGACAATATCCAAAGGTGCCTTTGCCCTTATTGACTTTCCTATTGGAAATTATTCTCTAATTTGTATGCGCAAGATGCATCCTTCACATAGGCTGTTCGGTTTTTCTATGAGTGGAAATCCCTTCACCATGAATTTCTTATGCAACAAATTCAAACCTCCAAAGTTGAGATGACCAAATATCAAATGCGATAATCAATTTTCATCTTTAATTTCATATTGAAAATTTTCTTGTATGATAGCTACTACAACACGTTATTCCTTCAAATCTGATCTTAGCTTGAGAGGAAACATTCTATTGTTTTCCATATGAACTTTTGCAATCAGTTGTCTACTTGGAGGCTTATCCAAGTTTGTGCACACATCATTCTTGAAAAAGAAATTTTAGCCCTTTTTCATGAGCTATCCAATGCTTAGGAGGTTATGTTTCAAACCAGGGACAAATTAAACATTTGAAATGAACTTCTTCTCTCCCTCCTTGGTATAATTTCAACCCTTACTTTTCCCATAGCAAAGACTTTTCTATTAGTCCTTAATGTCACTTCAGATTTCACACTTTCATCTAGATTGTAAAACATTTCTATGTTTCCACTCATGTGGTTTCTACACACTAAATCTAAAAACCATACGTCTCCTTGTTTTTCTTGTGCTACATTACAAGCTAAGAACATGCTATCATGGTTCTGATTTTCCTTTATGAAATTTTCACTTGGTTTGATACTTATGTCACATTTCTTCTTTCTACATTCATTTTCAAAATGCCCATACTTCTTACAATAATGACATTGAACTTGAGATTTATCATACCTCTGATCTTATGCTTGATTTTGGCTTGAACCTTGGCTTGGATTTTGATTTCTGCCCCTTCCACTTAAGCTTGAAAGGCTGCTTCTTCCACCTCTGTGTGGGTTTCTTCCTCTTCCTCTGTAATTTGATCTTCCTTGACCTCTACCTTGAACAAATGAGACTTGTATCTTGAATGCATGCTCCAATGAGGATTTTGTTCCTCTATTCAATTTGTGTTCATGAGAAATCGGTGATGCATGAAGCTCATCCACTGAAAATTGTGAGAGATCCTTTGCCTCTTCCATTTCCACAACTATGGCATCAAACCTTGCTAGCATAATTCTCAAAACTTTCTCAACTATTCCCCTTTCCTCAAGTGTCTCACTATGAGACCTCATTTAGGTAACCAACCCAATTAGATGTGAGAAAAATGACTCTACATTGTCAAACTTTTTCATACAAATTTTCTCAAAATATCTTCTCAACATTTGTAGTTTTGTTGTCTTCACCTTTGCCATGCCTTGGTAGGCTATCTAGAGGGTATCCCATGCTTTCTTTGACTTTTTTGCTGCTACAATCCTTGGGAAGATACTTTCATGAACTGCTTCAAAAATGTAGAAGAGGGATTTGGATTCCTTCTTCTTCTTATCTCTCAACACATCCTTTTATGCTTGTGTGAATGCATTGTATGCTGTCGCATCTGATGGTTCTTGGAAACTATTCTCCACCAATTCCCAAATGTCTTGAGAAGAAAATAGAGCCTTCATTGTTATAGCCCAATAGTCGTAATTTTTCTGATTAAACTGTGGTATTTGTGTATTATTCAAGATTGTGCTTGTTGCTGCTAGTTCCACTGTGCAAACAACTTTCACAATGTGTAAAACTTTTCTCACTGTGTGAAAAATTTCTCACTGATGGAGAATATTATACTAAAAACAACTTTGAACTCATCAGTAAAAACATTGTAACGCCTCTACTATTTACCACACCAATTTTTTTTTTTTTTTTTTTTCATTTAGGAATTACTTAATCACTTCATTTCTAGGTATATCAATATATTATTTTATATTAATTCTGGAACTTCCGCTTTATCTTTGCTTACACACTTCACTTCATTTTTATTTCCTTGTTTCTACTTATCAAACTCAAATAGTCATTCTCTTTAATAATAATAGCAACTATATAATTTTACCCATTTCCATATTTATAATTATATATATATATATATATATATATTGTTCTTCCTGACCATATATATATATATATATATATATATGTTTTTTTTTTATATGGTTTACATGTAACATACCTTTACCTTCAATGTGTTAAACTTAACCGCTTTTGGATTAATATATAGCCTTCACCATGATATCATATTTGATTTTTATTAATGGCAAGTTATACAAATGTCGTTATATGAAATTATTTCTCTTTCGTAAGTATATAGCTCAAATCGATTTCTTTAAACGGATGAATATGAATTTTATGTAATACGTACCATTAATACATGGATACAATATATTGACATCTTCTCTATATGAATGAGGTTTAAGCTAGTTAAATGTTGATAGGGTTCTACCTACTTTACCTCATATGCTTCGTTGGCATATACATAATAATGGTTGATTTAATTGTATGTCCTTTCATATATTTCCACTGTTAACTTGATTTGGTGTATCACATACGTATTATTTTGGTTTGATCCAGATCTACGAATATTTGTTTAATCCGATACATTGGAATTGATTTATTGTTTTATATTTTTGAACGTACTGAAATCCTTTACAGCAATTAACCCTGGTATACGTTATGAGTCCTATCACCTTGATCATATAGATGTGTATTATATTTTTGGTAGTCTTTGGTAAATTCTTGATTTCCCCAAAGGTACTCTCGATCCTGGTAAATGCCATTGATTTGCTGACAAGTGGATGATTTGGATGCAATGAAGGAAATTAGGGTTTTGATGGATGTCATATTTAACGTCTTGTATTCTTATGAGTTTATTCTTTTACCCTCCATTTTCTTCATTCTTTCTGGAAGACTAAGGTTCTGCTCCATATGGTTGAGTTTGGAAATGGGTTCTTTCAACCCTCGGCGATTTCGATTTCGTCCTTTTGGATATACTTACAGGTAAATTCCAGTTCCTTGGTTTACTTGTCGATTTTTGGAGGTAAAAAATTTTCTTCCTCTAAGTTAACTGATGCTATTTGATTTACAGGTTGTTATTATCGTTCAGCCTTTACGCTCATTCGTATATATGTATATTCCATCACCCTATGTTGATTTCATGTTTTTGAAGCATTAATACTGTTATCGTTATATCAATCACTGTTTATATGATTCATCTCGGTCGTTTTTCTTCCATAGATGATTGGTATTTTATGATTTGTCATTTCATATTTCTAGTTCTTCATTGAAATGAACAGGCATTCCCATTTTAATTTACTTATATTGCATTTATATTTTTATTCGATTACATCATTCTCTATATATATTTTTAACACCATAATCGGTTATTGATAGGCACCGATTCAATCTTGTTTATGCCCATAGTTATGCTAACACGGAATCGATTTCATTTGATTATTCTTCTTCTCCATCGTTGGCTATTTCATCCATATAATAGGTATACATTTAACTAAGAACTTCAAACATATACTTCATGGTTTTCAGTTTATATTATATGGCCGTCGTAATTTTCTTTACTAACCCTTATCAATTTATTCACAACCCTTTTATGGTTGATGGTTTTAAGTTTCTCAGGTATACTCTTAATCTGCATATTCATTACTAGTTTCTTCCTGTAATATAAAAAATTGATTTTTTCCCTATCGTAATATAGTTCTTGTTGATGAAATTTTCTTACAGGTAACCCTAGATTTACTTCGGAGATGAATTGACATTTTATTTCGAGAGCCTATCTCTCAGTTCGAAGTTTAACTTCGTTTCTCCTTTGATTTCAGGTCGGTATTCGCGTTTTTCCTCCTTGGCGTAGACCCCAATCTTCCTCATGCTTTCTTCATAGCTTATCATGACCAATTCGATTTTTGTAATAACAATATAATTTGTAATAATTGGCCTTTATAAAACAACGATTCAGATTCTATATGAATCCTATTTTTATTTTTATAAATTATTTGATATATATATTACTCAGAAATTTACTCTCGGGTAATATAATACCTGTTCCGCATTAGTCTAATATTTTTCTTGAGAATGAGTACAATTTTCAAATACTTATAAGCAAAATAAGTATATACTGTGTGTATTCTCAGATTAATTGTACCATTTTTTTATTCTCATTTCAGTTCATTTAATAATTCTTATTGAAGTTTTACTCTCAATATTAAATTATGTATAACATTTTCTATCATCTGGAATTTTTCTTCTTGAAGAATATATTGCTCATTCCACTTTACCATGTACACTTTTAATTATATAAGATTCAGTAACAGATTTTTACATATCGTTTAGATAATAAAAATTTTCCTGGTTAACCTGATATTAAGCATTCTACTTTCTTTGGTTTTTACAATACAATTTAATTCAGGTTATTTATAACAGATTTGAATATTCCCTGTTTCACTTAATTCTCTGTAGTTCTGCTAGATTATATAAGCTTCTAGCTAATCGAGAGTATCTATTTAATAAATTAACATATACTTTAGGGTATATTTTTCTTCCCAACTCTTTTTCGTTTAATTTTATTCTTAATAGAATTTGTATTTTTCATACAACCGAATACTATGGTACATTAGAAATCTTTTTGTATTGTTCTATTAGTTCAACTGAACTGTACTCTTTGCTGAATAAAATTTATAGTTCTTGAGAAATAAATCCTTTCTTAACTATTGGGATAAATTTCTCTTTACATGTTTATACAAAGTTACAGATATCATTTCAGTTAGCTGCTAGTTTATAGTTTCTATCTCTTTCTTTTCATATAACTGTTCATTATAGAAGCATATTTAAGTTACAACAGTTAATTTGGTTATGGGAATAATAAATATATCTTCAAATTTAGACCATATTCTGGTTTAGAGATTCTGGTTGATGATTTCCCATAATTACTATTCCTACAACTATACAGATTTTAAAGATTAATTTCTCCTAATGAAATCTGTTAAATGTAAGGGATAACAAATCTCAGAAAGTTAATTCAAAATAACAGCTACAACATTTATCAATATTGTACAACAATATCTATTTTAACCATTCATAAAATTAGTTTGCATACCGCTTCTTCTTATGACCAGTCCTCCCAACCTTAGAGTTCTTCTGTCTCCAAAACTCACCCCTGAGCTGAGATCCTTTCCCAGAACAGACAAACCCCAATCTATTATAGAGTAGCTTATTTAAGCTATGCTCTCCCCAAAGCCTGTTTCTAATTCTGCGTCCAGAATTTCAGGATCTTTTTATTCCTGTTTGCCTACGCTTCCCTTATTTAGGGACTTTAAAGTTGCTTTCTACTTTTCTAGCTTTTTACCTCTTCCCAACTACTTTCCTCATCATTGGGGAAATTTAAATTTTTCCTCAAAAATATAAATTAGAAATAAATTCTTTCAATGCTTTTTGAAAGATTTTGAGGAAAGTCTTAACCTCTTTCCATAACCTCATGGATTAGGCAAGTGATCTCAAAAATCTCATTTGGTCATAGTGCACACAACACTTTTTATTTATTTTTCATAAATAAATAATTAACTACATCCACACAATAATTATCCATTGGGGTACACTCCCCTTTGGACTTAAGTTCAAATGTCTAACTGGAAAAACATAAAACTAGGGGTGTTACATATTCCCCCTATGAAAACAAGCACCGTCCTCAGTGTTAACAGCTAACTACTAGAGTTTATTTTGAAAACAAATATTGATATTTTTCCATCATCTCAGAGCCTCTTTCCCATGTAGCCTCTTCTGTAGTAAAGTGTTCCCACTACACCTTTACTCTGGCTACTGTTCTATTTATCAATTCAATTTCTTCCCGCTCTAATATTTGAAGCGGCTCTGGAAGGAACTCCCCTTCTGGTTCCACCTCTATCAAATTCCAATCAACAATATGAGAAGCATCATGTACATATCTTTTTAATAACGAAACATGAAACACATCATGAACTTTAACATGGGGAGGTAAGGCCAGTTTATAAGCCACTGGTCCCACCCTTTCTAAAACCTCAAAAGGCCCACAATATCTAGGAGCCAACTTTGCATAGCTTCCAACACAAAGTGTGCTCTTTTTGGGTTTAATACGCAGATACACATGATCAACCGCTTTGAATTCTCGGTGCACTCTCTTCTTATCGGCATAGTTTTTCTGTCGATCTTGTGCTGTCTTGATGCTTCTCTATATTTGTTTGAAAATCCTTTCCATTTCTTGTAGAGTATCTGGCCCAAGTACTAGCTTATCTTCAGGTTGGCTCCAACTTAAAGGAGTACGACACTTTCTTCCATAGAGTGCTTCAAATGCACTCATTTTGATGGAGGATTGATAGTTGTTGTTATAAACAAATTCAACTAAATGTAAGTAGTCTTCCCATTTTGATGGCATATCCATCACATACATTCTCAGCATATCCTCCAAAGTCTAATTTTTTCTCTCTGTTTGACCATCCGTCTGAGGGTGATAAGCAGTGCTAAAATTCAATTTAGTGCCCATGCCCCCAAACAGACCTTTCCAAAAGGTTGCTGTGAACTTAACGTCTCTATCTGAAATAATCATCTTTGGGACCCCGTGTAGCCTTACTATTTCTTTTAGGAACACATTTTCTACTTGGGTTGTCCCAAAAGTAGATTTTACAGGTATGAAATGTGCAGCCTTTGTTAAGGTATCTACCACTACCATCACTGAGTCATGCTGGTACTTTGTTCTGGGTAACCCGGTTATAAAATCTATAGAAACAGTGTCCCATTTCCATTCTGCAATTGGTAAGGGATTTAAAAGACCAGCTAGATGCTGATGTTCGACTTTAACTAGTTGACACTCCATGCATCTGGCTTAGTAGTTGGCTATGTCTTTTTTCATTCCTGGCCAAAAAATTTTCTTTTTCAAGGCTGTAAGAATTTTCTGATATCCAGGATGTCCTGAATATGGATTTTTATGATATTCATCTAGGATTTATTTCTTTA